>JBBPBF010000031.1:0-420886 GCA_038051015.1 Phyllosticta paracitricarpa | reverse complement strand
ACCCTAACCCTAACCCTAACCCTAACCCTAACCCTAACCCTAACCCTAACCCTAACCCTAACCCTAACCCTAACCCTAACCCTAACCCTAACCCTAACCCTAACCCTAACCCTAACCCTAACCCTAACCCTAACCCTAACCCTAACCCTAACCCTAATCTAACCCTAACTCTACTCTACTTTAGTTAATATTATATATATTATATAATACTTAGGATTCTTAACTAATATTTTCTATACTTTAGAAATATATTTTTACCCTATCTAAATAATATTATACTATTATTACCCTATTATATATTAGTTTCTAAATAGAAGTCTAATATAAAGATCTAATTTATATATAGATTATCTTAGATATATTAACTCCTTCTTATATAGATCTCTATAAGAGATATTTACTATACTAAGTCTCTAAAGAGCTTTAAGGTAAAACTACTTATATATAATATAGTTAGACTCTTAATCTCTTTATATAATTAATATACTATATATAAGATTTATTTCTTACCTATAACTCTAACCCTAACTCTAACCCTAATCTAGAATAATATTATAGTACCTAATATCTAGTATAAAGGTATATATTATAACTAGCTAATATTAAAAGTAAAATTATAATTAATAAGTAAAATTAAGTTTCTTATTTATATATTAGTTAAACCTAGAGACTTTAAGGTTTCTACTAGTAATCTTTCTTTTCTTAATCTCTAATTCTCTAAGTTATAGGAGGAGTTAAGAGTAGAGAAAGCTAGATCTATTTATATCTATATTAACTAGAGTATAAATAGATATAGTATAATTACTAGCTATAATTATAGTTTATATAGTAAATAGGTATTCTCTAATAAGGTTATAAATATTTACCTATAAACTAGTAATTTATAGAGCTCTAAGCTTAAGTTCTAGAGAGGAGACTTCTTCTAAGACTTATTATTTTCTAATAAAGAAGAGTATAGCTCTAATATTATATATTCTTCTCCTTCTTCTTCTATTATAGTATCTACTATCTTTACTTTAGTTTCTAGGTACTATTAGATAAGATATCTAAATTTTCTATATTAATAGTAGGGTCTAATATTACCTTAGAGTTCTACTTTTCCTTTATATATTAGATTTTCTATTATTATATAAGGAGTAGATCTCTATAATAATCTTAAAAAAGGCTACTCTCTTAAACTTCTACCTATTAAAGGAGTAGATTTACCTACTTATTCCTATTATTATTTCTTTAAGTAGTCTTCCTAGGATAATAAAGATATATTTCTACTATTTTAATACTTAATTATACTTTATATAATAGGGTACGCCTTTTAAAGGTATTCTTTAAATAAGATAGAGTTATCTTATTTAATTCCTACTAAATAAGTTTATAGTAGGGGATCTAATAAAAAGTAAAAATCCTCTTTCTATTATTTATATAGAAGATTAGCTTCTAAGGCTAGGTATATAAACTCTAACTAGAACTTCTAAAGGTCTATAGAAATTTAATAATAAAGGTTCTTTAGCTTCTTCTTTATATCCTTTTACTAGTATAGATTCTTAAATACTTATTTAAGCTAGTAATATAAGTTAGTATTAAGAACTAGATTATCTATCTTTATATAAGTATATAAAAATAGTACTAGATACTATACTACCTTACTCTATATTCTAGAGAGAATATAACTTATAATAGCTTTCTTAGTATCTATAGTAGTACCTCTTTTAAAGTAGTCTTTATTACTATAGATTTTATTATTTATAAGTAGCTACTAATACTTATATATAGGGTTTTAGCTATTAATTAATTTAGGTAGATTAGATACTCTTAAGGTATATTTCTTCTTCTTCCTAGACCTATTCTCTTCTAAATACTATAAACTTATTAATTTAATAGTATCTTTATATAATAATAGTTAATAACTTATAATTCTTTCTACTAGGTTAAGGATAACTTATTTAAGAGTCTTAATTTATATCTTTATATAGACTATAATATCCTATATTTACCCCTTTATAAGGGAAGTAATCTTAGATTAGTAGTTATTAGCTTCTTCTAGTAGAATATACCTAAAAGCTTCTTTAACCTAAAATTATATTATATAAAGAAGACCTCTTTCTTATAGTTATATATTAAGCTTAACTAGTAATAGGGAGTAAAAAGATTATAATAAGAAGAGGAGTACCTATTCTCTTCCTTCCTCTAATTTATAAGGTAACTTAGTACCTCTATATAAGGGTATTTATTATTAACTACTAGACTCCTCTTAAGTACTAGTTATATAGGCTTAATTCTTAGCTATACTATCTATATATAGAATAGTCTTCTACTTTCTTATAAGTAGATATAGGAAGGATACCTCCTTAATATTTATATACTATACTATAGTCTTATAAAGACTTCTATAGTTAATATATACTTAATACTCTTTAGTCTTTAGATAATACTAATACACCTTACTAAGATAACTTAAATTACCTTCTTAAATAATAGATAGTTATATATAAGGCTTAGGCTATATATATAGTATACCTAGTTTAGATATTCTAATACCTCCCTTAGATAGTAAAAAAGTAGGATAGGAATAATACCTAGAATAATCTTCTATATCTATTATAAATTATTAAGTAGCTAATATATAGGCTTTTACCTAAAGGCTATCTACTTAGTTAGATATATATAAAATTAAAAGAACTTAATTAAAGTTAAGTAGAGAAGAGATAAAGTTAAGTAAAGTCTTATTAATTATTATAAATATAGAAGATACTATATACTCTACTATCTTCTATATTTATTTATATAAGAAGTAAAATAAGAACTAAACTCTCTCTTTACTACGTAAATTACTACTTTAGTTATATTATTATAATAGATAAAAAATTAATCTTCTTATTATTATATAAAGTCTTATTAGCTATTAAGTAGGCTATATATTCTTAGTAGTATTTATTATCTATTAGTACTACTAGCTTATATAGCTTAGTTATAATTAGCTTTAGCTTATTAAGTAATTATATAATAGTATAGTTATAATATACTTATATATTATACTACTACCCTAATATATAGACTAACTAAGTAAGATAGTAGCTATCTTACTTACTATACCTTTTTAGATTAGTTAGTATAGTAGTATTAGCCCTACTACTTTATAGAGTAAGTAAGATTTATACCTATCTAGAGGTTAATAGTTTAAGTTCTAGTTAAACTACTCTTATAGGTATAAGCTAAATTTAGATTATTACTTAGGGATATATATATTAGTTAGTAGTATACTTATATAATCTATACGCCTAGTATATACTATACTTTTACTACTATATATATATACTATATTTCTATAGCTATTATAGTCTTTATTATACTATCTACTAGTTAGCCTTATTTCTTAACTAGCCTAGTACCTATATATTAGTAGACTAGTTCCCTATTAGTACTAACTTATATCTACTTTATAGCTAAATAGGTTAAATATAAGGACGCGTTCCTCTAAGGGGGAGATAGTATTATACTACTACCTTAATATATAGACTAACTAAGTAAGATAGCTACTATCTTACTTACTATATCTTTTTAGGTTAGTTAGTATAGTAGTATTAGCCCTACTACCTTATATTCTCTCTTTTTCTAACTTTAGTAATACTAAGAATAAAGAGAAGAACTACTTAGGCCTCTTTCTTTCTAGCTCTATCTAGTATTAGATTATTATAGATAAGGTTATTATTAGTCTTACTTCTTATAATACTCTATCTATACCTAGTTATAATACGCGCTAAATCTTACCTACTAAGCTATATATACTTATTACTATTAGTATTACTAAGCTACTTTAAGGCTAGTACTACTTAATCTATACTCTATCTCTATTCTCTTACCTTAGTATTAATAAGTACTTTATAGTCTAGTAGGGCTATCTATTATCTAGCTATATTACTAACTACTATATCTACTTATAGTAGATCTATAGTAATAAGCTAGAGTATAATATATTTATTATTTACTACTCTAATACCTACCTCTTTCTATCTCTCTCTCTTAGTAATATAATTAAGGTTATAGATAGCCTTATTCTTAACTACTCTAGTAGCCTATCTAACTATAAGACCTAGTTTCTTATCTACTCTACTAGTATTAATATCCTACTATTTAGCTAGCTATCTAATAAGTATAAGTCTAGCTAGAGTCTTATCCTTCCTATTAAGTAGTTCTACTACCTAGTCTTTATCTATATTAGGAACCTCCCTAACCTAGGCTATATTCTCTATAAGTATTCTAGTAATAAGAAGTTCTAAGCCTACCTTATCTCTTATAGCTTTACTAATAAGTAAGCTACTATAGTAACTCTAGTAGCTATCTTAGCTTATACCCTTTTCTTACTATTTCCTTTATATAGTAGATTAGTATTATATTTAATAGTATAAGAAGGGGGGTATTATTATAGTTTCTAACTATTTATATTCTTAGATAGATTCTATAGTTAAAGTATTAGGCTTAAAGTACTAATTCTCTATATATACTTACTTAGATTAGTACTTTAATCCTACTATTATAAGACTAGCTTACTATAACTAATTATTACTATAAGAAAGAAGTTAACTTATATATCTATATCTTAATCTTCTAATACTAGGTCCTATCTTAGTTCTTACTCTAGAGAAGAGTTAGTAGATAGTAGTATTATAGCTATCTTCTATTTTTATTCTTAAATTCTTAAATATAGATAGAGCTCTCTATATAAACTAAAGCTTAGACTACTTCTTCTAGAAGTAGAAAAATATAGATAGCTCTATCTATATTATAACCTATAGGTTTAAGCTTTTTATATATTCTTACTTATATATATAACTCTATTTAGATTCTAGTTAGTAGCTACTAAACTCTATCTTAGATCTTATCTAGAGTAGAGTTAGTAGGTATTAGTATTATAATTATATACTTAAAGATAATTAAGATATTATATAAGTATATATTACCTATCTTTAGATAATAAAGTAGCTTTTTTTACTAGTATATAAGATATCTTACTATTCTCTAGTAGTTAATACCTTAGTTAATACCTTAGTTAATACCTTAATTAGTATTATATAGAGAAGAATTAAACTTAAATTCTAATTAATATTTCTCTCTTTACCTTTATCTAATAACGTATTATAGAGAATACTATTACTTATATTAGAGCTATTACTTTTTCTTAAACTATTATACTTCCTAGGATTTAAAAGTAAGATATATATATAATACTCCTAAGAATTCCTTATCCTATCTCTTAAGGAAGAAGAAATTAAAGTCCTAGCTAACTATTAGACTTACTTCCGCATTGCTAAATACGACTACCTACCGAAATGAGTCGTCGAGGCCGAGTGTTTAAGCGATAGTTGGAGAGTAGTTGTCTTGATGTGATGTGGCCCGCCCCGAAGGCAATCGCATATCTACCGATACGGAGTAACTATTAGCCAATGACCAGAAGCAGAAGGGCTTGCAGTGGGAAAATTGGCAGTCGGCCGCCACGAATGCCCCCGCCTCTTGGTCTTTATCGGTCATATTTCTTATTGGTGCTTTTCCACCCATCTTGAATGCGCAGTATGTCAACCCGGAGGCGTCAAAGGGCCAGTCCGAAGCGAACAAGGTATCCTCCTATCTGAGACGGGACTGTTGCTCAAGGAGGCTTGCGTGTGGACAAGTACCAATAATCAAGAACAATGAAGCGATGCGACGGACGTGCGGAACCTATGGTGGCCATCTGGTTGTCGGACAGCTGGTGGGTTCTCTGGAACCACCCCTTGGGCACGGTTGTGAGGAACTTTTCTTGCCTTTCGCGCTGCGCTTATAAAGCTGTGTTTCCTTTCGTACCTTTTCAAATGTTGTGAAATCGAGAAGTTTCAATTTGAACGCAAAATGCGGTCGATTTGTCGCTTTATTTGCCAAAGTCTTCTGGCTTTCGCTGCCATCGCTCGTGCCGCGACCTATTCCAATGCGCTCAGGGATACCGATGGATCTGACCCTCACATTGCTTGGAGTGGCGGGTATTACTACTTCATGACCACGACTTGGACCGACCTCGAAATCACTCGCGCGACGACCTTGGAAGGCCTGAAAACTGGAGAGAGGAAGACCGTTTGGACAGACACCACGGCCAGCCGCTGCTGCAACGTTTGGGCGCCTGAACTCCATTACATCGACAACGCATGGTACATTTACTACACAGCTGGAGCCTCAGAGAACTTGGACAATCAGAGAGCTCACGTACTCCAAGGTAAAAATTGTCCTTCGTTTCAAATAGCTTCAGAACAACCACTGACCTCTGATTCCAAAACAAACAGGTGGTCCTAGTCCATGGGACGATGACTTCACCTACCTCGCACAGCTGACTGACGTGTGGGGAATCGACGGCACCGTCGTTCGCTTTACCTCTGGAAACTACTTTGCGTACTCGTGCTTCAGCAGCAACAACCTGCAGTCCTTGTGTATTGCGCCGATGAATTCACCCGGGGAGCTCGGCACCACCACCGTCATCTCGGAGCCCACCGAGGATTGGGAAATCGTCGACACTCCTGTCAACGAGGGACCCGCAGCCATGTACCACGGTGGCAAGACCTATCTTGCGTATTCTGCCAGCTATTGCTGGACGGCGAGTTACCAATTGGGCTTGTTGACGTGGGATGGAAGCGGTGATCCTACTTCTGCGAGCAGTTGGGCCAAGTCGGGTCCAGTATTCAGCTCAGCAAATGGCAACTACGGCACTGGTCACAATGGGTATGAGCTGCAATTCTTTTCCATCACGAAGACAAATGTGTCATTCGACCTTGGAGCTTTGAAACTGATCTTATCCATAGATTCTTCACGAGTCCGGATGGAACGGAGATCTGGAACGTTTACCACGCGACATCCAACTCTGCTGGTACTTGTGATGGCAACAGGTACACTTCGGCCCAGATTGTCAATTGGAATTCAGACGGCACGCCAAACTTTGGCACTGCAGTGGCCCTAGGCACGGTCCTCACCGGACCTTCTGGTGAATGAGCTCGGCATGTGCTTTTTGGAGAAATGATTGTCATGGCAAGCTGGTAGCGCAGTACTGTACCGAGTGTGAATAAAATCGATGCAAGCTCGCGCAAAGTACCGATTGCAAAGGCTGACAACTCCGCTAAGTCTTGTTCAGGCTCAATTGAGTCGGCATATGTGACATCCTTTCCGTATCTGCCGCGCCGCATGGCGGCGTAAGTTTCGAAATCTACCGGTCTCTTGGCGAGGCGATGTTGGCCCCTGGTGATACGTGGAAAATCTGGCCACTGTAAACCGCGGTCCGCTAGGCCGTCGGCTGCACTTGACGAAATATTGCCACGGCTGTTCAGCGAAAGCAATTTTTCCACTTGCCTAGCTGTACTTGAAGAAGTGCACACGTGGATGGTGTGCGCGGAGACATGAGCCGCGCCTCTCTTTTGCCTTTCTGAGCCAAACAGGGACGAAGTCCTATGTCCTTCTTATAATGAGCAAGGGTAGATTTGTTGGTAAGCAGAGAAAGTACTCAAGCAAGTGATTTTGCCGGATGTACTCAAAGCTGGAACTTCGAGCAATCAAGAATGCGCAACAGCCAAAACAAGAAAAGTCGTTGAATTGGCCTAAAAACGGTTGAAAATTCCCAACACCAGAACGAGATCGAACGACTTTCCGTGTGTATGGAAGCAAAAGGATATTTGTGGAAATGAGATCCGGCGTCGAAGGCACGGCGCAAAGCAATACCCACCATCGAGGACGTAAATATGAAAAAGGAAAATAAAGGCTTCCACACAGAGCACGCTTTGCAATCACCACGTGTCCGGCCCAAAGTGCTGGCCAGGAACAACCTGTGCTTGTATTGCCGTGTCTTGAGCATCCATTGTCGTGAGGGAGACGGTGTTGCCCCTACGAAAACGTCAGTTGCTTCCCACGCTTCAGTCGTATCCAACTTACCACCACTGTGGCGCTTCAACTCCGGGCATCGTAAAAGCGAAGAATATGACTAGAGTGGCAATCGCAAGGCCAGTGTCCAAGCCAATTGCAGTCATGTAGTTAAGCCGCGACCACCAGTTCCAGTGTCTTGTTCGGATGTACTTTTGGAAAACGAATCCGACGGCTCCCCATGACAAATAATTGAGCGGCGTCGCGGGAGGAATGAGACCAGCACCCCCGAGGATGAGCGGCGCCATCAGATATCGTGCTCCAGATTTTGGCCACTTCTTCGCGGCATACCAGAAGATGACGGGCAGAATGGCTCCCAGCGGGAAGAACCAGAACAGAGCGTTGTAGACTTGGCCCGGTGAGAAGATGCGCTGCGGTCCGAGTAGTCCCCAAATGATCGAAGCCGAGAAGAAGACTCTACCACCGGGGCAGGAGAACTTTTGCGGCTGCTGCGGAGTGCAGACATCTTCAATGTTGTTGAGCGCAAAATTGAGGACCGCAATTTGTACGAAGCAGGCGACGGTCGTCGCAACAACTTGCGCGGTGAACATGGTTCGGGGAGGGATTTTCATGTAATGACCACTGATAGGACGAGGTAAGTATTTGTCGCATAATTCGAAGGCTTTCAAGACTCACAATTTCAAATCGCTGACGAAGCTCAAAGCCTGGGACATGGTAATGTACCCGTACGTCTTGAACATCATGAGAGCAAGAGGCCGTCCAGGCTGCATGTACCCCATCAAAAATTCGGTAATGACATTGAGTCCAATCTGTTGGTTTGTGATGGCTTGGATGATTCCAATCGGAAGAGTAAAGACCGTGGAGAGGACGATGGCGATCAAGAACGCCCACCAGGCGAATTCGGTCGGGAACGCCAGAATTGTGACGAGAGAGAGGCCAATCATGAAGACGAATAGTACACCGTACCACCAGTGCGGAGCTTCCTTGTACTTCATCATCATTTTCGCGTGGACATCGGGCTTCTCGATGGTGGAACTTCTGAACTGCTTCCAGATCTGCTTGCGGTAATGCAGAAACACGTAGACCACAAGCGAGGCGATCGTGGCGAACGACAGGCCGTAGCTGATGGCGAACGTAGTGGAGATGAAAAGAGGCGAATATTGCTTGTATGCGGCTTCATTCAGTGTCAATCGGTCAGTGACGATCAAAGATGTGTTGTATTGGGCGCCCGTATTGTCATAGGTGGAAGAGTCGCTCATTGGAAGGAACTTGGCATAGAAAGCGCCACCGTAGTGAAGGCCAATGGCGCCAAAAATGTAGAACGTGACGACTCCTATGAGAGTATTCGCAATAGCGTGCCACGGAGGGATGAGGGGGTCGCCGACGAAACCAGTGATTTGTGTCCAGTCAAAGGTGATCGGGATCAGAGACAATCCTGTCGAGCCGCCAAATAGCTGATTGACAACGGCATTGTTAGGGTAGATCCACGTCATGAAAGCGAAGATGCTCATGAACTGAGCCAGGAATCCTGGGATGAAGTAGTACACAAAGGAAATCAGGAACATGATGCCAAACCACCTGTACCGCGACATGGCTCCGCCAAAAATCTTTGGGACCGTCGGATCAACCGTGACCTCCTTCTCGTGCATGGCATGCATCAAGCTGACGCCCACGAGGTTGACAGGCCAGATCATCGCGGCAGGATAGACCAGAAACTTGCGGAGCATTCCAGCGATCCCATACCCCAGACTTTGAGTGGTGATGATCAACAACAATTGGAAGAGAATACCAAAGTCCTGCTTATAGAAGCTCACTTGAGCCAAGATAATATCCGTGGCGTATGCAACACCGTAAGAGACGCCAGCCATGACGACGATGATCGAATGCTCCTTGACATTGAACGGGCCTGGATTGAGATTCCATTTGATCCCAAAAGTCGTGTGTTGCTTGCTTGGAAGGAACCTCGCCCACAAATTTCCCAAAAAGTAAGAGACGAGCTGAGCCACGATCGTGCCGATGCTAATGGCCGGTTGGCGGAGAGAAAAGATGGTATTGACGCTGGCGCCGAAGACGGTGAGCAGCAGGCCAAGCGTCCACGCGCGGATTGTATTCGCGGGCATTTCTTCGTCGATGTTTGGAACAGCCGCGCGGACCTCCGCGTACGGAGAGTTTTCCTCTTCTTCGCTCCCGGTCTCTGTCAATCCTTTTTCGTCGACTACCTCTGCTGTCGCTTTTTCACCTTCGGATTCCGGAAAATTGGGATCAGCCATGTGGTCCGCGGTACCATCCCAAGATGTCAATCGAGTTTGGAGTTCCTCAACCGGCGTAAATCTCCTAGTTCGATCACGAGCTCCCACCTCCGCCCCCGAAGATGTCGCTTGCTTGCTGGACATACTCATCGCCCGCAGCTGGATCGTTCCAGGTGGGGAAAGACTCGAGTTGTGCCAGACAACTCTGCGCTGCGATCAGTTCGGGGCAAAATGAAAGGAATGGTCGCTCTTCACATGTGGGCGCTAGGGGTCGTTAAAGAAAGGGACGCTGGAGCTCCTAGCCCCATGGTATTGCGATAAAAATCTTCTCAATTGGTCCTGTCAATCAACGACGCAAATTCGTGGGGCAAAATCAAACCTGCCTCCCACGATGATGAAACTTTACACGCGCAGTTGCTCTTCCTGGCCTAAAAAATTACACCAGTACAGATGGATCTAGATCTGTCCATCTTCGTCATGTTGAGCCAATGAAAGTCGCTTTGGAATGGTGCCGAGTGCTGCAGGTCGAGGAGCTTCCTCGACATCAGACGTTGACCGTGTCCACGCATGAACGGAGTCGCCCAATACGGAGAAGAGCCAGTGTCTCAGGAATCCAGAATTTTGAATGAGCGCACTAGGGCGTCGGATGCGACTAGTGTGCATGAGCCGCAGCGACGAATGTCGAGCCCGTTGTCGACACCCAAAATACGGTGAGAGTGAGCGCGTGCTCAATCCAGAGGAGCTTCTGCGAGTCTCTTTGCCTTGAAATCACAGTCCACGGCTTTTGAGTTTCGTGTAAGTGCAAGAGCAGTGTGGATGCAGTTTCATAAAGCTCCCAATCAAAGTCGAGGCTTTGAAAAGTGCAACTCTGGCGATGAAAGTTGTCGACTTAACCATGAAACCTGACTGCGGCGAGGTAATCTCTGCCAGGCCCTGGGATCTGTCGCATGTCAACGTGCTTGTCTCAGAAAGCTGCGTACATCCACCTCTCCCAATACCTGGGCCGCTTCGACTGATAGCCCCAACCTCTCGAGCCGCCGGTCATTCTGGTCCTAGAGACGCTAACGTCGGACAATTGGATCCGCGTTGGTTTTGGGTTTGCCCGCCGTTCATCTCGGCCGGCGCGCCATCCTGACGCTTGCGCTGATTTGGATAGCAGTTATTTCCAGTCTGTCCACAAGAACGGTACACCCATCCGCATTCCGATTGCCGAGCCTGGCCGGAGCACGTAGGACATTGTGACGAATCGATCCGAGCTGAAAAAGTCGCGCAATTTGGGACTGGGCTCCTCTTGTTTGAGCAGGTGATCTGCCAGCGTTGACCTTGGGGCGGCCGTGTGAGTTGACGATGAGGCGTGAATGAGGAGTCGTAGGTAGAGACAAGCTCAAGGTTGCCCGCGACGTTGTGGGATTGCCCGCCAGCGCTAGCCTTGTTTGGGTCTCAGTGTTTTCTAGGGCTTCCACACCAACAACAATCCGAAGCCTCCCTTTCCTCCCACGTTGTACACGCAAAGCCAACTCCGCAGTGGCGCATGTATGTATCGCAAACGCCTGGCTTTCCTGCTACTCAATCCCCTCGGTCGACTAATTGCGCACCACCGAAATTCCCAGATGTTTCGCAAACATGCATTGAGAAAAGTCCGCCAGCGCCCTCCATTCATAATGCGTATACATCTTCGAGACAGTTCGAGACCGGAAGCTGCGTCACCGCCCGCCATCAGTCGCTTAGAGGTGACGGCTTCCAGAAAAATTGTGGCAGATGGCGCTTTCACGTGCGTCGCCAAAGTCCAGGCCTAAATGCTCTGCTAAACAGTGTAAAGTCTTGACTGCTTCTAGATGGCGCGCGATTCGGCTGGAAAATTTCAAGCCGTTTGCCGACATCTTGACAATGCGCCTGTGTTTCACCGAGGGCGGCACCTGGTAGCCAACAAAATCTGCCTTCTCAACCTACCGTGATCGCTAATAATGCGATTTGCGCTGATGCGTACTTACTCATTAAATTTAATAGCTTCGCTCTACTTGTGGCGCTTACGCACTGCCTAGGACTGCAGCTAGGTGCACTTTAAACGCACATCATAGGTATAGCAGAGTCCTCTCGACAGCTTTAAGCATGTGTCGGTGTCATGCCTACGAGTCGTAAGATTTAGCCTTGTGTCCAGAAAAGTGGCCCTATAGGAACACTGAACATAGAAGCCCACTGTGCTGATTTTTCCGCGCAGCGCGAATTGCGTGGAACTTATTTCAACGGCAAGATTCGCAGCTGACATGCGTGGAAAATTTCATTTTGCCATCTGTGGCCATTGTGTTCTTGTTGGTTCAGCAATCTTTTGGGGCCTTGATTGGTGAAAGAGCGCACTGTGGACAGGTTTCGTAGCAAGATCATAGTCAGCACGCGTCGGCCCCGCCTTCCAAGCATGCTGAGCTGTTATACTTTCAACATAGCGTTCACTCTGTTTGGCCTTGATTCTCTTCTTGATGCAAGTAAGACGATTTGCAAGGGCTTCGCCCGGCTCCGCCACTCGCTGAGCTGCGACGCCAAGACCATCATTTCTGGTTACCAGCGACTCGAGCGTGAGCAGCATGCCAAAGAAATATGACCGCGGCTTCGCCAGAAGTAGTTGTTTTCTGCCAAAGCCGAAAGTATGCAGACAATTCAACTGCTGGAATCAAGCGATGCTCGATACCAATCCCGAGCATCGAGCGACCATGCTGTCACTCGAAATTTCTTTCGCGGCGTGCGCGCGTGGTACTTTTTCCCTTTCCATGTTCTCATTGTCGTCACTTTTGGCCTGCTTGCTATTTACCAGCTCGATGGGAAAAATTTCCCGATGCCATCGGATTCTTCGGCTTCGACCATAGCACATAACCTGTACCACGGAAATCTTCGCCAGTCGGACGTCACAACGCTCATCACTGCAGCTCTCGTGGCGATTCGCATGACGGGAAACGTCTGCAGTGTCACAGCAGCCCAGAGGTGTCTCTTCGTCCTGTTGGAGAAGTGCGGAATCACACTTCGTCAAATCGAAAGACTGGTCTGCTACGGACAGGGGCCCGCTGGTTTCGGTCTCTACTCGTTTGCAGAAACTCTTCTTCTCCTTCTCTTCATACCCGCCCAACTGAGCGCGCCGATAGCCTCAGGTGCGGTCACTTGGGACCCAACGACCCTTTTCCATTCCGAAGACTTCAACGTCACAGTCAATATCGCTGGCCAAGGACCCGAGTACGACGAGTTTCGGAAGTTATCAAGCGCCCGCGAGTTCTCCAAATATCGAGCTTCTGGCTTGGCCGTCCTCCATGGTTTTGCGGGCGATTTCTATTCGGAGAGAGAAGGAAATGATATTCCCAGCCGGAGGTGGATAAGTGCGATGAAGGAACATGGCAAAGTGAATGCTTCCAAGGAATACCAAGCCCTTCCACAAAAGACAAAAGTGGGCAAAGCCGTCTTTCCTTTTTTCCACATGAAGAACGTTTCCTGGATCAACTACCAGGATTCTTTTGTGCCTTTCTTGGACATGGACAATGGACTTTTCAATGTGAGCTCAATCGCCAATCCGCTAAAATCACCGCTCAATGGGAATGCCGCGATACTGCGAGACCGTCCGTTATCTACCTGGCTGTTGTCGACTTGGCCTAAGGCGACAACGCTGAATGACAGCTACACAATAGCGATGGTCGCAAGCCAAGCGTCCGAGGGCGTTTGCCGCAATCATAGCCCGACTTTTGGCCGTCTCCCCTTGGTCAATCAATATCTGGATGTTTCGAGCGAAAACCAAAATTGTTACCTCTTTGCTCACGTCGAGGTCACGGCAGGCTCCTCGGAATGCTCCAATTGCCAGGTCATAGCTCCTGGCGTCGTCGAAAGACAAGGAGATGAGCCTGGATCTTTTCTTCTTCAAAAAGACCCACTTGTCGACATCGTGTTGGGCATGTTGCCAGAGACCATGTTAGCCATTGTCACTGCCAACGCGACTTATGCGCCGACTTGGGAAAATTTGGAAGGGTTCGTTGCAGGGTCATTTTCCGCAGCATACCAAGCATCCTGGAACGATCTCGTCGACCGACTGGCTATCGAAACCTCATCGAGCAACATCAGCCAACCTCACGAGAAAATGCAAGCCGTCGTAAACTCTGGGAGAATTCAGGTATGGATCGGCTTGCACCTCCTTATCCTGGTTTCCGGCACGATTCTCTTCGCAATACAGTGGAATTGCAAACAACCCGCTGTAATTGATTTTGCAGCTGTATCGCTCTTGACAGACGCTGGATCAATCTTGCGTAGCAACGAGGCTGCCGGTATCCGAACAGCATCAAATATCTCGGACTCCGAAAGCAAGCGCTTGGGCAAGCTTGTCATGCGCCAGCAGGGATCCAGCGAGTTGGCAGCGCGCCATCGCGTCCTCAGAAAGATCAACGATACAGACGAGGACCTGCAGTCATGGGCAGCGTCGACCAATCGGTGTTCCTTCAACGATCTCACGCTTTTGCCAGAACAAGGCCTGTCGAGGCAATCCATTCGGTCTCAATCGGAAGGCTACCAAATGATCCGGCAATGACAGGTCCGTTGATCTGAGCAGAAGTCAACCAAGCCTTGATGTGGCGGAAAACACAACGTTGCCTCGACGTAGGCTCCAGCGACCAGCGGAACGAAGAGAAGAAGAGGTCAGATGGGCGCAAAGTCGCTCCGCCGTTTGCACCACTCGATGAGCTGAGATGTCGCTGCAGTAAGCGGATCGACCCAGCCCGCTCGCTGCTGAGTCGACAGGGAAGCCGCCTGTATGTACGCGGCCGACCTCTTCTCCCGCTGAATTCCGCGCAACTTACCCAGTCAACCACAACACATCACTCTCATCCGTCTATTTCAGCCTGACAACACTTGAACACATGCCAAACCTCTTTCGCCACTGTTTCGAGCCGGCCCAGGTATCGAAGATGGCGCCGGAAAAGCAAGCAGCGCCAATTCCGCTCATTTACAGGCTCTACATGCTTTGGCTGGAGCCCATCTTTGCGGCAATCGGAGCATACCTGTACATCTTTACGCCGACGGATGCACTGCAAATCATCACTCCTCCGCCGTTGCACCCACAGACGCTACAGCAAACCCCAATCGAAAAGCTCCTGATGTGGGAAGTGGCCTCTCTCTACGTTTTCTTCGCCTTCATCGAATTCATCGTTTTGCGATCCGTTGGATCCGAGCGCCGCGACATTTGGCGCCTCGTCGTCGCAGGAATTTTGCTGTGCGACATGGGTCACTTGTGGTCTCTGAAGCTCGTCGCCGACGCCTCTGGTCAACCGGCCGCATTGTGGGATCCTAGGATGTGGACGCGGTGGGAGGATTGGGGAAACCAATTTACGACGTGGTTTGGGTTTTTGTTGAGAATCTCATTCATCCTCGGCGTCGGCTTCTGAGTTGCCTGCCTTTTCAAAACTCGCATCACAAGCGACAAATTCATATAGCCTTGCACGGTAGCTCGAAAGATGTGCCTGTAGCGCTTCTTTTGTCATGATTTGCAGAATTCTCACAGTTCCCTGTTCTGTACGTTGTCTTGCAGTAGCAATCTTCACACTGCTTTCTCGCTTGCGAAACTCCCAAGCAATTGAGCATAGACAGTTCTGAGTTTCCAGCACAATTGTCTGTCGTATAGTTCCCGGCTCTGTTCTTCGTCGTCCTCCATGTCACCACAGTCCTGCGCTTTTGACAGAGTCCCTCGCCACATTTTGACCGGTTCCAACAATTCAACTGTAGTAAAGCCAGACTCAGTCAATGTACGACGTTGGAAGGCAAACCCCGTTCTTGGATATGGCCATGATCCTTTGGAGCACAAGTTGACGGGTGGCTCCCGTGTTGTGCTTGGGGGCGCGACGGCCGAATGTCAATGAGACGCCAGCCGACGTGTACTTTGCTTCATCATCTGATGGCACTTGGATTCTCCAGCTTTTGGACAGTTAAAGCTGTCGAAGGTCTGGAAACACGACCTCCTTGTTATCCAGGACATGGACAATCGTGTCCATCACTAATTCCTCGTCACAATGCACCTTCCAAATCTCCAATCGGGACGGGAAAATTTCTTCGAGTTGCTCGCGTGTGATTTCCTCATCGGCCGCGAGGTTGAAGATTTCCCTCAGGCGGGCTGTCATCAGGACGTAGTAATTCACAAATAGCTGCTCCAGGTTTGGTAACAGCGACAGCATATCTCAAGGGGTGGAAATCTGGAAAGAGCTTAGATATTTCTGTATGTACTGTCTTCCGCGACAGATTGAAAGAGACCGCACGATTTCTTTTCGATGCGGCCTTGCCTCGAGAGCGCGAACTTGTTGTCTTGGATAGCAACGTTGCGGTAGAGATACGGTTCGGGGACTCTATTAAGATGGTACCTCGTGAGCGACAAATTGAACAGTGTCTGCAGATCGTCAACACTGGCAATTATCCAGATCTGCAGTTCAACGGGAAGGTCCAGCAGTCGGAATAAGGTTGACGCCAACAGCTGACTGATCTCCATGCTGATCGCTTGTGTATTAATGAGGCGAGTAATATGTTGAAGACGTGAAGGTCAGCATGATGGAGTGGAGTGGTGTTGCAGAAAATGTTGGGCTGGTGCTTCCTTGGGAAAGAGCGTGAGGTACACCTCTCGTGCCTTCCATTCGACACTCTCGACACTGCCCGTCTTCTCCAAGTACCGGTATCTGACCGGCCGCGCAAGAGGCTTTCCGTTACAATGGAATTGCGACAGAAAGTGCTTTGCAGGCAAGCACTGATGGAATTGAGTACTTGGATTGCTAGAACACAAGCTGGGAAACATTGACGTCTTTTGAAATAGTGAATTAATCAGTTTATGAGATGTAGAACTAAGTTTTTGTGAACAAATTGGGAAGATGTAAGACGAGTCAACTCCGTAGCCCACATCCTGGTGGTCTGACTTTTCATGCCTTCGACAAATCAGCAACAATCCCTCGACAATTCCACAAGATTTGGAGTAAGAAGACAATGAGACACGGAGAAGAAAGAAGAGAAGTGGTACAATCTTGAAACAAAAAGGCAGCCCGCTCGCTTATCATGATTCTGGCATGCATCCGACGTGTCAACAAAGGAAAAACTTCACCAAATCACCAAATCAGCCATACCAAACGCCATCTCGCAGTCTAGATTCTTAAACAAATCGCGCCCTGGAGATTCAACATCCACAGTTGAAATCGAGTTTGTCATCATCGCCGTCCAGCTTGAGCAACCCGGGCGGGTTCCACCCAGACGATACCCTCAATGTGTTTCCAGCCAGGCGTGCACGAAGAGGGTGCCGGGCCCGTCGACAAAGGTACCAACATCGTCGTCAAGGAACCTGACGATGAAATGGTGGTGAAAGCCATGGAAGGCAAGGACGAAATCGTGCCGGACGGAATAGTAGAGGCACCTGTTGGTATGCTCAAGCTTGAAGAGCTAATGCCGGGTGTTGTTCCGGAAGGCAGCAAGGAAACACCTCCAGAGCTCGATACGCTATCGCTCACGGATGCTCCAGTCGGAAGAGATGTGGAAGCAGATGTCGAAGGGCGAGTGAGCAGTGTGCTTGGTTGTCTGCTGAACAGGGAGCTTGGGAAGGGCGATGCGGTAGACGAACCCGTTAGAGAGAGACTAGGAGATCCAGAGGGCAGCTCGCTAGTTGGCACTGAGCTTCCCGTGGAGGCGAGGCCACCGGATGGCGCAGGTCCTCCGGTGGACGAAGTGCTTGCGCCCGAAGGCACCAATCCTCCAGACGACGATGCGCCCGACACAGTGCCGCTGGGTCCAGCGCCCGGGGAAGTGGCTACACCAGAAGGCGCCATAATTCCAGAAGACGCCGAAGCGGCAGTGCCTGATATCGATGTGTTTGCGCCAGGAGGCACAGAGGCTCCAGAAGTAAGAGTTGAGAATGAGGACGGTGCTGTTTGCGTGGCAAATGACGAAGTCGACCCAGATCCGGATCCTGATCCTGAAAAGGAGAAAGATGCAGTGTTTGTGCCAGTCGTGCTTTTCGGGTTTTCGCCGCCAGGGCCAATCGACAAGCCGATAGAAACGCCTGCCGAAATGTTTGGAAGAGAAATGCTCGGAAGCGAAATGCTTGGAAGAGAAAGTGTTGGGGACGTGAGCGGGAGCGAAATAAGTGGAGTTGTTGGAATCGAAATGATACCAGAAAGGTCTGGCAGGGAGATTATCGGAGTCGTCGGAAGAGAAATGATAGGTGTGGTTGGAATCGAAATTATGCCAGAGAGATCTGGCAGAGAGATGATCGGGGTTGTCGGTGGTAAAATGATGGGTGTAGTCGGGAGAGAAATTATACCCGAAAGATCTGGAAGAGAAATAATTGGTGTTGTGGGAAGAGAAATTATTGGAGTCGTAGGAAGGGAGACGATTCCAGAAAGGTCCAGCGAAATTATAGGCGTGGTTGGAATTGACAAGATGGGAGTCGTCGGGACCGAAAGAATTGGCGTCGTTGGAATCAACAGGATAGGAGTCGTCGGAATCGAGATTATGCCTGACAATTCTGGTAAAGAGATGATGGGTGTCGTTGGAAGAGACAGGATTGGCGTAGTCGGGGTTGATAGAATCTGCGACAGGCTTGGGAGCGAAATCAACGGGCTGCCTGAGCTTGGAAGTGGTGGCGATATCAATCCAGAGCTTGGAAGACTAATGGGGGGCAACAAGCCGCTGGAGGATGCTCCTCCCGATGGAATTAATCCAGTCAAAGAGGGCAAACCACTAATGAGGGGCGAGGTCTCAGTCAGCAGACCACTTGGCAGACCAATTGAACCCACTCCTGAAGTCAATCCTGGGAGACCAGTGGGTAGAGAGATTCCCGGCGTGCCAGACGGGAGAGGAAGACCAGAAGGTAGTCCGGACGGGAGAGGAAGGCCTCCAGGGCCGCCAGAAGAGGAAGCACCGGCATTAACACCCGCTGTAGTCGTGATCGAAATGGTGCTGGTGACAGTAACCGTCGGCGTTCCAATGACGACAAATGGAGGGTTCGTGTCAGTAGGAACGACGGTAAAGGTCGTGGTTGCGGTGCCCGGGAATGGTTGGGTGATGGTCTGGACGGAGCGAGGGAAGGGACCAAGCAGTCTCGTGGGTGTCAGAATCAGAGGAAGAACATCATCGAGAATGTCGTCGACCAGGTTTTCGACAAGACTGAGGACTGGGTCCACTATAGGAATCTGCCTCTTCTTGAGGGCGATGCCCAGCGGGAGCTGCGCGAAGAAAATGAATGTGGTGCTGCCAGGGAGGTAGCCTGCTGTTGTCAATACAGGAGGGAGGGTCGGCGCTGGTGTGATGGTCGGGTTCCCCGTTGGAAGAACAAGCGAGGGAAGCGAGAGCGACGGGAGCCCAGTGGGAAGATCCAGGCTCAGCGGCGGCAAACTCAAGGACGGAAGATCCAAACTGAGCGAAGGAAGCGCAGTGGGCAAGCTCAACGATGGCAACGTGAGACCAAGGTCGGTAGGGAGACTGAGCGAAGGCAGTGTGAGCCCCAGGTCCGTCGGCAGCGTCAAGCCAAGATCAGTAGGAAGGCTTAGCGAGGGCAAGTTTGTTGGCAGTGTAAGCCCAAGGTCAGTTGGCAGTGTCAGCCCAAGGTCAGTTGGCAGTGTCAATCCCAAGTCTGTTGGAAGACCAAGAGAAGGCAGCGTAATCCCCAAATCAGTAGGAAGGCTCAACGATGGTAGATTTGTGGGCAACGTCAAGCCAAGATTCGTGGGCAAGCTCAGCGAGGGCAAATTTGTCGGCAGCGTCAAGCCGAGGTCAGTAGGCAAGCTCAACGAGGGCAAGCTGAACGAGGGCAAGCTCAACGATGGCAGATTCGTGGGCAGCGTCAGGCCAAGATCCGTGGGCAAGCTCAGCGAGGGCAAGCTCAGCGAAGGCACATTCGTCGGCAGCGTCAGGCCAAGATCCGTGGGCAAGCTCAGCGAGGGCAAGCTCAGCGAAGGCACATTCGTCGGCAGCGTTAGGCCAAGATCCGTGGGCAGGCTTAGCGAGGGCAAATTTATCGGCAAAGTCAATCCCAAGTCTGTAGGAAAGCTCAGCGAGGGCAGGTTTGTTGGCAGCGTCAATCCCAGGTCAGTGGGAAGACTGAGAGAAGGCAGGGTCAGCCCCAGGTCCGTGGGAAGGCTCAGCGACGGCAAATTCGTTGGCAGCGTCAATCCTAGGTCTGTGGGAAGACTGAGCGATGGGAGAGTCAGTCCCAGGTCTGTAGGCAGGCTAAGCGATGGCGGATTCGTTGGCAGCGTCAGGCCCAAGTCAGTTGGAAGGCTCAGCGAAGGCAATGTGAGTCCCAGATCAGTTGGCAAGCTGAGAGACGGGAGATTCGTTGGCAGCGTCAGGCCCAAGTCCGTTGGAAGGCTAATCGAGGGAAGAGTCAGTCCTAGGTCTGTAGGCAGGCTGAGCGACGGCAGGTTCGTTCGCAACGTCAAGCCAAGGTCCGTCGGAAGCGTGAGACCGAGGTCCGTAGGAAGGCTCAATGAGGGCACGGTCAGGCCCAAGTCTGTTGGGAGACTGAGCAAGGGAAGAGTCAGTCCCAGATCCGTTGGCAAAGTCAGGCCGAGGTCAGCAGGGAGGCTAAGCGAGGGAGAGTTTGTGGGCAGGCTGATAGATGGCAGCGTAAGCCCCAAGTCCGTCGGCAATGTCAGGCCAAGGTCAGTAGGAAGGTTGAGCGAAGGAAGGTTTGTGGGCAGGCTGAGAGATGGCAGTGTAAGCCCCAGGTCTGTAGGGAGCGTCAATCCAAGGTCGGTGGGTAGCGAAAGACCCAGATCAGTTGGAAGGCTCAGCGAGGGCAGGGCAAGGCCAAGATTAGTTGGAAGGCTGAGAGAGGGAATCGACAAGCCCAAGTCTGTGGGAACATTGGCTGATGGCAGGGTAAGACCCAAGTCTGTTGGAAGACTCAGCGACGGCACCGTGAGGCCAAGATCGGTAGGTAAAGAGAGGGACGGCAAAGTAAGGCCCAAATCTGTTGGAATGCTGAGCGACGGCAGGCTGAGACCCAGGGAGGGTGCCCGTGTGGGAACACTCAATGAGGGCAGGGTCAATCCGAGATCCGTGGGGATGCTGAAAGAAGGCAGATTCAACGAGGGAATCGCGGTTGGAAGGCTAAGCGATGGCAGTGTGAGGCCCAAATCGGTCGGAACACTAAGCGACGGCAGCGTCAAGCCGAGATCTGTCGGGACGCTGAATGAGGGAAGACTCAGATCAAGAGATGGAGCCTGTGTTGGGGTGCTCAGAGAAAGCGAAGGCAAAGTCAAACCGAGATCAGTCGGGAGGGTAAAGGATGGCAGCGTCAAGCCGAGATCTGTAGGAACGCTGAAAGGTGGCAGACTCAGGCCAAGCGATGGAGCTTCTGTTGGAATGCTCAGCGAGAGCGAGGGGAGCGTCAAACCTAGGTCAGTAGGAAGGCTGAAAGATGGTATGGATATACCAAGATCAGTAGGAATACTAAGCGAGGGCAGACTCAGGCCAAGAGAAGGTAGAGCGGTAGGCACACCACTGGCCGAGGGCGGCGTCAATCCAAGGTCAGTTGGGATGCTGAGAGACGGCAGGCTTATGCCAAGGTCTGTAGGGAGGCTAACGCTTGGAATGCTCAAGCTTGGGAAGCTGATCGACAGAAAGCTGAGCGATGGGAAATTGGTCGGGATGCTCAAGGACGGCAAGCTGAGAGATGGAACACCTGTAGGAACACTGACCGATGGCAATGTCAGGCCCAGATCGGTCGGGATGCTGAGGCTTAGGATGCTTAGAGTCAGGTCGGTGGGAACGCTGAGGCTCGGGATGCTCAAACTCGGGATGCTCAAAGATGGCAAGCTGAGAGACGGCAAGTTCGTGGGAACACTGAGCGATGGCAGTGTAAGTCCAAGTGATGGCACATCGGTAGGTACACTCAGCGACGGCAGCGTCAAGCCCAAATCTGTTGGCCGACTCAACCCCAAGGACGTGGGGATGCTCAACGATGGCAAACTCAAACTCAGCGATGGCACATCTGCAGGTATGCTAAGCGACGGCAGACTCAGACTGAATGAAGGCACATCAGTGGGAATGCTGAGCGACGGGATGCTCAGTCCAAGCGATGGCACATCAGTAGGCACACTGAGAGAAGGCAGCGTCAATCCCAGGTCCGTAGGAACACTGAAACTGGGCAATGACAGGCTGGGAATCTCAGTCGGGATGCTCAGTCCAAGCGACGATACGTCGGTCGGCACACTGAGAGAAGGAAGTGTCAATCCCAGGTCAGTGGGAATGCTGAAGCTTGGCAGTGACAGGCTGGGAAACTCAGTCGGAACGCTCAGCGACGGGATGGTTATGCCCAAGTCGGTGGGTATGGACAGAGACAATCCAGGGAAGGCTGTAGGAAGACCACCAGCACCCGAAGACGCACCGCCGCTACCGGTGGAGAGCCCGATGCCGGGGAGACCAAGGTCAAGCGAGAGCGGGTTTTGTCCGGGAGCCAAAACCGCAGCGATGCTTGCCGGGTCGCCAATCGTCGAGTTGGTCTGGGTGTAGCACTGGCAGTTGCCGACAGGACTGAAGTTCAAGTTGATGTTTGCACCCGGGTATCCCAAGAGAACACATGTATTCAAGCAAAGCCCAATGTTGTTGTCACTGTTGAACAGGTTTGGAAGGGCGAGATTGAGCGCAATCCTGACACCGCACTTGATTTGGAAGGTGAGGCCGCCAGCGTCGACTAACCGGTTATTGTCATCGGGACACGAGTATGCTGGAGTAGTCGAAGATGGAAGAAGCGGCACTGTGACCGAGACAGACACGCCGGGAACGGAGAGCGATGGAAGTCCAGAAGGAAGAGTAAGTGCGCTTGAGAGGCCTGCGAGATCAGTCGGAAGCCCTATTGACGGCAAGGATATAGACGGTAGAGGAAACCCAGATGGTAGAGGAAGCCCAGATGGTAGAGGTAGCCCAGATGGTAGAGGTAGCCCAGATGGTAGAGGTAGCCCAGATGGTAGAGGTAGCCCAGATGGTAGAGGTAGCCCAACTGAGGGGTTCGGCGCTCCTGTCGAAGGAAGATTGATTCCGGAAACCGTGGGAATCGAGAGGCCGATCGAAGGAAGAGACAATGAGGGAACCGAAAGGCTAGGAGCCGAGAGATTCGGCACGGAGAGACTCGGCAAAGAGAGACTCGGTATCGAAAGAGCGATAGATGGGACTGAGACGCTGGGGATTGACAGGCTAGGATCCGACAAGCTGGGGATCGAAAGGCTCGGAATCGACAAACTGGGGGCCGACAAACTTGGCACTGTAAGAGCAATAGACGAAATTGAGACGCTCGGAACCGACAAGCTCGGGGCAGACAAACTGGGAACTTCTAGGCTTGGGACCGACAAGCTTGGTATTGACAGACTGGGTGCCGAAAGAGCAATGGACGGAGCTGAGATGCTTGGGACGGACAAGCTGGGGATCGACAAGCTTGGAGCTGAGAGGCTAGGAATCGACAAGCTGGGTATCGACAAGCTTGAGGCTGACAGACTTGGGATTGATAGACTTGGGACCTCAATGCTCGCGACTGGCAGGCTCGGCAACGAGGAAGCCAAAGAAGGGGCCGAGATGGAGGGAATCGACAAAGCGATCGACGGGGCCGATACACTGGGTACCGACACACTGGGCACTGAGAGAGGGAGTGACGGCAGTGAGACGCTTGGCACTGTCAGTGCAAGTGTTGGAAAAGTGACACTGGGCGCTGACAGTACAAGTGACGGCAAAAAGACGCTCGGCGCCGAAAGAGCAGCGGACGGGACCGAGAGGCTCGGTACAGACAGAACAACAGACGGGGCCGAAATGCTGGGGACTGAGAGGCTCGGTACAGACAGAGCAATAGACGGGGCCGAGATGCTCGGGACGGACAGAGCGATCGACGGAGCCGAGATGCTAGGGACCGACAAAGCAATTGACGGAGCCGACACACTCGGGATCGAGAGCGCAATGGACGGAGCCGACAAACTTGGGATTGACAAGGCCAGAGAAGGGAGTGAGATGGCCAACGACGGCGGTGTGAGTGCCAAGGATGAAGGAAGCCCAGGAGCGGACGCGCTTGGCACCGATGCAGCGAAAGAAGGCACAGAGAGACTCGGTGCCGATGCAGCCACAGAGGGCACCGAAACGCTGAGCACCGATACAGCAATGGATGGGACTGACGCGCTCGGCACTGAAAAGGCGATTGAAGGTGCCGACACGCTTGGGACTGAGAGCGCAATTGACGGCGCTGAAACGCTAGGCACAGAGAGGGCCACAGAGGGTCCCGAAACGCTCGGAACTGAAAGGGCAACTGACGGCGCCGACACGCTCGGAAACGAGAGAGCGATTGAGGGTACCAACAAGCTGGCGGCAGAAGATGGCAGCGACAGTGCACTTGGTCGAGAGAGAGCCAAAGACGGCACCGAACTGCTGGGCAAGGAGAATGCCAATGAGGATGCACTGGGCAGAGAGAATGCCAGCGATGACGCCGACGGCAATGGCAGCACAGGCAGTGAAAGACCAGGCAAGAGGCCGGCTTGGGAAGAGGGGACCGCCGGAGCAGGAACTCCCAATGATGGAAGTCCTGATGCTGCAGGGGACCCAGACGCCGAGGCCGCTCCAGAACCGCTTGCGCGTGGAGAATTGGAGCCTCCTTGAGCCGCCGATGAAGCTGAGGCCGGTGTGCTTGATGGAAAGAGGTTGAAGGAAGAGGCAGAGGGGAATGACAACGATCCAGGCGTGAGTGACGCGATGGAAACGCTGGCACCAACGCCAACAGAGACCCCGAGCGAAGCAGTCGCTTGGATGATGGGGGACCTCGAACTGGTCGACGATGCGGCAGGGGCAAGAGGGACTGTCAACTGCCCAAGAGTCAATCCTTGACGTTTCCTGAGTTCAATGGTATCGACATCGCTGCAGCTAGAGACGTCAAGAAGACCGGCGCCGCAGCTTGTCGCCGCAGCGGCGTCAGAGGCGTCATCGAGATCGGAAATACAGGACCGGAAGACGTTCAATCTATCGATTTTCAGCAAGACTCATTTGGGATTGGCTTCTTGTGACACCCACGTGGAGGTTTGGCAAAAGTCATACGCAGACTGAGCATCGTCGCAATCAGCATTCTCGGACGTCAGGCAGTCTTCCAAGGCAGCGCCCCTGTTGGCGCAAGCCTCGGTCTTCAAGCACTGAAATCCGTATGCGCTAATATTGTCGTTAGCCTCGAGACTACTACTGCTATCTTTGGGTTTCTTACAGATCTTGAACGCATGATTCGTCGGAAGAAGCTTCGCAGGAAGTGCTGAATAGCTGTTCGTGTGGTTAGCATGGTACGGAGAAGCTGATTGGCTGGACTTACGCTGAGAGCCTGGTCAAGTTGAGACTCTGGCAAGTCGGTCTTGCCTGCTGATTCGGCTTCGTGTCGTCCAGCCACGAATTGTTTGGGCAACAGGCCAGCTTGGGCGACAGGTGCGGCGACACAAACTGCCGCAAAAAGGGAGTGGAACAGCATTTTGCCTTTGCCTTGAACAGGTTCTGGGCTATGGCCGTTTCCACCGTTGCTGAGTGAGAATGGGAAGTCACTCTAGCAACTGATGATGGTGACCAGGCAACGGAACTTGAAGCCATAGTTATAACCCAGCCAACATTGTGTGTCGTCCGGTGGAATGCGTGGTCAGTGATTTCAACACCTTGGCGATACCAAAGATAGCTTCGAGCTCTTCATCGAGATGCCAAGTGGCCGACAAGAATGAATTACAGAAGAAAGAATCGTCAAAACAAATCTCCAAAAGCATCATCAGCGGAGGGAGAAGAGAGAGGAGAAGATAGGACAGTTCCCCTTTGAGGCTTGTCCAAGCCACTACATTTTAGACCCTCGGTGCACTCTAGCAGTGCGAACTATTCCATCGACATCATTCCCAGCGGTCGCTCAGTGTAGAGCGACGTCGAATGACGGACTGTCCAGTCTGAATCTGCAGCCTCACACTGCTCTGTTGTGCTGAGACATTGAAGCTGCATTGTCGGCGGGAATGGAAATGCTCGGCAATGGCGAATTTGGAGAACTTCAAATGACCAAACAGCGACCAAGAAGAATGTGTGGTCCAGCCAGAGGACGACGAGGCCAAGAATTCGAGACTCGGTACCGAGATAGGATACGCTCGAGGGCGATGATCGACAAGCTCGCCTCCTTCGACGACATTCGATTGGACGAGGATGCTTCTTGACGAGTCAACAGTTTGTTTACCCATCTTGAAAATAATCGAGCGGAGTGTTTGCACTACAACTCTTCCCTCTTCAGCTCACATCCTGGGCGAGATGTGGCTCCTGCCGAACAAGCTTTCCAATCCCCCAATGGACTATTCATGAGGACGGGTTTTCCAAGGACCCCTATAGCATAAATCTCGTTTACAGTCGATGGAATATTATGACAGTTGCAAGATTGCGAGTCCCAAGCGGACCCCTGCCACAGGCGTCTCCGATTCCGATGGATTGGAAATCATGGAACTTCCCAGAGTGATTATGCAGAGAGGAATCAAAACAGTCGCATGGCCAGGTTTTCGTATGCTGCGCTTTCTATCCCAATGGGCGTGGGCTATGATGGAATGCTTCTTGGAAAGTCGCCATCGGGTTACAAAGAAATCGATGCGAAAAAGCGATATCAGACTAGGAAGCTGAAAAGCAAGGAGGTGTCGCATGAGGATCGCGTGGGTGCTGGGCATTCGCAAGTCTATCAACAACAACGCTCCTTGCTTGCGGAGAGCGAAGCAGGCCAATGGGACCAGAACGTTCTTTACTCTCAAATGACAGGCCGCTGAACGTCCTGCAAGACTCAGAATTGATTGCGAAGCAGCATGATCGCGTGGACCACGAAGGATTGCATCAGAATAAGGTGATCAAGGATGCAGAGAACAGCCGCGGCGAAGGGTTTGAAGAATAGACTGTTGGATCGGCGGCATGAAGATTACCGAGAGCCGCATGTTGGAACGAAGCTTGCAGATTGACGACCGCCGATTTGGAGCGTTCCGTTGCTCGAAGTACGTGAGGTGAGCTCAAGCTCTGTGGTGTGGCTCTTGGAGAAAGGCTGCCGTTTGACGCATTTGAAAGCTGCAGTAGAAGTCAGCGGGTTGTCCTTGACACTGACCCCAAAATTCAAACGTCGGTCCACTGGGAAAAGCACTTGGTAGACGAACAGAAGTCAAAGAGTTGCAGCCGACGATGACGGACGTTGGAGTCGCTGCGCCACAGTCCTCTCGGCCGGCATGCACCTCCGATGTCGGCACCCTTCAAGCCCAACCTTGGGCACGCGGCGTTTCTCATTCCTCAGCCGTGTCCTTCAGTACAACGGTCAGAAGATGCGCCATAGCTCGGATCCCTCAACACTAAGCAGAATCACAAGGTCATGACTTTTTTGTCCTCTCGTGGCGCGTGTTGGAAAAGAAACTTTAGGGGTCATGGCCGGGCCGGGTGCCTAATCAGTTGCCTCGCTTATCATTATCGTACCTCGGCATCTCCAAATTCGGCGTTGTAGGGCCGAACGTACTTTAGCTTTGGACAGACACCATGCTCCAGTCACGCCACTACTCTCCTCCGTCCCCCTTTCATCGACCTGAATCACAGATATGACATCGAATCCGGACTGGGTAAAGGCCCTCAAGCCCTCTGGTCCCCAAGGCCATGAGCTTTTGGCCCAGGAACGAGCTCAGAGCAACATCCCTGTGGACAAGCTCACCCAGTACCTCTTTGGCAACGACTTGATTGAGCGCAAGAAACGCGTCTTAAAGATTTTGGAGCAAGAAAGAGTGTTCGACAAGACGCCAAACTACTACCATGGCCGTGTCGACCGTTTTGAGATCGCCCTCGCTAGAGCAAAGCGCCTGCGTCAACTTGCCGTGAAACACGGTTTCACAGACGACGACTCTCGCGTGGCCAATGATCTCATCAGCGAGCCCACCCCGTACGCTCTGCACGAGAGCATGTTTCTCGTATGTACAACCTCTTCGGTCGAGATGATTGACGCTGACTCGGAACCAGGTCACCCTCCGAGACCAATCGACGCCCGAGCAACGAGAACTCTTTTACAAAAAGGCCGCCAACTATGAATACATTGGATGCTACGCTCAAACGGAGCTGGGCCATGGGTCCAACGTACGAGGCCTCGAGACGACCGCAACCTGGAATCCCGAAGACCTGACCTTTACACTACACTCCCCACACTTGACATCGGCAAAATGGTGGATTGGATCTTTGGGACGCACTGCAAACTGGGCAGTAGTCATGGCCCAGCTCATGATTGGAGGCAAGGCGTACGGTCCTCATCCATTCATCGTTCCCATCAGGGACATGAAGACGCACAAGCCGCTGCCGAACATCCACATTGGCGATATTGGTCCCAAGTTTGGTTATAAGTGAGTGCATGGCGATACTTGGGGGATTTCCGCTGATGTTATTTGCAGCACCATGGACAACGGGTTCCTCCTCTTCAACAAGGTCAAAGTCCCGCACAAGAACATGCTTGCCAGATTTTCCTGCGTGGACCCCAAGACCAACAAATACATTCGCCCGGAAACGCCTGCTTTGGTCTACGGAACGTTGACTTGGGTCCGTAGCAACATCGTCATGCAAGCGGGCGGTGTCTTGGCTCGTGGTGTGACCATTGCCATCAGGTATTGTGCTGTCCGGAGACAATTCCAGGACAACGACGCCAAGGACCGCCGCGGCGAGAACCAGGTGCTGAACTACACCATGGTGCAAATTCGCCTGCTGACTCTCCTTGCCGCAACTTTCGCTCTACACTTTACTGGCCAGGGCATGATGAAGCTTTACCAAGAAAGTCAAGACAAGATCAATGCTCCCAAAAATGGCACTGGAAATCGTGCTCCTGGCCCTGAGGAGACGGAGCCAGGCAGTGATATTCTAGCCGATATGCACGCTACGTCCTGCGGTCTCAAGTCCCTTGCCAGTTCTACCGCTGCTGAGGGTCTGGAGGTCTGTCGCCGTGCCTGCGGTGGCCACGGATACAGCAGCTTCAGCGGCATCGGCGCCTGGTATGCCGACTACCTCCCCAACGTTACGTGGGAGGGCGACAACTACATGTTGACGCAGCAGGTGGCGCGGTACCTACTCAAGTCCGCCCGCAGTGTTCTCCGCGGCGACAAGCCCACCAATGACACAACAACCATCCTTGCCACCTTCCTCTCCAAGTCGGACATGGGAGCAGCCTTTGATGTCCTTGGAAAAGATGAGGATATCGTCGCTGCCTTTGCTTGGCGGACCGCCTTCCTCACTTTCGAAGCGCTCAAGCAGCGCGACGAGCAGAAGAAACCATGGAACGACCTGCTCGTCGACTTCTACCGCCTCAGCAAGGCGCACTCGCAGTACCTCATCGTCAAGAGCTTCTACGAGACGATCTATTCGGCGCAAGCGCGCCCTGAGTTTGACCCAGAGATCCACACGATCATGTACAAGCTGTTCCGTCTTTACTCGCTCCACACGCTCGAGAGCGAAGCGTCTGAGTTCTACACATCGGCGGCCGTTACGGTGCGACAGATCCAACTGTGCCGCACCAGCGCAGTCATGAAGCTGCTCAAGGAGATCCGGCCGCACGCCGTGCGCCTGGTCGACTCGTGGGACTTCCCCGACTGGCAGCTCGACAGCAGCTTGGGCCGCTACGACGGCAAGGTGTACGAGGACATGTTCCGCCGCGCCAGCGAGCTCAACCCGCTCAACGCCATCACCGTGGACCCGTATCCTGACAGCCCGGTGCTTTTCAAGGAGGACAAGAGCAAGGACTTCAAGGCCAAGTTGTAAGTTTGGATATCTTGTAGCGGAGCCACTCAATTGGCGCCAGAACGATTGGGAAAGGAGTCTTGGATACGAATTTGCGGGTTAGACACTGTCGATTGGATTTGGACTGGCGTTATCATTCATCTGCAAACTGTACGAAGACATCTGGCATGAGATTTCTGCACCATCTAGACTTTAAAACTACGTAGACAGATCTCTCATCTCATCTCCACACCATCTACAATACCAAAAATTCTTTGGCAGCGAAAACTTCCGTGCGAATCTGCTCGGTATTTTCGCCGCACCGCAGTCCATCGGGCAAAAATCAGCCGCACGCAGGGAACCCACCTTCACATGCCAGCAACTCTCGCGTCGCCGGTCAATTACATCACCACGTCCCCAAAACAAACGCAATTCGGACCGTTGCAAAAACCCTCCAAAAAGCCCTTTTGGCATGTGAAAGCTGAGGATTATTTGGGACCGCGCTAGCAGTTGGGCGCGTCTCAGCCTTACGGGGCACGTGGGTTGTTTTGGCGCTGTGGCTGAGATGGCAGACGGCGGGAGGATCGCATGGTGTAGTGTACTGCGCATGCGGGTGATGGGGTTTGGTGGTTTGGAGACTGAAGCAGCAGATAGGTTGGATTTTGCTTCTGGAGTCGATGGTTGAGACACTGCGGGAGAAGTTTGGTTTGTAGAGGTCCTGATGCAATGTACCGCAGAGCGCTCAACTCAACGCGGCAGAGCAGACCTGGGACGGTCAGAAAACTTCAACACCATCGACCACCTACCCCTAACACCTGTTTGTCTGGTCATTTCGATGTCAGAGAGATTATAACTATTGACTTGAATGTCAATGATCGGCCTGTGCATTTTCAACAAGCAGAATTTATTTTTCCGCAAACTGTGTAAACTACTTGGTTTGATTTCCAGGTTCACCAACAAGATTCACAAAACTGTGCAATACCACGTCCTGCCGGTTTCAGCCCTCTTCTCCCTCTAACCGATTATGCGAGCACCCTGTTCAACACTTCATTCGAGAATCAGACCGTCCATGTCTAAAACAGTGCTGCGAAGTCCATCCATAGCCATCCATCTCCATATCCCCCCGGAACTCCCCTCTTCTATTGCTATAAACCTCAGAATACACATTAAAACTGTTCGAAGTGCCACTGGTGTACTTGGACAGCATGTCGCCTTCTCCCTTTTCTGTTTTGCTTCTTTATTTTTGCTTCCTTTTTGCTTTGTTCAGAGAGGGCTGGGCAGGGCTAGGCAGGGAGGTGCAGATAGGAGTGGGAGAGAGGGGGAGATGCTGCGTTCGAATCTGACGGTCTGCAGTGGCTGCAGCCATAGTGATTGATTTGGTTTTTTGTGGATGTTCTTGTACGGGAAGGGGTTTTTGGAAATGACCAGTCGTGAAGAGATGGCGAGATGGGACGGGTGTACTTGAGCTTACTGCGCCGCGATTCCTGGACGGCTGTTGATTTCCCCATCGCCGCATATCTTATTTTCTCGAGCATGAAGTCACGAAAGGACTGCCTCAATTCGGGCAAGCTAGCGAGACGGCAGCAAAGTGGTCGTAGCAGTGGCTGCTTTGGCGAGGACAAGAGCATCTGGGGCAGATGGTAGCACGAAGATTGTCGACTCGCGTCCTTGCGTCTTGGTGCGAATCTGGCCTCTTACGAGTCGCACATTTCCAATAGAGCGGCATGGGCTCCACCCTCGTTCTCTTTCTTCAGGGGGCAGTCAGGGCGGTCGGTAGCACGCAAGGGGCAAAAGGAACAGCGGAAGACGCCGATGCGAGGGATTCATGAAGAAATTACTGACAATGCGAGAATTCGTACGCAGATCGGGCTCAGATCAGATCATGAAGACACAAGGAATGTGATTGAATCTTCGAATCTTTCTCATTGTCGGTATGCCAGAATATGGCTGCAATGAAATATGTGAACGCTCTACAACTTCGCCTTGGGCTTCTCCGTCTTCAGCATCGCCTCGGCCACCAACCTCCTTTGCACCTTGCCCGTCGCCGTCTTGGGCATGATGTCAGTGAAGAAAACCTTCTTCGGCAGCTTGAACTTGGCCACCTTGTCCGTCAGCCACTGCTTGAGCTCGCTGGCACTCAGTTGCTTGCCGCTGTTCAAGACAACCGCCACGCCAACATCCTGGCCGTACATCTCGTCGGCAATGGCGAAGCTGACGGCTTCTGAGACGGCAGGGTGCTGCGCAAGGACGTTGTCGAGCTCAATGGGCGAAATTTTCTCGCCGCCTTTGTTGATGAGCTCCTTAATGCGGCCGGTGATGATGACGTAGCCGTCTTTGTCCAGCTTGCCCTGGTCACCCGTGCGGAAGAAGCCAGTGCTGGTGAAACTCGACTTGTTGGCTTCGGGGTTGTTCAGATAGCCGCTGGTGACGTTCTCGCCACGCACGCAAATTTCGCCCTCTTTGCCTTGGGGCACTTCGGTGCCAGCCTGGTCAAGAATCTTGACCTCGACTCCTTGGCCAACGCCGACGGAGCCAGGCTTGCGTGGCCCATTTTGAGGCAGCGGGTTTGACGTCATCTGATGCGCGGCTTCGGTCATGGCATATGCTTCCAACACGGGAGCATCAAACGCCTTCTCTAGAGCCTTGAATACTTCAGGGCTGAGAGGAGAGGAGCACGAGCGAATGAAGCGAATGTTAGGCTTGGGGCTCGGCGGAGGGTTCTTGAGAAGAATCTGGTGAATCGTGGGTACTGCAGTGTACCAGGTGGCCTTGTACTCGTTGAAGTCGCGCCAAAACTCAGAGGCTGAGAACTTTGGGGGCACGATGACCGAGCCAGCAGAGTGCAGCGGCGCGAGGAATCCTGCCAAAAGACCGTGAACATGAAATAGGGGCATCACCAACATGGTGCGATCCTGCGCACTGAGCTGGTAGGTTTTTTGAATGCTTTCTGTGATACTGTGAGCAGGGGGTCCTCCACAGGTTGGCGTGAACATACTCATGGTTCTAGTCAAGTTGCGGTGGCTCAGGGGAACAGCCTTGGGTCTGCCCGTAGTACCGCTCGTGTGCAAGACGAGGGCAATATCTTCTGGTTGAGCAGTTTCGACTTTTTGACCACCCTTTCCAGAAAGCTTTCCCGTCTCCTTGACATCCAAGACAACCTCTTTGCCGTTCCAGTAACACTCGGCAATAGCAGCGTTGTACTTACGAGCGGCCCTAACGGCGGGTGAGTTTTGGGCGAATTGGCCTTTGGGAACCAGAGCAACAGCAGAGCTCAGGTCGTCAATGTAGAATTCAAATTCGTCCTGTTTGTAGGCCGGGTTGAGCGGCGCAGCAATTGCTCTCTGCCATGATGCGGCCAGAAACGATACGATAAACTCGTAGCTGTTGGGAAGAGCAATTGAGACAGCAGCCTGAGGCGTGATTCCAAGAGCAGCGAGCTTCTTTTGGAAAGAAGCGATTTCCTGGCTGAGTTGCTGGTAAGATACAGTCAAAGCAGGCTTGCCGGGCACGATGACGGCAGTGGATGGCGATTGGGCCGAGAAGGCGGTAGAAAGCGTCGTCGCCATGGCGCAGGAACAGGCTGGTATGTACAGCAAATAGCAGTAGTCGACAACCTGAAGCAACAGACTTTATCAAAGACGACGGGAAGAAAGCTGCGCTCGCCAGAAGATCCAAGAGACGTGAAGTGTGTCGATTGCGCCATCGAGGTGTCGCTTTCGAGGCAACTGACGGCGTTATCTCCGATCTCCGCCCGCCTAGATGCACAGACCAGGAAGCCTGGCCTTGGATGTCGGCCATCTTCAGCAACAACGCGAGAGCAATCTTCCCCGAACGTCCTTCCTCACTCCCCATTGCCTCGCCATGGCGCAGGAAGACAACGCCAAAAACGCCCAGCCGCGAGGCTTATCCTCGTTTGCGAACCTGCTCGGGTCCAATGCGAGCACCATCTCGAGCGCGCCCGTCTTGTACGCCCAGCAACCGAGCAGCGACGACGCGCCCAAGGACGAGGCCGCCGCAAAAAAGCAGCAGATCAACTCAGGTACCTATGCTTGCGTGCACCAGACGTCTACTCCTTCAAGGCTGCCGATAGTGACGTGAGCAGCGTAATGTTGACGTCGAGCAGCAGCTCTACGCTTCCAGCCGACAAAGCGGCCGCAGCTCGCGTCGCAGAAGAAACCAAAGAAGCCTGGCGCCACTGGACTCCAAAGCTCAAGCTCACCTGATCCTTCCAACAAACCCGCTGCCCCCAAAGTTGTTGCGCTTGCCGCCAACCCGCCCTCCAAGACCACATTCGCTGATTGGACTGCCGATGATGGAGATATGGATGGGTTCTACACTGCCACCCAGCACCGGGAGAGGGGCGGTCGCAAGAAGAAAAAGAAGAAGAAGAAGCAGCAAGAGCAAGAGTTTGAGCAAAACTGGGACGACATTTACGACCCGACTCGCCCCAACGACTACAGCCAGTACAGAGGCAGCGAGGAGCAAATGCGCGAGATCAACGAATGGAAAGAGCACCTCCATCGATTCGACAAGCGGGCTGACTCCATGGACTATTCGTCGAGTGAAGACGAAGGTCGGCGGCCGCGTATGAATGGTTGGTCTATCTTCCTTTTCCGGGCATGGCAATTACTGACAGCTTGCAGCACAATTTGCCCCGCCCAAAAGCCTCAACTTTGCTCCGCCTTCCAGTCTCAATGCTCCTCCCCCTCCACCCCCGGTTCCAGCCGCTCCAGCCGAGATTCCTGACGATCCAACTGGCGAGGACGCATACGCCCGCCGGATGCGCCTGAGCGGAATGGCTGGCAATCCTCCGCCTCCTGAAGTTGAAGACGAACCTGAGTCCACAAACGCTCCACCACCACCTCCTCCACCCCCGGAACCCACGCCTTCAGCAACTATATCACGCGCCCCTGTTCGTTACGAGCTCCCCCCTGCCCCGGCAGGCTTACCTGCGACGGAAGAAGAAATGGATCAGATGATGGATGAGGACGAAGATGAACCTGCATCAGAAGCAGCGCCAGAAGACGGCGATGGTCCACGTTCAAGGGCGCCAGGCCAAAAAGGATTTGCCCAACGCTTGATGCAAAAGTACGGTTGGGAGAAAGGCAAGGGTCTTGGAGCGAAGGAAACGGGTATCGTTACGCCTTTGCAAATGCAAGCTCAAAAACGGAAGAAGAAGTCGGACGCCGAGGGCGGTGGATGGGCTGCACCAAAGGGCATGGGCAAAATCGTTGGAGGAAAAAGAGTCAAGGTGGAGGAGGAAAACAGCCCGTACCCCGCACTCAGCGAGGTCATTGTTCTGTTCCATATGGTCGACGGCATGGATGTGGAAAAGGAGCTACAGGAAGGTGTCCTGGTGCAAGAGATTGGGGAGGAGTGCGGTGCCAAGGTAAGATTCTGAAGTGAACAGGGAGCAACAGGGAGCCTTGCTGACAAGCAACAGTACGGCCGCGTCGAACAAGTCCGCATCGACAAGGACACGACAGCGGATACCATCCCCGTGTTTATCAAGTTCACCAGCCAAATGTCTGCCCTTCGTGCGGTCAACGCGCTCGACGGACGCATATTCAACGGCAACAAGATCAGCGCTCGATATTTCGACTCGGCCAGATTCGCCAACGGTGATCTTGAAGTGGTGGTGCCGGAGAGCGAGGTGGGGATAGAGAAGGAAGAGAGCGGGCAATAAAATGACCTTCATCATCCATGGCCACGTGAATTTCGTTCTCGGTCGCGGCCTTCGGGTTTCCAGCAGTATTCGCACGTCCGGTCAAGCGATTCATCTTGGCCCGATGGGCTCCCATTCGCTATGGCTTACCCATCATGGATTGACTTGTGCCTTTGGCCGTGGCTCTAGTCGGAAATTGCTTCTCTTGCATGACGTTGGAACAAGATGCTTGGCATTTCGGGGCAAGGAAAGAGAATTCGGATTCGCGATAGCTGTAGAGCTTGGATGGTAGACAAAAAGAAACTCTTGTAATTCTGATGCCCCTAGTGAAAAAGGCACTTCTTCGATTTTGCTGCTTTCCCTTGACCTTGTGTCAAACACTACTACCCTTGATTATTGCTAATTACCTAAATAAGTATTAGTTCACTCGCCCCCAAGCTTTTCGCTCTTTCTGTCGAGCATCTCGCAAACAAGATATGGTAGGCAAGCCAGTATCACGTAAAGTCTGCTGCCGCGTACCTAGTGTTCATGTGGTAGTGGGCATGGCTCTACACTAAACCCTCTCTCAGCTAGTCGTGGCGGCCGAGGTACATCCATCGACGCAGCCACCCACCTGAATACTCACCCCCGGCACCGCATCCCGAGAAGAACGCGGCCCATCACATCATCCAGATCGCCAAACAGCATAAATAGCTTCAATTCGTCTGCGCTCTACCAATGCCTCCATTGCCTCCTCTGCCCTTCTCAAGCACCCTGCGCGCCTCGACTTCGACGAAGAGCTTTCAAATCCGCCGCCTGCTGTCCTCATCTTCCACCTCCCACGCACCGGCACTCGGACTCGGACTCGGACTCGGACCCGGACCCGGGGTCTTGTTCAACACCACTACCTCGGCCTCCTTCTCTCCCCGTGCAGCGACAGCGACAGTAACATCATCTCCTTCCGGTCCTCTCGGAACGAGCTTTCGACGATTTTCGTCTTCTACGCAACGAGCAGCAGAAAGCGAAACCACCATGGCGTCTGCTGCTGCTCAGGAACAACAGCCCAAGTGCGAATGGGTCGTCATTTTGCCCGATAAGCCGGGCGTGCTGGAGAAGCGCGTTAGTGTGAGGGAGTAAGTGCACCCCATCTCATCTTCGGCTCCCTTGATTTTTTTCCATTTTTTTTATGATTTTGTCTTTTCTATTTTGCTTGCCCACGTCGCCCATCTCTGCCTGGATGCAAACGACGTGGGCATGAATTGTTTGCTGGGTGTTCATGTCAGAAGAGTTGTTTGTGACTGGGCCATGGAAGCCGGCTCTTCTCGTTTTGAATGCGATGTATATGGGGGCACGGGGGATGAAGCGCGCTGCTGTGCGTGAAAGAAGAAATAGAGGACAGCGACCCCAGCGTACATATACTCTGCACCGAAACTTCCCTTCCTTACGTGTCCATCTCTCCTTCCTACCACAAACAGTCCTCCTCCATTTCCCTTTCCTTTTCCATTCCTTCCATTCTCCTCCAAACCCACTCACCCTCCCACCCGTTCCTCCACCACTAACCTACACCCCACAGTTCCCACCTCGCCGCCATCCCGACCGCCTACCCATCCGACTTCTGGCTCGTAGCCGGCGCGCTTCTGAAGCGAGCGCCGCACGACCCGCGCAACGAGGCGGGCGCGCCGCTGCCGATGCAGGGCAGCGCGGCGGTCGTGTGGGCGAGCAGCGAGGAGGAGGTGCGCAGGTTGTTGAGTGGTGACGTGTATGCGCGCGAGGGCGTATGGGATATGGAGAGGTTGCAGTGTTGGGCTTTTAAGAGTGCGTTTAGGCGGTAGGTAGGGAGGTAGGGGGATGAGGGGATGGGATGGGGTGGAGTTTGGCGGGGAAGGGGAGCGAAAGAGGGGAGAAAGTCTTTTTTGTTCGTTGGTCGTGCTTTTATACATACATGCAAGTGTGAGTGATATGGAATATACAGTCATGCCTCATGCCAATCCGCCCACCCACCCACCTATCCAATTCCATACTCGTAAAATGCATCCGATACCCAATGTACATCCCATTATTTGACGCCAGGAATGCTCTGACCCTCATTAGCACCCAGCTCTTCTTCCTTCCACGCCGCAATCTTGGCCTGCGGCGCATCGCCCGCGCCGACCTTCCGCCCGCCCTGCTCCCTCTTGACGCGGCAAAACATGCCAACCTCCTTGTCCCAGACAAACTGCCAAATGACGCCGACCCAGGAGCGGTGCTGGGGCAGGGGGTCGTAAAACTCTTTTGCAATGCGGTTCAGCTCCCACAGGCGCGTCCATGGGACGGCGGGGAAGTCGTGGTGCTCGTTGTGCAAGCCGACATTGTACGTGAGGAAGTTGAGGGGACCGTAGTAGCTGAACGTCTCGGGGACGGGAGCGAGCTTGCCGGCCGCCGCGAGTGCCGGATCTTTGGCGCCCTGCGGCTGCTTCTCAAAGACGTAGTGTTCAGCGATGAAGTGGCCGGCGCAGGGGTGCAGCGAGCCGGCGAGGAAGGACGACATGATCAGGTACCAGACGGCGTTGGCGCCGCACGTCTTGATGAGCACGTAGTCGAAGAAGACTTGCGCAATGATATTGAAGAGATGAATCCGCGAGATGGGGAGCTGGTAGATGAACATGGGACGCAGTGCGTAGAAGAGGATCTGGAAGGTGGCGAAGAAGGCTTTGCCTAGGACCGAGTCGAGGAACATGGCTTCGAAGGCAGTGGGGAGGTCGGTGTCGAGGCCGTCGACGCCGAGCGACTTGTGGTGCGTCAGGTGGTACGGCTTTCTGATATTAGCATCATCCGGATGCTCTGGTTAAAAACGGCGAGTCTACGTACCCTAAACGACGCGCTGTAAGGAATGCCAATTGGAAGGTTTGCAAAGACAGCAAACAGCCGATTAGCCATGGGCGACTTGAAGGCCAGATTGTGTGAGATTTCATGGATAGCCAGGAAGATGTTTTGGTTTGCCGTGGCTCCGATTATATATGCCGTGAGGAAGAAAGGCAACGAGAAAACGGGCGTGTTGCGGAGAAGGTATGCACAGGCGACTTGGGTTGCGACGACACCAGCGACGACGTATTTGGTCAGCGGCTCTGGCCCGCAGAGCTTGGTGACCTACGTGACAAGGGTAAGTATTCGTCCGTGGTCTATCCAGGACAAAAAGTGCAAATACCTCTGGATGCGCCTTGATAATTGCCATGCGCCGAGTGCGGTGTGGCTCTTCGGTGTATGTCCAAAAGAAGTCATTGTGGTCGGGCTTCTGGGCCGAAGCGCGGTCCACGGTGGCAGTCGTCGTTGTCGTCTGCATCATGGCCCAGGGAATGGAGGAAAAGGAGCGGCGGCGTCGAGTTGCGGAGGGATGAAGTTGAATCCAAGTGGAGATTTGGGCTGGTGGCCACGCTGTAACACGTATCGATAAGAATCAGGCTGGGATCACCAGGCATGGACCCTGAAACAGACCATGGGTAGGGTCGAGCTTGACTGCGCCCCGAAGCTTGGTGGCAATGTCAAACCGCCGTGGCGGTGGAATCTGGAGACCTCAGGCGAGGCATTCCAGTGCCTCTGCTGTTTCAATGGCCGCGGGGTCCGGCGCAGAATTCTTCAGTTCGAAAGAAGTATATTCTACCATTCGTTACACGTTCCAATGCTCGTAAACTGAACAACGCCTCCAAGTCCACGACCATCTTAATCTCCGGGTCTATGCGACCAATGGCTCTTTTGCGATTTGAAACCACATCTACTTGTCCAATTCTTCATGCAGCACCTGCCCTCTTCTTCGTGACCTTCAGCCTATTCCAATGTCAGCACATCCCCTCAATGACATCAAAGGACCAACTCACAAAAAGATGTTCTCCCTCCCATAGACCTCTTTGTCCGGATCATCCTCCACTCTCTCGACGCAAAACCTCTTCTTCAAGTCCCTGACAAAATGCATGTCCGCGCGCCTTCTCTTCTTGAAGCAGAACCAGCACACCGTATTCTCTCCCACCAAATCCTCCAGCGTCTGTAATAGCAGCGGGAAAGCCGGTTCAAAGTACACGCAGTCGGCAGCGAGAATGACGGCCGGGGGCAGCGGGATCTCAGCGGGCGGCGCGGCGCCCCAGTCGAAAATGACGGGCTTGACGCACGCCTCGAGGCCATTGAGCGCCGTGTTCTGCAACATGAGATCAAACATGGGCAGCTGATCGGTAATGTATAATGGCCGCGTTTGCGTCTTGGTCGCGTAGTATTCGGGCTTCTCGTTGACGGTTTCGCTACCTTCGCCGTGGTGCAGTCTACATCCCAGCGCGACGGCCAGTCCGACCAGTCCGCCTCCCGCGCCCAGCTCGACTCTGTTTGCCAGAAGCGGCTCGCGTTAGCAATGCCATGCTCCTCGCATGCGCGACACACGGCGCGCTCGCTCCGGGAAGCGGCAGCAGCAGCAGCAGACAGACGGGTGGGCGTACAAACATCGACTTGCCAACCAGCCCGTCACTATCCCTGTACTTCCTCAGCAAATATCTCGACAGCACCATGCCCGCCGGCCAAAGCTGTCCGCCACAGCCGCCCTTCAGATCTTCATGAAGCTCGAGCGGTCGATGCGCAAGCAGGCCGTCGAAATCCAGCTTCGACGTGCCGGGGGCCTTGTATTCGGGCAGTGAGACGAGCTCTTCGCCAAACGACGCCAGGAAGGGATCTTCCTCGATCGAAGACGCGAGCGGGGTCGGGGATGGTGCGGCTGCAGCTGCGGCAACGGCTGCGGGGGCCGTTTTCCTTGGTGAAGTCGACATGGTTGTGTGGGCCGTTTCGGATGCTAGTGTGCGTCCAAGGGATCGTGGAGGGTGTTTGGAAGAGGTCGCGGTAGGGCTGGCCCTCCACGCTCTCGTGGAATTTCTTATCGATAGGGAGCTGTCATTGGCGGCGCCGGATGAGGAAATCTAAGTATCGGATGCATTCGCAACATAATGCAAACCACCATTTTCAAAGGCCGATTAATTGCCATGCTACACAATATTATCTGTAAGACTTCCTACACTCGAATCGAGACTCGGCCTATGACTCTTGATTTTTTTCTCTTTTATCAAAGTCTGATTCCCAACTAGTCAGTCATACCTACATTGCTTTTGCCCTCTCAGACGCGCTCGCCGGCCCCCTTCGCCTCGCTATGTTTACTTGTGGATTTGATGGAATGAACAAAAGGGGAGAGCTGGTATCCTTCCATTTCGCTGAGAAATGAACACACACGCAAAACCTCGCCAGACGCCTGTGCCGCTGCTGAAAAAGGCGTCTCTTCTCGCTACGCTCCGCTTTACAGGCCGTAAATGTCCCATCCGTCCAGGCTGGAACTGCCGCGCCTGATTTTGGAGCCGGCAATCCCACCTTCCGATGCCGCCGACCGCGATCCAAGAGCTACTCCCGTCTCCAACTCTTGGTCGATTCAGAGCTCGTCGTCGTCGAGCTCCGACGGCTTCAACAGACCGCCAACCTTGCTAGCACGCTCACGCTCCTGGTCCCTGGCAGCCTTGGCTGCCTGCTCGCGCTCCTCTGCAAACAGCTCGGCATTGTCGCCAGAAAACTCCTTGAGCGAGACGAGGAAGTCGCGGAGAATGAGCTTGAACCGCGTGAGGTCGCCGTTGTTGGCAAGGAGGCCGTCGATGAAGTTTGAGATTTGGATACTGTGCTTTGTTAGCTTCATCCTGCAAGCGTGGTTTAACGAAACTTACGTTTGGAGATTCGGGAATGCGTTTGCCAGGAGGTTGCCGACAAAGTTCTTCAAGAAATCCCGATTCGAGGTGCCGGCTGGTGCCATGTCGGGAGTGTATATGGGGCCTTGAATCTTGCCCGTCTCAACGAGCCAAAAGAGCCTGGAAAGGAGCGCCGACTGCTGCTTGAATCCCGCCTTGTGGTCGCTGTCAGTGAGCACGAAGAAGACGTCTTGCAGGATAGTCGTGTAAAAGCTCTGGAAAAAGGCGTTGCAGGTCTGCGGGTCGGTCTCCGACATGTTGGTGATGAGCTCAATGCACATCATCAAGCCTGCGCCTTCAACTTCGCGGTTGTCGTGCTTGCTTGCCCACATGCAAGAGTCAATGACAAACTTGAACGTCCGGGCGTCGAGCTTGAGGAGAGCAGGGAAACAGCGCAGGTTGATGGTGCGGAGAAGCTTGAAGAACTCCACACGGTGGTCGGGGTACTCGGAAAAGTCCTTGTTGATCATGTCGAGCGTGCACTCAAAGACGGCGTCCATGATGTTCATGATTTGGTCTTCCATCATGCCCTGCTCAAAAGTCAGCTTCAATGTCGGATTTCCACGGGACTTCAAGTACATGGATTTGCATGTATTTGCTGAGATTGGGCCGCCAACGTACATGTAGCTTGTTGATGATGGTCGTCATGACGTTCAAAACTTCAGCCTCTCGCGCGTCAGGGACGTTGCGCTTATAGTCGAGGAGGACGGCCTCGAGAAGACCAGGAACCAACGTGTTGTGAACCATTTCAAGGTCGTCCGCCCGCTCCACATAGGTGTTGATGAGCTTGAGAATCTCCTTTTTGATGGTGCGGAGACCACGCACTCTCGGCATCTTGGTTGCAATGTTGCCGTCACGCTGAACCGCGGCGTCGATGAGGTTACTGGAAGCCCTGTACATCAACAGCATGTCCATGTAGATGCGGCCAATTTGGGGGTAAAAGTAGCTGCCAATCGAACTGCAGGCGGCGACGTTGGTCTTCATGATGTTTCCAATAATCTTGATAGTGTCGGCGTCCTCGAGGATGCTGGGGTCCTGGTTGGCCTGCTGGATGATTTGCTCCCAGGCGGTGTTGGGAAGAGCCATCAGCTCCTGGATCAGGCGCTCCTGGATCGATTTTTGACCCTGTGCGCTGATCATGTAGCCGCAAGCCTCGTAAAAGGTGTGAATTTGTTGGGGGTTCAGGTCGCACGTGGTTTTGCGCAGATTACGGACAATCTCATCAATAAAAGGCTCCGTCTCACCAGGTTGCAGAGCAACAAAATGTCTTCTGCACTTGTTGGCAATCTTGATAAACGTATCGCAAGCCATGTCCTGAACGCCTGTTTGTCGTTAGCAGATTGTACAACTTGATTCAGATAAAACTTGCCTTCGTGAGTCTCGTGCATAAACTCGAAGAGCTTGTTGACGACAGTCTTGAGGAATTTCCAGTGAGCCTTGAGGAAGCGCGGGTACTGGCCAACAATGTACATGATGTTTGAGGCAACCACGGCCTTGTTGTCCTTGCCGCGCTTCATCTCCGTCAAGCCCAACAAGTCCTTGATGACCGTGACGAGGAATCTCTTTTCCGTCTCCTCATTCATGGCACCAGAGATGGAGCCAATGGCCCAGCAAAGCGTGTTGCAGTTTGCCCATGACCATTCGCTGCCGTCGACTTGGCGGGCGAGCTTTTCCGTCATGATATTCTCCGTGTCGTTGACGTCCAAGTGTGTCAAGAAGACGAGGCACTCTCTCGTCGACTTGTACAGCTGGATGGTGTCCGACTCCTTGACGAATTCACGAACAATTTCTCCCTCGTCATTCTCCACGATCAAGACTTCTTCGGGCCTCACCATCTTCTCAATCATGACCGTGCGCAGGTTGGTAAGGACCTCGGCATACTTGTGCTTGCGCAGGGGGTAGTTTGCGAGGAGATTGGGGTCGCGAGCACCACCATTGGCGAGTCCGCCGAGACCCATGTTGATGAGCGGGTTGATGTCGCCAATGGGCAGCTGCTGCATCTCGTCGTACAGCTCCGACACAAGCTTGGTCCAGTATTCGAGGCAGATTTTGAAAATCTCGCGGTCTTCTATCTGACTGATGCGAATGAGGTAAAAGTGGCCGTGCGTGAGGAAATCGCGATTCGGAAGGTTTTCGATGAGGCTGAGGTGCATGGAGAAGAAGTTGGTAAGGAATAGCGCCAAATTTTGCACAAACTCCTGGTCTCTGCCGTTGCTGTTTGCATAGGTAGTCTTGAGGTCGAGGGTAAGCGGGATGATTTTAGAGATTTCCGTCAGAGTGTCTGTAAACATCTGGACCAGCTTCTCGTTGTAGGCTGGCTCCGTGTGCAAACTAGCAATCTCAGTCAAACACTTGAGAGTAATGTTCCGGAACTCTGGAACCTCGAGGAATCTACTTCGCAGGGTCTCGATCAAGCTGACGCCGCTAGGGGGCGTCTCGAAAATGTAGCCGAGGGGGATCCAGTTCAGGAAGCGCAACAGAGTTTCCAAGGTGGCCTTGATGAGGCTTGCTTGCTCGGCAGTCCTGAGGACCTCAGAGCAAAGCTGGTAAATTGACGTGAACTCGTCGCACATGCTCTGCTTGAGCTCTTTTGTCTTGGTCGACGTCATTTGATCGGCAGAAAAGTCAAAAACTTCTTCAGACAGCAGGCGCAAGATGGCCATGTTGTTTTCGCAAATGGGAAGACTGCTGTGGCACGAAGAGATAATTTCGTTGATGAATGTGGGCCAGTTGTGGGGCCATTCCTGCTTCAAGATGGAGACCAGGACGAGGTTGAGCTTGTTGAGCAGGGTGCGGTTGGTCCTGAGGCTCTCCTCGGTGCTCGATGTCTGGATGATGAAATTGACGACGAAGTTGCGAATACCTGCGATTGTGGTTCAGCAAATCGAGACAGACAATTGTGACTTGGGAGTTGTCGCAAACCTTGACATTGGTCTCGAGGCAGCACTTTCCACCTCGTCAAGATGACGCTGTCCAAAACCTGGAGTCCCAAGTCTGTTCAAGTCAGCGGCGAAGTGCTAGACAGATATGGGGGCACTTGCACTTGGTCTGAGGGTATGCAGCATCCTGTAATATCTTATCGACGAGGAGCCATGCATCTGGATTCTCTTTGAACTGTGGAGCGGTCAGGTCAGGCTCGAAAAGGATTTGGTAAGAGGCGGTGCATACCTGGTTCAACGAGACTTGAGCTTGCTTTTGCTGTTTGAGGGGTCGAGTCAGCCAGCGGAGCAGGTCAAGTCGAAGGGGGGCAAACTTGCAGTGTCGCCTCTGCCTTCGTAAAAGGCGCGGACAGTGGCGTCCAGCTCTTCGATGGTAGGCATGGACATGCTCAGAGCTGGACTGGTCGGGGCTGCTCAAAGGCGGCGGCGAATGTATGCAAATAGACTCGACAGGGTGTGCGCGCTCAATGCCTGGGAGTCGAGTTCATGCGCAGAGGTGTGTGCTGGTGGAGGTTGGCGTTTGCACGCGGAAGCGCGATGGCGGGGCAAGGTTCGCGGCGGGCGCAAGCAGCGTGCAGGATCCGCGCAGGTCTCGAGGATGGGCGCGATGGGGAGAAGACGCGAGGGGGACGAGGTGGTTGAGGGAGCGTCTCGATGTATTGGGTTTGCAGCCAGGACGCGCGGAAAAAGGGTCGTCGGGTCGGGGCAGATGGAGACAGAGACAGAGAGAGACAGAGGCAGAGACAGACGGGCAGTCCAGAGTTGAGGGTACCCGACCACCACCGCACACCTCGACGGGAGACTGCCGGACCCGGGACGCGGGCGGTCACGAGCCGGGTCGACGCTTAGTCAATAAGAGCCCAAGCACCACCAGAGCTCCACTCTCGACTTTTATCTACCAATAACTGCCCTCGAGGTGATCTTATGCCTCTCGTCACCACCTGCGCGTTCCATCACCATCGACGTGGCCGCCACTCCTCCAAAAGCGACATCGTGCAGCTACACAGCACAGCCAGTGACGACCAAATACTAATCCCGAAGCTGTCTGGTCTGCCTCATTTCCTCAATTCTTCAGCCGATTGCTGCTCATCTTGATGGACAAACGCCAGCACAGCGCGTACAGAAAAGTCGCCAACTTCTGGCGTTGAGGCTGCACCCAGGGAGCATTCGTTGGAGGCTAGGGAGCTAGGTAGCCGTTGAATACTTTACCACTACGAGCTGCGAAGCCAGGTGGACATTCATCTATTGTCCTCGACTATCGCATCAGGATCGGGAGATTTCCTGCCGACTAGCTGCGGCATCCAAGCCCCTTGTAGCTACTCGCACGAACCCTCGCCAGCCGTCTGGTCAAGCATTGCGGCGGCCGCCCTAGCGCCCAGACCACAATTCACCACTATCGATGCGTTTGTTTCAACGGCGATATCGACCAACAATTGATTAATCATGTTGCACTTTGGCAGCGCCGTGACGGAATCGTGGATGGCATCTTGACGAACACCTCTGGTTGTACAGTACGCGCAGGATCAATGAAGATGAAGTCATGCGGTGCGTGACCCTGAACAAACAAGCTTCTCCAAATAACGTTCACGATGGATGCTCCCATCAGCCAATTTCCACAGGGTGCAATGACGTCGCGCCACAGCGAAGACGTGAGGTCGGGTGCCCAGCCAGAGGCGGTAAGGCGGGGCTCCCAGTCCTCGGCCCTAAGGTAGCCTTCCACCTCCAACTACACCGCGTGCTCTCCAACAACAAAGCGCTACATAAGGGCCCCGATCCTCCACCATACGCCGCCGCACCGCCCCATCCGCGCTGCTCCCTACAGCCCCACGCTCACCGGTATTCTCCGCGACGTCCCGCTTCGCATATCCTCCCCCTCGTGCCCGCCGCCGCAATCCAGTCCAGCTCTCCAGCTCTCCCTGTCTCACCTTACACGACCATGTCTTCGACGCCCAACAACTCCGCCATGCGCACACAAGAGACACGCCCTGCTGGTAGCAGTGTCGTCACCGAGTCGGGTCGTTCCACCCCGTTGAATCTGCCCTCGGGCACTCTCCGTTTGCGCCCAGACACGACCCAGCGCCGCCACATTCAGTGGGCTGATGACGTTATCGACAACGAGGGAATGGGCAAGAAGTCTTCCAAAGGTATGGAACCCTTTCGTCCATCTTATAAAACGACTAGCTAACCCTGTTCAGTCTGTTGCATCTACCACAAGCAACGCGAGTTTGGAGAATCATCCGACGAGTCCTCCGACGATTCATCTTCCGAGAGCGACTCCGACAGCGAACCTGACAAAAGCACTGCTCGACCAACGCGGAACAGCGGCGGGCGCGGCCGCCCTCACTCTCACGACCATGCCGAAGGTAGCTGCGGCCCCAAGAAGGGCAAGGCTCGCACCAGGAAGCGCAGCCCCAATGCCTACGAGAAGATGCCCAACTACAACAAGGACAAGGACAGCAGCAACTAGATTGCCCTGCCAGCAGAAACTCTGCATCATGTCCAAACGAATTTGCATATTTCACACGGCGTTCATTCGGGAATAGGAGCATTGCAGCGACGGTGTTTATGGCGAGCCCCACGGTTCTACGGTTGGCTACTCAATTGCGAAGGTACGGCGTAGGCCTTGACTGAAGCCGCTCATCGGAACACGGTCCCGGGGGATCCATTCTAGCAGAAGTTCTCTGCATCCCTCACCTTGAAAACGGGGCCTCTGACCTGTCCTTGAAAATTCAGTTGCATTACTTGTCAATGTTCCGTTACCACCCAGCCCTTTCCAATTTGAACTGCTCAACTGGAACAGAGAGAGGAGTGTTGTTGACGATTCACATGCTTGCCTGACTACAGGACGTGGCCCAAGGTATGGCCGCTCCTCCACCCCAAGCGTACTCCGAGTCGAAAGATCATTTTGGCAGAATGTCAGGTATGCAACATTCATTTTGTCGTCTGTTTCTTTTCCCCTGGGGCATGGTTTCTTGATCTTCTCGTCCCCATTGATATGTTGAAGTGCTGGCCGATCGCGATTAATGGGGTGGTGCTCATGATATTTCGAGACACGATGCGCTCCTGTGTTCCCTTCATGTGGCTCTCATAAAGTCTGGGACCACATGATGCAAAGTTGATTACAGCATATTCCAAGTATCCATGGTTGGCTCTCCTATCAAGGACAACCCCTCGGGAAAACGATTGTCCCAACGCTTTCCCGGAGCCTTTGCCAAACCTTCTCTGTCGCCCACATTCTATCTCTCTCGACCACCGCCGCTTTGAAAAATATCACAAGGTTGCTGAGAAGATTGCTGGCACAAATCTTGAAACGGTTCAAGCACCTGTCCGCAGGGTCTTGTCGCGCTCATCGAGATGCCCAAGAAGCGTGAAAAAGAGAAACGCCACAAAAGTCAAGGTGGCTTCATTCAAAAGATTTGGAGTAAATTGAGCCGGCCATCAGAACGTCGTTCCCCGCCCAAAGAGAACCCGCGTCCGGAAACATTTTGCGATGCATGCCAAACAAACCTACTCAGTACGAAACCTCTGACCCGGTCTTGCCGCCAACTGCGACGGCAGTCTTCAACTACTGTCTTAAATTTTTCAATCATGTCATGGTGTCTCAATCAGTCATTACATCAGAAATATCCCGTCGTTATTTCTCCGTTTGGAAGTCTGAGGCATCTTGATTCATGGCTAATGTTTCATTGACAGACGCCGTTGGTTCTCCTTGGCTAAATAGCTTCGCCAAATTCCTCACAGAGAAGCCCAAGGATCGCAGGCACAAGCACGATGGCAAATCAAACAAGAAAAGTAGAAAAGATCGACCTCGGTGTGCCCGTTGTAACGCACAGCTTTCGAGCAAAACGCGCCCGAAAGATCCTGAAGAGGTGGCCAAGCGCGCCCGACTCAAAGCCAAAAAGCAAGAGTGGCAGCGGAATGGATGGGTCGTTCAGCTGGACGAGAAGTTGAAAGGAAGTTCTTCAAACTCGTACAGGCGCAAGCGGAAAGTATCACACCACAGAAGAGCAAGTGGGTCATCGCCCTTCGTGGCAAATCATTCAAAGCATCATGGTCGAAACGATCGTGATCGAAGCAGGCATCATACCGTCGAAAGGCCGGCCAGATCTCAGACACCTAGACGACGAGATCACGTTGCAGAATCTGAGCAGCAACCACGGCACCGACACCACGGGCATTGCAACTCGAAACACGTGCATACCCATCGCGATGGGTCGGAAACACCCCGAAAACACAAACACAAACATCGACATTATGTGGCCAGGAATTCAAGAAGCAGGCACCGTACAAGAAGCGCCAGACGCAAGGACCACCGTGCTGTAAATAATCCAGAGCAACATCAACAGCAGCGCAAGAAGAGACAAGGCGTCAAGCAGGCTCCGGCCGCCGACGACAGACAACCATGTGGGCTGTCAGCCAGGCGGCCAGCTCTCTTGGGGTCTTCTGGGCCCCCCTCAGGAACGCATGAGGCCTCAAGGGAGCAGCTTCCAAGTGGCTCGAGGACGAGCGGGCCGGCACCTGCGCAGGACGGAAGAATCCAGCCACCGTACCCAAAACGCAACGACAGGCCCAGAGGGAGTCTCTTGGGCTTTGCGGCAGATGGTCGACACAGGCTTTTACCATCCATACGACGTCGCTCTTGGAGAAGTGTACTCCCTCCTCCTTCTACGCAGCCGACTCCGGTCAGGTCTGGTAACAAGGAGCGCGAATCGCAACCTTTAGCCACGGCACCACAACCATCTTCGTGTTTTTTGCCTCCAATTGCAGAGGGCTCCGGTCATGACGGAGATGTGGACACTGCAGGCTCAGTACCACACATGTCTGGCGCTCTCGGAGGTGGCGAAGAACATGCAAATAACGCTCACGGTAAGCTCAATCTGCTCCGGACCATGTCTAGAAAGTTCTTGACTGACGAATCATCAACGCAAGTCACCCCTGAGCCCGGTGCTATCCAACCAGCGGAGCCACCACTAGCCGAGGCTTCGGAGACATCTGAATGGTTGGATATAGATCCAGAAGAGCAGGATCCTGAAGAGCAGTACCCAGAAGACCAGTATCCGCAAGACCAGTATCCACAAGGGCAGTATCCACAAGGGCAGTACCAAGAAGAGCAGTACTTCTCTGGAACTTTTTTTCGGATCCCGTTCATGGGAAGACGCCCGAGAAGGAGAATCTCTTCATTCGCATCACCACTCCAACACTTCAGCACTGATTTGGAAACTATCCCAGAAGAACCTGAGAGTCTCCCCAAGTACCCCGAACGCAAGCTTCGTAGGGTTGAAGCGCGGATTCCACAGACCAGGCCTCCAGGGTCAAGTCCTTTGCCAGATCTATTTGTGATTGCCCCCGTTCCCCAGCCGCCGCAAGAACATACACTCAGAAGTGCTCCTGATCCCGCGCCTGCTCAGCCTTCCATGGCGTCGCCGACTGCGGGTGCGAACGGGGATGTGCAGTCCTTACAACCACCGGCCCCAAGAACCCAAAGTCGCGCCGATACCCCAGACATCGTACGCACGAACTCGAGCTCGAGGACGCCAAGCAGTCCCGAAATACCAAGGCCGCGAGCCGGTACTGGCCGTGCTTCGAGAAACGAACCTCCTCCGACACCCGCGTCATCACCTACAAGTCCTCCTCCAGCACGACAACCTCCGGCGGAGCCGCATTCGCAACGAGTCACGACAGCCTCGATGGCACGCAGCAACTCGATCAGACAATCGAGACCACCAGAAGCGCCTGCACCTAGGGGCCGTGGCGCCGGCAACAGCGGGCCGAGCCGGAGCCATGAACAGCGCAGCGATAATGCAGCTCCCAGCACGCCGACCCCCAGCGGCCGCAATTCTTCTGGACGCGGTCAACAAGACGCCGAGGGTAGGAGCAGCAGGCATGATGAGAGGGAAATTCGCCATAGACAGAACGACGGCTCAAATACAGCTACTAGGAGGGCCCACGGGTGAGATGGGATGGACCGCAGATCAGGGGTGTCCGTGGACGGAGCACTGGCTAGTGGCTGGGTCAATGTTTTGGTGGGATTTTTCCTGGATTTGTTGCGGGATGTCTGTTTCGTTCGAGGCTCTTTGAGCTTTTCGGGACGAGAAACCCGAACAAGACTTGTCTCAAAAAGCAGGGTCATGGGCGAAGTGGTGTCTGTTTGTTTTGGTCTTGGTTGTTCCCGTGGCTTGTTTACACCTGGTCGAAGCTCATCCTGGCGGTGTCTTGTCAGGGGGATGCTTGCTTTCGGATTGTTTTTGCGTGCTGTTACTGCCGTCAACAGAGGCTGAGAAAAAGGATGAAGGCGTGTCCTTTGAGGTCAGGGCCGGTAGGGATGAATCGGGCAAAAGTGGAGTTGTTGAGTTTAGACGACAGGGTGACTGGAGCTCGCGCACGTGGATGGCCCGAGCTCCTCGGCGCCGGCGCAGAAGCGGCCGCAACAGGACGTCAAGAACTTATCCGTAGCTTCAGTCCCTCAACCCTATCCTCCATTGTTGGTTTCTCATCCATCCCGCTCTGTGCGTGCAGTAAATCCTCGACGCCATCGCTCCCCTCCGCCTGCAGCTAACCCTCGCCCCAGTCATCGTTTCCACTGCTTTCATTCTCTCGACCGACCGTCATCATGTCCGTCCCGGCCTTCAGCGACATCCCCAAGGCGGCCAACGACGTAGGTTTGGAGCGCTGCGCAATTGCGCCACGGCATCTCCTGTCGTCGCGGCTGTCCAGCTGACAATCATCCACAGCTCCTGAACAAGGACTTTTACCACAACTCTGCCGGCAAGTAGACAAAGGTCGACCGTCAGCTGTGCTCCTAGCTTACCGCAGTCTTTAGCCGCCCTCGAGGTCAAGCTCGCGTCCCCCAACGGCGTCGCCGTCACCACCAAGGGCACTTCTGCCCACGAGGGCCCCATCACTGGCTCGGTATGGACTTCGCGCTCTTCGGAAAACTCGGGCCCAAGCTGACGGCATTTGTTGCAGGTCGAGGGAAAGAAGGCTCTTTCTAACGGTATATATCTACACAATCTCTTTCTCGTTGTCCCCATCACGCCTCAAAGGAAACGAGGCTTCCGCTGCTGGCTGGCGGTATACGGCGTGCCAGGTCCACCCTTGACAATTCAGGGACTAATACAATATCGACATCCAGGCATCACGGTCACCGAGTCCTGGAGCACCGCCAATGTTCTCAACTCCAAGGTTGAGCTTGCGGACACCTTCTCCAAGGGTCTCAAGGCCGAGCTGTCTTCCGTCTTTGCTCCCGCCTCGGGCAACAAGGGCCAGAAGCTCAACTTGACCTTCAAGCAGCCCATCTTCCAGACGCGCGCCTTCTTCGACTACTCGGCCGCCGGCAACCTGACGGCCGTCGTCGACGGTGTCGTCGGCCACGAGGGCTTCCTCGTCGGTGGTGAGGCTGGCTACGACGTCCAAAAGGCCGCCGTCACCCGCTACTCGGCCGCCGTCGGCTACCAGACGCCCCTCTACAGCGCCGCCATCACCGCGACCAACAACCTCAACCTCTTCACGGCCTCATACTACCAAAAGGTCAACTCGGCCGTCGAGACGGGCGCCAAGGCTTCCTGGGACGCCAAGGCTGGCTCTGCTGTCGGCATTGAGCTTGCTAGCAAGTACAGGCTTGACCCTCTGTCGTTTGCCAAGGTGAGAAATCTTTGCTGGAAACTGCGCACAAAAAGGGACGTGTGACTGACGGGCTTTGAAACACACAGGCCAAGATCAACGACCGCGGTATCGCCTCGATTGCCTACAACACCAAGATCAACCAGGGCTTCACCTTTGGCATTGGTGCCTCCCTCGACACCCAGAAGCTCAACGAGGCCGGCCACAAGGTATGTCGCTGATTTGCCTCTGGGAAGTGGAATCTCTCTGACAAGTTCCAGATTGGTGCCTCGTTCACCTTTGAGGGTTAAACCTTTTGATACCACACCACTACTTGCCGCGTAGACAAGACGATGGGAAAGGATTGGCAGTTTAATTCACGTCTCTGGCCTCTCGCGAAGCTGAATGGAAGCGGATGTAGATGCATTTAGGCTCTTCACAGACTCCTTTTCCGCTTGCTCTACGTGAAGTTTGATGTGTGAGATACAGCGTGTTTGTGTTTACTTGCAATGTTTTCCTTGCAATGTCTCAACCTTTTACCCAGTCCTCTTCTCTACATGCCAATTCCGATCCATCCGCAATAAAAATACCAGAGGCCGCTCAAACTCCAAAACCCAAGTCTCCTTCTTGTTCTTCTTCTCCCCGCTCTCTATTTCAACTCATCCATCTGCTTCTGCAAAAAAGTCAAGACATCAACAAAACACATTCGCACAGCAAAAACTACTTCCAAACGACCAGGACAGCCGGCACGCCAGCGGCCAGGCCAATGGCAGCACTCACAGCAAGAAAATTGGCAACGAGGCTCCAGCCGCCGCCGCCATTCTTCATCTCATTCGTGTCGGCCTCCCAGCCGCGCTCGCGGGCCCTCGCGCGGAAGCGCGCCGCGATCTCGCTGTGGGTGCGCATGTGGGCGGCGCGGTCCCAGTGCGGCATGGCCGTGTCGACGCCGCGCCAGGCCTGGCCGGGACCGAAGCCGCCCCCCGCTGCGTTTGCGCCTGCTCCTGCTCCTGCTCCTGCTCCTGCTCCTCCTGCCGCGTCGTTAGAGTATGGGCTGCCGGTGTAGTCTTCGGAGGAGGACGAGGACGAGGCGTCGTAGTTGGCGCCGTTGGGGTCGCTGCGCGGCGCGTATGATGCTCGCTTCGCGCTGTAAGCGCCCCACGCGCCGTTGCGGTAGAAGCTGGGCGGCGGGCCCTTGAACGTCGTGCGCCGGCGGCTCAGACCGGAGGCCGGGCGCGAGCCCGCGGGGCCCGAGTATACGGCGGAGGCGTAAGGGGAGGAGGGAGAGGAAGAGGAGGATTGGGAGCGTGCGGACAGCTGCTCGTCGTAGGTGCTGCGCTTGGAGGGCGACCCGAGGACGTGGTAGGCGGCGCTGATGGCGACGAAACGCGACGAGGCGGTGGGGTCGCCGCGGTTGCGGTCCGGGTGGTGCTGTTTGGAGAGGGTGTAGAATTGTCTGCGGGGCGTGGGTCGCGATGGTTAGTTCTGGGGTTTGGTTTGGTGTCTGCGGGGTGCGGGGGTGGTGGCAACCAAAGAGCCAACAAACGCACTTTTTTATTTCGGCCGCGCTCGCCGTCATGGGCAGGTCGAGGGTTTTGTAATGATCCGGGAAAGCCTCATGCCGCCGGGCAGAGGCATGGAAGCCTCTGAAGTTCCTGGCGCGGAGGAGACATGGTGATGTTAGAGGCTGCTGCTGCTGGGCGCCGCGGCAGCACAGCGGGCGAGCGTGGCAGGATCGCGGGAGCAGCGCCAGACGTGGCATGCCTCATGTCTGTCGACGACCGGGAGAGAGGAGCAAGGGGGGAGGGCGACAATTTAAGGGGGCCGGCGATGGAAGCAATATTGCATGTAGGTGTCGTGGTAGAGCGATGACGTCTCCGAGTATCGGGGAGGTTGTCGGTATCGGCTTGGTGAAGGGCCCGACTGCTGGCTTGTTTCGAGTCAACGGCTGGCCATGGCCTCTTCCGGTGTCGGGTAGTTGACGATGATTTTTTGTTGTTGAACGTCAATCGGTATCTGGAAGATCCACCGGCGTAGTCATTGCAGAGGTTGCGTGCGTGGCTAACGTGTTTATCTGATCTCCCTCTGACCATCAGCCCTGGCTAAGAAATTCCGTGGCCCGAGCGTAGCAGACTGATGGATGCCCGCCGCCCATCCATGCAGAAATAAACTACAAGTCTAGAATACTGCCAGAGACAAGGACTACTGCAGACTCCATCAATTCCGTTCTCCAATATTTCTCGTGGTCGACCAAGAGGCACTGCTGGGCAGTCCGCACGCCCGCCCAACGCCCGCCGCGCTTGGGCCACAATATCAAGATGTGCACCATCTGGGTGCTGCATCCCCGCCACGGCACACTCCATCCCTCCACCGGCCACACACAACCATGGCCGCCCAAGTCGCCGACGCCGTCAAGGACCTCAAGCGTGAGTTTAATCTGCGAGTTGCCCGCTTTCGTCTCTGCGCCCCGCTAACACGCCCCAGTTGACTCCAAAGAAAAGCAGCCCGACCCCACCGCGGGCGGCGACAATGTAGAAAACGACGACTCCGACGACGACGCCGACGCGCCTGCCGACGGCGCTCCCGCTGAGAACGGTGCCGCCAAAAAGAAGAAGAAGAAGAAGCCCAAGAAGAAGAAGAAGGCTGGCGCGGGCGGCGGCGCCTCGAAGCAATCCGACCCTCCGCGCGTCCTGGTCTCGCAGCTGTTCCCCAACAACTCGTACCCCGAGGGCCAGATTGAGGAGTACCGCGATGAGAACCTGTTCCGCACGACGAGCGAGGAGAAGCGGCACCTGGACCGCATGAACCAAGACTTTTTGACCGAGTACCGCCAGGGCTCCGAGGTGCACCGCCAAGTGCGGCAGTGGGCACAGAAGAACATCAAGCCGGGCATGTCGCTGACTGAGATTGCCGAGGGCATCGAGGACGGCGTGCGCGCTTTGACGGGTCACCAGGGCCTCGAGGACGGTGACAACCTCAAGGGCGGCATGGGCTTCCCTACGGGCCTCAGCTTGAACCACTGCGCTGCGCACTACACTCCCAACGCTGGCAACAAGATGGTCCTGCAGTATGATGACGTTATGAAGGTCGATTTCGGTGTCCACCTCAACGGCAGGATAGTCGACAGTGCCTTTACCGTGGCCTTTGACCCCAAGTACGACCCGCTGCTTGCTGCCGTCAAGGACGCCACCAATACGGGTATCAAGGTAAACGTATCGGTCCAATTTTCCCGTTGCAAATCTGACGCCCACTAGGAAGCTGGAATCGACGTGCGCATGTCCGACATTGGCGCCGCGATCCAAGAAGTTATGGAGAGCTACGAGGTCGAGCTGGGCGGCAACACGCACCAAGTGCGGCCAATTCGCAACCTCAACGGGCACAACATCAACCAGTACGAGATTCACGGCGGCAAGTCGGTTCCCATCGTCAAAGGCTCTGATCAGACCAAGATGGAAGAGGGCGAAATCTTCGCCATCGAGACGTTTGGCTCGACGGGCAAGGGCTACGTCCACGACGACATGGAGACATCGCACTACGCCAAGCGCGTCGACGCGCCCAAGGTTGCTCTGCGCGTCTCCTCGGCAAAGTCCTTGCTCAACAGCATCAACAAGAACTTTGGCACTCTGCCATTTTGCCGTCGCTACTTGGATCGGTTGGGCCATGACAAGTACCTGCTTGGTCTCAATCACTTGGTGCAGAATGGCATCGTCGAGGCGTACCCGCCGCTTGTCGACGTCAAGGGGTCGTACACGGCGCAGTTTGAGCACGTAAGTCTGCTCTTGACCTGGTATTCCAGCCGTTTGCTAACGTGTTTGCCCACAGACCATCCTCCTGCGGCCGAATGTCAAGGAAGTTGTGTCGAGAGGCGACGACTACTAAGCAGTGGAGGACTTAGAAGAGAGCAGAGAGTCGCAAAAAAATTAAATCATCTTGCCTCATCAACAAATTGTGCAGTGCCTTTTATCGATAGCGGTATCACAGCCTCGGATGAGCATCCGCCGCTGCCAGTAGATTGGCTTACTTTAGATGTGATCAAGTAAGACTGAAGCTGCTAGCCCGTAGAGACAAGCACAGCATTGAAAAATTAAAGACGCACGTAATCTCACCATCCTTAATGCCCCTCATCATCATTAACAGACATCAATGATTTCCATGCCGACTAACTACCCCAGCACCTCCGTACCGACAACGTAGCCTTCCGCGTCGCGGCAACAAGGAAGCAAAGAAAGTGTACAGCTTTTCCGTTTTGCCATTCACGGCGCAGCACAGTCAAACTGGCTATGTGCCTTGCACTTTTAGTGCACGTCGAAGGCAAGCTGTAGATGGAGGAGTTATCTAGCAGGCAGAGGAGTTGCTTTTATATTGTGCGAGAGAGGCGCTTAGACATGAATGGCTAGCCGCAATCGGCGCGGTGACTTAAGAGGATGGCTTGTGACTAGGGCCATGAGGAAGTCATGATTTATTAGTGATGGCATGTAGTTAACATGTGCGGCCGGTCCTGGAGCCTCCTTACACGTGAACGCGCATGTGGTTTGCGTGTGGCCGATCCTAGAGGCTTCATACGCGCGGTATGGTGGTGAAGCAGTGGTTTATAACTTTAGAGGGGGATGTGGTTCTGCATCATGATTAGGATTGCAGAGAAGCCGAAATGAGAAGCCTACACTCATAAAGGAGTATGACGCAAAGCACATGCTCTCGCTACACGTGCGAAGAAGGCGTCTATCAGACATGTAGCTATCCCTACTAGCTCGTGCTGTTTAACTGTTAAGTATAAAAGGAGCTCTATTGCCAGCCCTAACAGACCAGCAACGGGGCACTTTTTTATAGTTCTAAGATTTTAGCGCATATGAACTGTTGCTGAAGGCGTCTAAAAAGCATACTTCCGTTTCCTGGTCCGTGTCTCCTTTTTCGACGTGTTTTCCTGCCTCTCTTATTATTTAGACACTGCCGCCCCTGCAAGACTTTAAAATCGTCACTTTTCCGCAGCGATGTTGGAACTCGCTTTAAGATGATGGTTTCTATCACGTCCCCTAGACGCTGAGGAAAGAAGAAAGGAAGCTTTAAATTTGACGATTGCGCGACTAGCACACTTCGCCGCACTGTGTCCGCGAGCATAGGTAGATTAGAAATCCTAATCTTCTGCCCGGCACAACGCCCAGTCTAGATTAGCAATCTAAAAGGAGCTGATTTGATGTGCTTAGAGGAGTGGAGGGGGAAAGGGGAGAAGCAGAGAGGTTAGATATATACTGCCAGAGCACCGAGGGCGGAGCCCGGGCGCGTGACGCTAACGAATTCGCTGCGTTTTCTTTTAAGTATGTGGCTCTCTCCTTTTCTACGAAGTCGGGTGGGTGTAAAAGACTTCTCGCTTCCAGGTTTTCCGGCAGACAAGATGAATGCTCACGTCTTTCGGCCTGTAAAAGACACGGCAAAGCTCGCACTTTCTCGCGTGTTCTATCTTAAGTAGAGGGTCGATTATTTTGCGCTCCTGTCTCTCCTTATTTGCCCTGGATTTAAGGCCAGCCGTGTTTAATTTTCAACCAGGCTGTTAAAGCACTTCTTCATTAGACAATTGACCTTCTCGTCATCGTCATTTCATGTTGATCATTAGCAGTGCTCAACAGTCTTGGGTCTGTGACAAAAATGTTACTGCCGTCCCTAAGCGGACTCAGAAAACATCAGGGCGCGCCCAGACACAAAAAAAGTCGACGATGTCATCTATTGCCTTGGAAAAAGAGAAGCAGTAGATTTCTATATGTTTCACTGCACACGGTGTTCCCTTGAGCTGATACTCGAAAGGAGAGAGAGAAGAATATTTGCTTTTATACCTCGCTGGCTGCCAAAGCACATTTCACAGATCATTCATGCAGCGCGTGACTACGACGCAGGTGCCGCGTCACCATTGAGCATGTAGTTTCTTCCTTTCCTTGTGATAAGAGCTGGGTATATAAGAAATGCTCTTCTCTACACGACTAGGGATTACTACACGCAAAGTATCATAGTTTCAGAGACCCGGTCTCGAAGATCGGTCGACTTGTGGATGAAAATGCCAGAAATGACACTCTTATCTTCTAGAGCGGTGCGCCCTTTCATACTTCTTTTCCCTTTCCTATCCTGCGGTGCAGCTGCTGTGTAGGGAGAGAATTTTAAGACTAACGATGTTTAGTAATGATACTGAAGTTCGCACGGAGTAAAGATAAACATCATCATTTCCCCACGCTGCCTTCCAGCCCCACGCATCCACCACGATTTCCAAGTAAAATGGCTGGACGTCAAAAGTATCACCAGTGAAGATTCCAGCAAAGAGGAACAACCAACAAGTCAATCTGTAGTATGACCTTCTTCTGCTTAGCCAGGCAGCGGGATTGATGGTTGAATGAGAAAGAAGGAGAGAGAAGAGAGGGGTATTTCATATCCAGTCCTGACTGCTGAATTACAAGCTTATGGCTCCGGCTGTCACGGTCGCCGTGAAGGTTTCGCTGAGTATGTGGTCGCCCCCCTTTCCGCGTGATAGCGGCGATCGAGAGGTAGAAAGCAGCCCAGTTGCCCGCTCTCCGGCCTTTCCTGACTGCGCTGGCTTTCCTGTAATTCATTAACCATCCGACGACAAGAAAACGGAACTATCACAATTCGGTTGTTTTCCTCGTACGGTAAACATCATTTCAGCTTATCCTCAATTCTTGACTTAGGGGCGATTTTTCATAGCAAAACCACGGTATTTTTAAATATTTTTGCACAAAGCCTGTCATCATCGCTACCCCTGAATGCTGTGGAGGGATGAAACTTCTCTGAAAAAGGATTGAAAGACCCCACGCACTCCGCAAAGACCCGCAAAGTAGCTCAAATGGTCATTGGGTTTCTGAAGATTCACCCGTATAAGGACCGCACCGCGGGAGAAAAAGAGAAGAGAAGACAACATGCTTTAATACCTGACCGCTGACAGATAGAGGACAAGGCGCTTTGCGCGTGATTCGACCAACTAACGCATTAAGCGTGCAATGAGCGAGCATGTGTCCGCCCGCCTTGCCCCTGAACGCGCACCACCATCCGTCGGCGACTGGCGTATAAAAGCCTTCTCTCGCTTCCTCGCTCGCTCCATTTCTTTCTACAACGCCTACGGTCCGTATTGACCTAGCCTGACAGCTTCAACCATGACCAACTGTCGTTGGTCGGCCGTCTATTCGCAGCCCAAGGCATCATGCACTGTGTCATTTTCTGGCTGTTTTTCCTTCGTGCCTCCGGGAATGGGAAGACGAGAAGGTGTGGAAGAGAAGTAATACTACGGAGCTGGACGTCGCGTTTCGACAATGCTGCCCAGTGTCTCAACTCTGAAATGTGGGACCACATCGTCTCTGCACTTCACTATGTATACATCTCCATTTCCTTGCGTATGCCCCAGGAGCTAAGTTCAAGGCCGGCACGTCATGGGCAGTCGAAGAGTTAAAACACCTGCCCTAACCCGTCCTGTCGTACCGTTTTCCGGGGTAGTGGGCACCGGGCCGGTCGCGCGCATTAGAGGCTCTGTTGATTAGCTGTTTCCTAGCTACTCCAATCTGATTTGACATTTACAAATCCATATAACAGATAGTCTTGTGATCATGCTGAACAAGTGCGTGCACAGCCCCTAACCGCGACGTATATAAAAACTCGCGTTTCTGTTCACTTCTCTTCTTCAACAGCGGTGCCGGTGCATGCCCCACCGAAGTACGCAGGGAAAAGAGCACTTAATGGGTGGAAGATGTTCTATTCCATCGCTTTACTGTCTGTTTCTTTATCTGCGCGCCCCACAGCCTCCCGCGGCGAGTCAACAAAGCCGTGCGGCTTGAGTGGCTTGGTCGATGGCTGAAGAAGCGCAGGTAGTGATAATGGTTGGCTGTATTAATCAATGATGCTGTTGTGAGGTAGGAAGATGGACTGTGGGCCCTACCTATTCTTTAGCTACCTGTGCATAAAGCAGGAGATAATCATCAGTGGAGCAAGTGCCTGCACGGCCCCTGACCTCCAGGTGTATAAAACCTCCACCTTTCTCTCCTCCTTTCTCCCTGAAAGCATCACTTGAAGATGACATTAGGAAGCACAGTCAAAGGTGCCAGCAATCACAACCCCTTCCCTCTCAGCCCACGAGAAGAAGAAAACGAGAAAGCAAGGAACGGGCAAGAAAGAAGTCAGTGATGACGTGAACTGTAGTACCACAGCCCAGCCAAGAGTAGACGACACCGTCGGCACATGCTGACAGTGTGGCTTGTCTTCGCTGCCCTATCTACCACTCCCTGTTGCCTTCGAAAGGCTGCGGCGCCGCCTTGTTGTTTGTAGAAAGATAGAAGCAGCGGGCTGTGCGGGTTTTAGATCACTCGCAAGAACACACGTGCCGCCTGCCCTGCATGCCAACCACTGCTGCTGGCAGACAGACAGGTGCTCGAATCGAGTCACTGTGCTTTCCTCATGAGCCATAAAATGTACCCACTCACGAAAACCCCCCCATCTCCCTCTTGGCTTCCCAAGAGCTGCAATTCCCTCTTGTGTGGCATGCCTACAAGTCAATCCACTGCCTCTGTCGTGCACCGCATGACAAAAAGGCAGATTGGTTGAGACGATTCTGACTGTGTATGCGACAACGGTGATGGGAGATGTCATTGCGGTTGTTGTGGTTGACGAATAGTAGAGTGAATCAATGAAGGAAAAGTAAATCAAGATATGACGGTAGTGCCCAGTGCCTATAGCACCTGTCGACCTCCTTCTCCCCCCATCAACGCCATCATCTTTTAACGCCAATACTCCGTCCAACATCAGAGAATCCCGATCCACCCAACCTCCTTCAAAAAGAAGAGAAACATCAAACACAAACACTGCCAGCACCTCCCTCTGCCACACCATCACTGAGAATGACACTATCCTGAATCTCCACCAGCAACGCCAGTGCCCTGCTCCTCCGCCGGCGCATCTGTCATCGACGCATCCGGCGCCTCCTGCCCCGTAGCAGCCGCCGTAAGAGGCGGATCAGCGTCAGGCTCGCCGTCGGCATCAGCGTCCGCGTCTGCATCAGCATCGGCATCGGCGTCCGCGTCCGCGTCAGCATCTTCATTTGTAGCAGCGTCAGGAGCATTGGAGTTGGCAGCGTCAGAGGCGTCAGGCATGGCAGTGTCGGCGGCAGAGGGGGCAGGCGCAGAAGACGGGGCGGTGGAGGTGTTGTGCGGAGGCTGAGATGAGGCGGCGTTTTGTTGTGTTTGCTGTTGCTGTTGTTGCTGTTGCGGCGCTGACGACGACGATGCCGGCGCATCAGGAGCAGCAGCAGCAGCAGCAGCAGCAGCAGCGGGATTCGGAGCACTCTGCTTCTGGCCCTGAGCGTCCGGGTCCGGCTTGCCATCTGCGGCACCATCGACCTGGGGCAGCTCTCCTCTGGCCTCGGCCTCGCGGCGCAGACGCTCGCGCCTGATGCCCTCGGCGACAGCGACCTCGGCCTCCTCCTTCTCGAGCAGCTTGCGCAAGTCGAGCATCTTGTGGATCTTGCCGACGAGGCTCTCAAACGCTTCGCACACGTTTGCCGTGGGCAGGCCAATCAGGTCCGGGATGCCGAGCTCGATGAGCGCTTGCTGGATCTTTTGCGTCTGGATCGTGCTCTTGGCCATGCGCAGCTTGTGCAGGCGGTCGGACTTGAACGTGACGCCCGACGAGAGCCGGTCGTGATGAGTGACGCCGAGCCGCGCCATGGCCCGCGGCGTGAGCTGGCGCGGCGGCTGGCTCTGTTGTTGCGTCGTCTGCTGTGTCGAGGTGAGCGAGGTGCGCTTGTTGCCGGCCTGGTTGGCCGCGTTGGAGATGGAGTCGCGGTGAGCAGCGTTGCCTGCCTGAGGCGTCTGCTGTCCGTTTGGTGCCTGGCTCATTTCGTTGGCCAAAGCCATGCGGCCGTTGCGCTTGCTGGAGCGGCTTTGTTGCAAGAGTTGGTTGAATAGCGAAGTAAGGGCCGCACTGGACTGGAATTGTGCCGTCGATGTATTTCCTTGAGATTGAGGAGCCGACAGACGCAGCCGCACTTCTTCCCGTTCCGAGCGCAACTTCTCGTAGTTTGTGTTGATACGCTGAAGCTCAGCCAAGAGGTACTGCTCTTCACGAATCTCATCAGCAGAGCGCTCCAGCAACGCGGCTGCGACCTTTTTGCGCTGCTTCTCGCGGTCCGGGTCGAATTTGGTCAGAATCTCGTGAAGATGGAACTCGGCGTTCGTCATGGACGCAATGGGCGTCTTGAGCTCCATCAGCTTTGCGCTTATTTGGTAATACCGTGCCTTGATATCCTCCATTGTCCTCGGTTTGGCCTGCGCGTTGGATACTGCGCCATCCTCCGGCTTGACGTCCGGCTGCGTGGGCTGGAACTCGTATCGATCCGCAATCACGGCCCAGCGATGATAGTACTCCTTGACCAAATCGATCAAATAATCCGTCTCTTCTTTGCTCCACTCGTCACTCCTCAGATGCGCCTCATATGTCTCGTCATCATATTCCGGTCCCTCGGGCTGAATGTTGAACTTGGAAAATTCGTACTCAGTCTCAAGGAGCGGATCAGCGTCGGAGCCAGCAGCGGCCTCCGCATCGCCATTTTCCATAGCAACATCGCCATTAGCATCTCTCGTCGCGTCCGGCTGCACGCGCCGCCAGTGCCTCAAAACCAGCCCATCGTCGCGCGCAGGATTCGTAAACGGCCGCATCACCCATTTCGCCGCGGGCCCCTTGTTGGCGCCCCATCGCCGCTTGGGCTGGTAGCTTTTGCCCGCCTCGACGACCGACACGGGCGGCGCGCGCTCGCCATACAGCGCCTGCACCTCGCGATTGATGCCCGTGATGCGCTTGCTGGTTGCCGTCTTTTGCTTCTTGGCCGGTGGTGGCTTGGGCAGGTTCTCCCCCGGCTGCAGGCCCATGAGGTCGCGGGCGTCGTTCATGGATGCCATGGCGCGGGCGAGCGATGCGAGTCGGGACGAGCAGAGCGAGATGCGGAAGAGGCGAGCAGAGCGAGTTACAGGCAGAGAGCGAGTCGAGACGATCGAAATTTAACCAGAGTCGAAAGCGGTCCAAATGGTAGAGATGCGAAAGAGTCGGTGGTGGTGTCAGCGTGGCAGGAGGAAGACGCGATGAGAAGTGGGCGGTTGGTCGGTCGTGGTAGCGAACAATTGCGGCGAGCGGAGCGGGAGTGATGTTGCGGCGAGCGGAACGTTGAGGTGGAGCTACTTTAACACATTCAGGTACGAGTACGAGGGACGTGCGCGTTCACAACTACACCTCCTCTCCCTATGAACATAGCAAACATACACAGTCCAGTGCATTTTCTGAGAAGGTAGCGACGGGAAGACGGTCACAGTGTAGCTGTGGAAAAGAAGAAAAAATTGTCGGAGAAGATGAGCAAGAGAGTCAGTGATTAATAGCAGCACTCTACACCTATCCATCCATGTTCATCGCCGACCATCCAACCCATCCCCTGATTCCCGGGACAACAGCATTATTAGCAAGAAGAGAACTGATAAAAAAAAAAAAAAAAAAAAGCGCCGACAACAAGACACAACGCTAGACAAGAGATAACAGCAGGCCGTCGTTCCATCGTTCATTGGTTGAGTTCAGTACCTCTTGCTCTCTCTCTCTCTCTCTCTCTCTCTCTCTCTCCCTCTTCGCGTGTCCTGCTCCTCAGAGTACGGTACGTTACCTATGCCCACGTATTCACGCAATCCGCTTTGTCGCTTCCTTCCCATCAGTATCTATGCCACAACATTCATTACCGCAACCACCGCATCGAAGAAACGCCCGCCAGGCACGCAAAAAAGCCCAGTTCAGTCCACTCAGTCAACCACGTCTTTCTCCATCAAGCACAACCCGGCCTGCGTCACCTCGCCTCCCCTCACGCACCCAAAACAGCAAGCACAGCAGCATCCAGCACGCCATTCCGTACGCAATTCAGCGCCAAGCGCCGCATCGTTGCTCGCATGCCGTCCTTGTCTGGCCGTGCCATCCCGCCGCGGGGAAAAAGATCGCGCAGGCCACGCTCAGCTCCACCACTACCAGGACATCAAAACAAAAGTAATGTGAATGACCACGCCAGAAAAGGCTTCAATGGGTGGGACATGAGGTGGAATCTCTTGATTCGTGGTCAAGCGCCTTGCCTTGCCATTGGGTTGAATGGGCACGCGCGCGGCCGGTTTGGATGAGTCGCAGCGAGGACCGAGGCCGGAAGGTAAAAAGTGAAGGGCAAGAAAAGAGGTTTACAAAAAGACGAAAAGAAACGCGGAGGAGAGCAACTTCAAAAGACAGTCAATCGCTCGCTCACGCAGTCGCTCAACCCCCTCGGTCGCAGACAGCTGCTCATGTGCTCTCATCATCATTCTTCTGCCGCGGCACAACCACCGATCAGACGAGAGGTAAGGGAAGACCTCAAGAGGAAAAGAGGAAGAGGGAAAAAAAAAAAAAAAATGCAAAGGTAGCATGGAGCAGCGACGACCAAAAACAAGGAGGTCAATGTCGAAAATAAAATCAAGCATTGCCAGGCTTCTCCTCTGTATCGATATGCCAGACGACGTAGTTCGGCAAGCCCCAAACACCGTAGCCAGCGCGCTTGGCCATTTTGGCGAAACCCTCGGTTTCTGCTTGGTTTTCGAATGCGTAGCAAGGAAAATTGATGCCTTGTAATTGTCAGTTTTTTTTGGCATGCCACGCTGGAATCGATCAAGCCTACCTGACCGATGCACATCTGCCTTGACCATGATGTTGACGCCGCCAATGCCATCGAGTTCAATCTCCTCGTCCTTGTTTTCGCGCCAGTCGCCCATGCGTGCCATGTACGTGCGATCCGTCTTGTACTCCTTGTAACCTGCCACCTTGAGTTAGCTCCGAATCTTGTACAAACGACGCAAAACATACCCTCGGCGAGCACCACGTCCCTGTCGAGACTGTGGGAGAGCTTCCTGCCCGTGTCCGACTCGACCCACGAGTTGTAGTCGAAGCGCCCCTCAATGTCGACCATCTTGCCGTCCTTTTCGCGGTAGCGGTGGAACCAAATGTTGGGCACCAAGATGTCGCGGTCGTGCGCAACCATGTCCTCGATAATCTTCTTGGGGCTGTCAACAATGTCGACGTCGCGCCAGTAGACCCACGAGTGCTCCGGCTTGAGCGAGGCCGAGAGCAGGTAGTTTCGCGCCCGACCCATAGTTTTCCTGCGCGGACCCTGAGCCGCAAAGCTGTGCCGGTATTCGACGTCTTGGCTTGTCTCCACGCCAAAGTCCTTTTCGACAATCATGGTGCTGCGAAACGCCACGGCCTCGTTCTTTTGGACGCGCTCGAGCTCCTTGGACAAGACTGCCAGCGTGTCGTCCGAGGTATCGGAAATGAGAAAGGCGAGGTCAATCAGGTGGTGGGGGTAGGTAAGCTGTGACAAGAGGTCAAAGTGCTGGTTGATGTAAGGAGCCGCGTCTCGGAGAGGAGTCACGATAAGGACACGTTCTTCATTCTGCATGGCCTTGGGCGTCGACTTGACCGGGTTTAGGTCGACGTGTTGTATCGTCGTCGAGTTAACTTGGACAGGGTTGTGGTGGTTGAACAGGACGGGCGTTTGGAGGTGCGCCATCCACTTTTCGCGCTCGTTCGCCGTCATCTCCATGGGCGACTTTGCAGGTCCCCAGCATACAAATCTGAAGTTCCAATCCGTCAGTTGGTTCTGGAGATACCAAATTGGGCGAGCCCCTAACGGAATGGCTTACCTTTGCATCTCCCCAGCAGTATCGCTCAAGCCCCTCCATAATAAGATGACTATTCCAGCTATTGCAACAAACAGCAAAAAGCGCGTGCGTGTGAGGAAGTGTATGACGGCTCTGTAGGGCGGCAATCTGGATCTGGCCGCCTTCCAGTTTACTCCGCCCTTTGGGAGAAGCATGTTGGGCGACAACCGCGCGGAGAGGGTGTCGTCGAGCTGACGAGAGGACGATCAATCGGACGAGGGTTCGGCGAAGAGCGGTAGAGTAGACGGAACAGACAAAACGAGCGTGGGGAAGGCGCAGAGGTGGCTGCTCGGGGTGGAGGGCGGAGGCTGGCAGAGAGGTGGTGCCAATGTCAACCTGACCTGGCAGAGGCGACTTGGCGCAGCTGATGCAAGCGATCGAGTCCCTGAGGCCTGGCGAGAAGGACTCCCGCAGGGACGGAGGTTCGAGGGGATGAGTGGACGTCGACCAAGCTTTTGGGGAGCTCCAGAGCAATTTGGAAAATTGTAGCGGGCAATGTACGCGCTATGGATGACGGGCGGAGCAGAACATCCGATGTTTGCTGCGGAGGAGACCAATGGCGCCCGGCGGCCTCGTTTGGTAAGTCACGTGCAACGTTTCCCGGCGCGAGCCACGCTCTGCCACGCCTCACTGGCCGACAACAAAATTCCAGGCCATGATGCCCTTGTTTCGACTTTTTCACATGTCGAAACCAATTGGCATGCGGCTGTTGCATCATTGGAATACGGAGAAACTTGGGGAAGCTCTTCTCCCCACACGAACCGTGGCCAAAATAAACGGCCTCTAGCGGTCGATCTCTCGTTTTAGTCCAATCGCGACAGTGCTTGATTGCATGACAGCATCAAGTCTTTCACTGCAGCCTCGACATGTTTCGCAGACGTTTTGATAAACGGACAATCCGCTGAATTACATTACCGCCCATTTGCTTGCTACATATCCAATGCCATCGTCAACGTCGTTATGATCGGTATGATGCCTATTTCCAACAGCCGTGCCGTGCGCGCGCTCAAACACTCAAAACAAGTTCCCCAAAACAACTCGCTACAAACGACGAAGAAAGGAGCATTCAAACATGACCCTGCACTAACAAATGCCCGAAACATCGCTTGGTTTAATGAAGCGAGAGGTGAGCCCTTGTGTCCCGCAGCGCCGCAAGGCTAAACGAGGCAAAAGAACAACAACGACAAACGACGACGATGATGACGAATACTGCTCTCGCTCTCCCAATGCTGAGGAACTGCCGCCCCGTGCAGACAAACTGAACAGATGCATCTCAATGTCCCGGTGAGGGAGCCAATCTAGACGAGAGCAGGCTTGAAAAGAGAACAAAACAAAAAAACAAGACCAAGGAAAAGGGGATATAAGTATACTGCTACACAGACCAACGCCAGTAGTGAAGGGGGGAGGGTTTAAAAAAAAAAAAACAAGCCAAAACTTTTTGGATTTCCAGGGCCGTAACGTGACAAGAAAGGGGATTGATGGAAACGAAGCGCGTTTTTTTTTTTTTTTTTTTTTTTTTTTTTTTTGGAGCAGCTCAAGCCGGTGACGATGCTGAGCGGGAAAAAAGACAAGTGCAGGTATCGCTCAAAGGGAAAGATGGAAGAGGCGGCGTGGTCATCATAAAGCGTACGAGTGTGGACTGCCGCCGTATGCCGAGTCTTCGGGGCTCTGCGGCGTCTGGTACCTGGTGCTCACGCCATCCTCATCGTCCTCTTCGGCGTTGAGATTTTCCATGAAGGCGGCGACCTCAATGTCCTCTCGCTGCATAATGTCGCGCAGGACGTCGGAGTGCTCGGCGGCATGGTACTCTTGCTCGCGCAGATAGGCGTAGTCGTCGGCGGAGCGGGCCTCGTGCGGCTTGCGAGCGATGGTGACGAGGCGGCGAATGTCGTTGTAGATTTCGATCATCGCCAGGTCCCTCTCGCGGCCCTCGTTGTTGGTGCGCCGCAGCGTCTCGATCTTCTTGCCGTTGAGCCCCGACTTGTTCTGGTTGTTTTGGTTGAGGTTGGTAGACGCCGTCCAGCCGCGCATCATTTGCCGAATCTCGAGTCGCTTCGTCTCGATCTTGAGGCCCCTGCGTGATCCGCGCTCTCGCGCCGCCTTGTTTATTCTCTTGTTGGCGTCAGTCGACTTTTCCATCTTTATTTCGGCAGTCTTCTTGGCCCGCGTCTCCTTGGCCGTCTTTCTGCGGGCCGAGGGGTGGGTGGCCGCCGTTGTGGATGAACGGCGCGATGATGGGTTCGAGTTGTCAGAGTAGGAGCCAACGGAGCCGCGGCCCATGCCGCTATCCCGACGGGACATGGGCGTGTTGTTGCGCATTGATTCGTCGTAGCCATTGGAGGAAAAGGAAGAATCGAGGTTGCGTTGGAAAGGGTGGGTGAACTTGATGGAGCCGCAGTTGGTGCACTCTGTTTGTGTTGACCACTGAAGAGCTCCACACTTGTGGCAAGCCTCTTGAGTCTCGGAGTGAGAGACGGGGTGCAGCAGGGTGGCGGGAGGAGTAAGGGGTTGCGAGGAGAAGCGTGCTGGGCCCGGGAGGACCGGGCGAGACGTGTGGAAGCCACCATTGTGGCCTAGATCCAAGTCGTGGATGGGCAAGAGGTCCTGGATTGGTGGCAGGCTCACCGCCGCAGGTACCCGATGGGCCTGCTGGGCAGTAGGATAAGCTGTCGAACGTATGACCATTGTGGTGGTGAGGGAGGACAACAGAGACGACACTAGTGTACGAGGAAGAGGTCTGGTTGCAACGAGCAGATTATACAACAAAGATATAACAGTGATGGAGGATTGAGACTGGAAAGGTTTTTGAACGACAGAGGGACAAGAAAGCGGCAGAAGAGAGAGGCTTTTTAATAAGAGAGGATAGCTACATTGACATGGGTAGAGGACGCAAAGAAAGACGAACCGAAGTCCAAGCTGCATCATCTGGCCAAAGATACGCCATGAGCGCAGCATCAGGGTTGCAGTGGGGAAAGGCAGCCGGCCAAATGAGCGACAACATGCTGCCAGGCGCGCTGTATACGGCAACCGGGGATGTAACTGCGAATTTGCAGACGACAAGCGTCGGTGGGGGGGGGGGGGTCACGCCAAAACGATTGGCAGCTCTTGGACCAACAGACTCATCTTTTGGTCGGCAGAGGCTGGCCCCTTGCTTGGAGAGCGCCCTCTTGTGACATGAAACAGGGCCGTGAGTGACTTTCTGCCTTTGGGACGCCCTCATGCACAACATGATCTGCCCGCATCCCCGTTATGGGTCGGGGGGGCGTCGGCTTGACGAATGGCCTGTCGGGGCGGCAGCGAGATGAGCCTGGAGATTGCTTGTGGAGGAGACGAGACGTCGACTTTTGGCTGGGGTGGGTGGGCTCACCGCTCAATCGTGATACCATGGCACAGACAGATGCGGTCGATGTACTGCATGGATGCGCGTTAAACGGTCGAGCAGATGGCTCTGGAGGACCTTGAACGTGCAGCGGCAAGCGGAGCCCGAAATCTGGTCACAAAAGCTGGCGGCAAATACGAGAGATGACCCGTGAGAATCATCTCATCTCGAATCTTGCCAGCCGGGCTCCTGGTCAGCGTTGAACCGGATGGGGGTGCGCGCGCGGCCTCGGGTATCGGGTCGTGCTGCATGTCATTCTGGAAGAGGTTGGATCTGGTAGCCTCTCGAGCACCGCACGCCGCCGAGAAGAGCCAACGAGGCGCTCTGCTCCTGATCGATACCGAGATCCAGATGCGGAGCGGGACAGGTCTCGACGACAGCCGCTTCAAAGTGACAGGTTGCACGCCTGCCGTGCGACGAGCGATCAAGAGCCCTTCTGGTCCATCGACAGCTGATCCACGGCAGCAGCCCTTCGAGGATCGCGGGCGAGGGATGAAAATCCCGGAGGCATGTGCGCGCCCCCATTATCCTTGTCGACACATCCAAGATCAGCAGGCGAACGTCAGGGGAAGCCAATCTTGGAGAAAAACAAACATGATGAATAGACGGTGAAGGAGAAGAAGGAAAAAAAAAAATTGAGAGAAAAGAAAAAAAATTGGAGAAGGAAAGAAAAAAAAAAAAAATTGGTGGTCCAAATCACGGGATCCTCGGCTCCACACGATCAAGGCCTCGTGTAACAATGCTCACCATACTAATATTTGAACAAGTAAACAAAGATCGAGCAAAGCAATACAAAAAGAAAGCACCTCACTGTGGAAGCTCTGTGCTTGAGTAGAATTGGAGAACGTAAGATTCGCTAAAACACGGATTAAGCCCTGCACCCCCGAGAAAAACCCCCGTCGTCCCCCACCTCACTGCTCAACTGCCATTGGTATATCTCCTAAGTACACGCGCAAGCACGCCACTCGTTGCCCCCCCGTCCCGAAATCAGTTAGCTAGCCCGGTGACCGCGTGCAACCGCAACGTTCCATGATGCTGCCAAGAACGTTTTGAGTATTAAGTCGTCTATGCAAGCAGAAAAGAGAAAACGCCCGCCCCTCGTTTCGCGTTGGTGCCCTTAGTACATGCCGACCATGGCAGCAAGGACACCAGCAAGACCAAGGTAGGTGGGGCTGCCGACGTCGAGGCGGCCAGCAGCGCCAGTCTTGGAGGCAGACGAGCCAGAGGTGCCAGTGGGAGTGGAGCCAGCGCCACCGGGGTTGGACTGGCTACCAGCGCAGGTGAACTTGCCCTGAATGACGTTGCTAGAGCCAGACAGAGACTTGAAGTGCGAGCAGGTCTGGTCGAGGTTCTCCGACGACTGGATGTTGAAGGCACCCTTGACAGTGGTGAGGTCGGCAAGCGTGACGCTGATACAAAGTTAGTGACTGTAGATGCCAAGAGCGGGGGGAGGATAACGTACCTGGAGAGATTGCCCGAGAAGTCGAGAGCACCGCCAACAGACTTGAGGCTGGGGAAGCTGACGTTGCCAAGGTTGGGGTTGTCAGCAATCTGGAAACCACCGCCAATCTTCTCAACCTGGTCGAGAGAGATGTTGGCGAGGTTGCCGTTGCCGACAAAGGAGAGCGAGCCACCAATGTCGGTCAAGTTGGCAGCCTCGTAGCTCTTGATCTTATCGCCGTAGAAGCCAAGGGAGCCGTTGATGGAGGCCAGCGACGGCGTCGAAATGGTGCTGACGTTGCGGAAGGTCATGTTGTAGGCCCACTCGAGGTTGGGGAACGAGGCGCTCAGGTTGTCACCGTTGGCCGAAAGGGTCAGGGCCTGAGTGATGGACTTGAACTGCACGGTAATGTCCTTGAGGTAGTTGTTGTTGGCGATGAAGAAGTTGTCAACCTCCTTGAGGTTGATGCCGTCGAGGGAGCTGAGGAAGGTGTTTTGAATGTTGACAGTGTTGGCCTCGGTGACGCCCTTGCTGAAGCTCAAGCCGGACAGCGCAGGAAGACCAGACCAGTTGATCTCGTCGACCTTGGTGAGCTCGGGGAAGTTGAGGGTGCTCAGGATGGTCAGATCCGACAGCTCAAACTTCTGGATGGACTGCAGGCTGTCGGCAGACAGCGAAGTCAGGCCTGTGGCATTGTTGACGTGGAGGGTGCCAGTGATCTCCTGGATGCCGTCAAGGCGAATGTCACCAGTCGCCTCGGTAGCAATGGCGATGGAGCCGGAGAAGGTGGTGCACGAGGACAGGCCGGTGGCGTCGCCGGTCGAGGCAATGGTGGTGGTGCCCGGGTTGCTGCAAGAAGCGGCTGTTTGAGAGTTAGAAACGCGACCGACATTGGGTCAGGGGGAATGGATTCGCATACCAGAAGCGCACGCGGCGGCGGCGAGGACGGGAAGAGCGTACTTGACGAACATGATTGTCGTCGAGGAGCTGGAGGAGAGCGGGTGTCAGGAATCTGCGGGCGGGCGGGCTGGAGTCAGTCTCTTTCTACCAGCGGACAAGACAGGACAGAACAGGGGAGCGCTCGGGTGGAGCGACGCACGGTAGAGCTTGTTGTGCTGACGAGGCCCCTCGGGAATAAATGGGGATGCGTGTGTGAAAGAGATGTTGTGGGATGAGCGAGCGGCGAGGAGTGGGAGAGGTAAACGAGAGAGAAATAGGCCTTTGGACGGGGGCCAGTGGATTTGGCAGGAGCTGCTGGATTGCGACGGGAGCAGCAGAACGAGCGGGAGGGAACGAAGGTGTTTTGATCAAGGGCGCGGGCAAGAAGGAGGCGGGAAAATTAGGGGAACCCGCAGGCGGGCGGGCATCGAGAAATGTGGCCCGGGCGACGCGACGGCCGCATCCACGTCGAGTGGCTTGACCGAGTCGCGCATTCCTGTTCGTCGCTCTGAGGTCAGTCGATTGCAACATACATAGCAGACGATTGCAATCTTCAGGTCCCGTCGTTCATGATGGTCGAGAACCGTTCTCGCCAGCCTCGCCAGCCTCCAGTCTCCTACATTGCTTACCGCCTCCGTCGATATGATAGCAGCTGGCAAGTCGCTGTCGTGCCATTAATTACGAGGCCCTCAACGCACGCCCCTATCCAAAAAAGGCTCCAGAGAAGCTGCTAGCAGGGCGCCGCTGTCGGTGCGTCGCCGTCCATTGGCCCATCCGCATGGCGCAACCCCAGGGCATCATGTCGTCCGTCAGGGTATCCAGGCGCTTTGCTTGTTTGCGCCAGCCATCCTTGGTGTGCCGTTGGTGCAATCCTCTGCCTGCCCGCCATCGTGCCGCTGTCGCCTTGTTGGTCGCATTTCAAACTGCATTTTGCTGCGCAGTAGCTCCGAGTTTGCTTCAATGACGATTTGCTGCTCTCAGAGAGTGGAAAAATGGAGGGCGTGATTCTCACCCATGACCGTGCCGTGAAACGCTGCCTGCCGGGGGCGGTGGCTCCATGGACTGGCGACTGGCTGCGCCTAATTTCGGTTTGGCCGCCCCGCTGCTTGACCAGTGTCTATCTGCTGCACCATCCTCATCTCCGCCAGACCCATCTGAGGTGCCATCATGACTTGAGCCTGCAGGGGGCGGCGACAGTGGCATTTCTTCGGCAGCCTCGATGACAGAGGTGTACAGTACAGTAGCAGGCGGCGTCACAGTTGAGCATTCTTGCGCACTTAAGTTCTGGCTCACAACGGCGCGCTCCCAGGACCCGTCGCCCGGGTCAGTGCAGTCGTCAGGCTGGCCCAAGGTTTGCGAGAACGGCCGGCGTCCAGGCCGTCATTCTTGGTTTTTGCATTACACTGGTTGGCTGGCCGTCTTTTCTTCTTTTTGCAGCCAGCGTGTCGTTTCGTTTCGTTTTGTTTCGGTTTGTGTCGCCGTGTCGCCGTCGTCGGGGCGGGCAGTGAGTGTGTCGTGGCCGTCAACGTCGGTCGACGCGACGATACAGTGATACCTACCTGGGCCGGGCCCCTGCAAGTGGTTTAGCGCCCTCGGCTACGCGACGGCTTGGAGTCCCGCCCGAGGCCGTAGCCCGTCACAGTCAGCTTAGGTCTGGTACCAGCTTCCATCTCTCTCCCACTTCCCAGTCTCCACTCTTCATCGCCACATCCATGCCCACTCCCCCCCCCCCCCCCCCCCCCCTCCTCCTCCTCAGCCACCTCGATTTCTGCCCCCGTCAACTTCTTCATCAGTTCTGGAGCCGCCGCGAGCTCTCCTCCAGGGTCATCGTCTCGGGAGCCACCGAGGCCAAGCTTTGCTTCAAACCTGGACTCCCCTATCGTCGAATAACGTCTCGAAAAACCTCCTCGGACTTACGCTTCCGTCCCCTGCCACACACCAGGCACGGGCTCCTCTAGCACAGACTCGTCTTCTCCTCCCGGCCCAGTTGATCCTGCCTCGACTAAGCAGGACGCGTTTCACGTCGAAAACACATCAGCAATGTTGTCCATGCAAGGTCGTCAGGAAACCTGCACCACAAGCAAGCCAAGCCTTATCGCTGTCCACTCAGGCCGTTTGCTGCCCGCCTCGATTTTCCGTGGGCGATTGCTCTTCACGTGAGGGATACAACGTTTGTCCTCTCGTCCTCCCTTTGCCACTGCTCGCTCTCGCACTCCCTGAGAGCCTCGGTCCCAAGAATCAATCAACGCACTGCCACAGGGCCCGGAAGCCACAAATCTATACGGTAGACACTTTCTCCTCTCTGCGGCCGTGTCCGGCAAATCATGGCCCTTGCGAGTCTAGTTTGCAATCCACAAGGCTTGTTTTGCACGGAGCCGAGTCCTTGCCCGGCCCATGCGGCTCAGCAAACCACCAACTGCATGCTCAGCTGAGCGGCCAACACGCAACAATGCCTGTCTTGGTGACGCTGCCAGCTGATCTTTCGATAGTTTGTCTCGCTCGCCAACTGCCCTGATGACGGACGACCGGTCTGAAAGTGGAGGCATCGTTGTCGACGCCGTGTTCGATCGTAAAGGTCATGAAAGCCATGACCACGGTCGTGTTGGCCCATCAATGGCCTCGTACAACCATCAAAAATCTGCATCTCACAGACTATCAGAGCGCTTCTACGAGGCTAGAGCTCAGATCCTTGTCGGGGGTTCCGCCGTTTTCCTTAGCATTTCTGATTCCAGGTTCTCGGGTTGTGAGCCTCGGGGGTCGCACAGGGTCAATTGCACTCAATTTGCCACGGCCGTTTCTGTGCCACAGATTTCCTGACTAAGAGGCCGTCGTTGAGAGGCTCTCGTCGGCATCCCGAGCCGCCAGCTCACCAGACCGTTGGCGGACCTTGCCTCGCAATCCTGGGTCTGCCTGCAGGGCCTCTATCTGAGACTACGCTGGACGATGCTGGAAAGATGCTCTCCTGCTGTCTTGTTTGCCGCTCGCTGACGCTGCAAGTTTAATGATCCCCATCTCACCCACATCGCGGACGGCCAGATCCCCCGACTCCCGCGAGCGCCACTTCCATCAGGGCCCATCGAGCAACTCGAGTCGCACCGCGTCGAACCCCTAGAGCGAACTCGGCCTCGATGATGCGGAATTGCAAAAGCGACGACGGCCGCAGGAGTGCGATGCCGGCTGCACCAATTGTGCCTCCATCGTAGGTGTGCCTGCGCCTGGCCTGCTCGCGCCAGAGCCAAGCGTCAAGCCCGTCGTCGTCGTCGACATCAGCCCATGGCCCTGGCTGGCTTTGGGCCTGGCAAGAATTGCCGAGTCGTTGTCTGAACCGGTGGCAGCTTCGCCACTGGTGCTACGCGACAACTGCGTCCAAGTACCGTTTTGTCCTGACGCTCAGGCCTACGCATCATCGCGGTCCGCTGCGAAGTTTGCTTGGCTGCGACTGTCATGGTGGTTGTTTTGTCAAACCTGGATCTGGGCGACGACAACCACATCATTACGCCATAGCCGTCTCGATCCCGGCGACTGGCCGCTTCTCCTGTGCCCCTTTCCACTTCTATTTTCTGTCACATTTCACACACTGTTGTATCATTATTTTGGTCTCCCGTCGGCAAGCCATGGCCGTCTGGTGCGTCGACCGGCTGGCTGCTGCCATCCATGCTGCTACGGTAGAGCCGCCGCACGCACGAAGCAGTCAGCCTGGCCAACATCCGGAAGCGAGAAAAAGCACGAAAAGCCCATCTCATTGACGTGCATACAGACAAACTGATGGATTGGAGCATGCGGCGGCGACGGCTTCTCCAACCGCTTGCACTACCGCTCCTCGAGCCGCAGCGACCCTGGCCCCTCATTGCCGTTTCAACTGCCCTGCAGCGCTGTGGTGGATGGGTGTATGCCTGCATCAGCTTGCGCTCTTCCATCGTTGTACTCCCAGGCGCGGCTGCTGCACCTCTCACCGTTTCCGTTGATATGCTGCTCGTCAACCAGGTCGACGACATCTTCCGTCTCTCCTCCATCGCCAATGATCCCCGCCCCCTCCTTCGTCTCTGCCACACACAACCAATACCCCTCACTCCTCATGTCACATAGATCCTCACTCCCTGACGGCCGGCTTCTTGACCCGCCGCTCCGCTTCCGCTTCCGCACCCGCCCCTCCCTTTCGTCTCCCGGGATCTCTCCTCTCCCTTTATCTGCTCGTCGTTTTATAGCGCTCCCGCCTTTCCGCCGCACAACATTGACGCGCATCTTGCTTGGTGCATAGTACATCTCTTTTCTATTTTTCACCCGCTGCTTCCCCACTTCCCACAGTTCCTGCTGCTCCCTTGCCGGCCTCGAGCGCTGCCAACTCGCAGGTCGCGGCCGAGGCTGTTTGGTTTCGTCTTTTGACACGTCGTTTTTTTGGCATGCTTCTTTTCTTTTTCTTTGCCTTCCTCCCCTCTGCATGCACAAACATACATACATACATACCCATACATACATACCCCAGACCCTCCTTCCCTCCTTCATTCTTCCCCCGGTCGCTTTCATGCGCGTCAACATCGCCCCGCTTGTCCCGCGTCAGCTTCCGCTCTTCCCCATACCAGCTCACTTATCCGCCGCCGCTCGCCTGCCTGCCAGCCTGCCTGCCTGCCTGCTTGCACCGCGTGCGATGTCTGCCCTGTCCTGCCTGCCTGCTGGTTTTGCGTCCATGATGTATGTATGTACGTTTGTATCATGGAGTCAAGGGGTGTGGGCGGGCGGACAGGGGTCGTCGGTCGCCTGCTTGCTTGCGATCGCATCGTATCGCATCGTATCGCATCGTATCGCATCGCAGTGCAGGTAATGCTTCGATGGAGGGACTGGATCAGACTGGAATGGACTGGGCTGGACTGGGCTGGGCTGACCGGACCGGAGCCTGCACCGGAGCGGACGGGATTGATCTGGATGGGTTGGCTAGCTGACTGACTGGCTGCAATCTGACAGCGATTGACAGGGAGAAGAGGAAGGGAAAAGACAGTTTGGGTCTTGATGCACATGCGCGCGATGATGGGTCGGTGGTGTGTTGGACGGATGATGGTCCATAATTATCAGGGATATGTGACTAGTCAAGTTTATGGGAGGTTGTGTGTAGATACACGTAGGTAGATAATTAGATGAAGCAGTGCTAGCATAGGAGCCTATCTGTCCATCTGACGGTTGGTTTCTCCATCTTTTTTGTTTGTCTCTCCTGTCTCGCATACCTACCTACACAATCAATGAAAACCCCGTCTTCCACCACCGTCCTCCGTGTGGACGCGGACTCTTCTTGACCGGTCGGTCTACCCTTTCAGCTCCTCTCTGCTCTTTGGTCCTTGAGGTGTTCGGCTGGTCAGTCGCCCATCTATCACAATACGAAAATGCATGCTCGGGCCCATATCCCTAGAGACCCACCCCAGCCAGACCTCTCACTTCTCTCCTCCCTCCCTCCCTCCCTACCTACCTCATCCTACCCTTATCCCGTAACGAGCGCATCTGACCATCCGTGCCCCCATCCATCCATCCATCCATCATAGCCAGGCAAAGAAGAGAACGATGGGAAAAGGGAGAAGTAGACAAGGCACGTGGGGGCTCTATCCAACTACTCCTCTTTTCTCCGTGAGTCATTTTGTTTTCAGGGGATGATGGAGATACTGGATTATTATTATTTTTTTCTTTTTAGACACAGTCAAACGTACTTTCCCCATGTCGAAAAATTGAGAATGGCGATGCAGGATGGCATGGTAGGGCTTCCTGGATTTTAAGGCGGAGTGTAGAGCGTAGTTTTACAATTAAAGAGTTAGTTTGGTCGAATGAATGCTTCCGCTTCTTTGATATAGTATGAAGGGGAAGGGGAAGGGGAAGGTAGGGGCTAAGGCTTAAGTGATATTTGTCGAGACATTTGAAAGTGGGTAGATAGATAGAATTGTTGTGATTTCACACCTGAAGCTTTTCTTTTTTTTTTTTCTTCTTCTTTTTGTTTGCGAATATCCTGTGTACCTATCTTATTAATGTACTTGCTTCCTTCCAGAGCGCTGAGGTCTCGCTCGCTTTTTACGCTTTCTTCTGTCTATGTAAACGGGAAAGCGAAGAGCATTTCTTTCCCGCTTGCTATCAGGCAGCAAAATGGTCAGTGTCAGCACGAGCGTCTCAAGAGGTGCTCGAGGAGGAATGGCACCCAGTCTCCTCCTCGGCATTTGAAGGCCGAAGAGTAATGTCGCTGTGTCAGGTGCAAGAGTTCCGCGGGCATCTATCTTTCAATCTAGATTGCATTTCTAAACGAGGAGGAGCCCAGGAGAAGAAAGAAATGCATGGTGGAAAAAGCAGCACTATTCTAATGTCATCTTCACGCCAGCCAGCAGATGCGGGGCGGTGAGAGAGGAGAGAAAGTACCGGAACAAGGCAGAAAAAGCAGCAGGCGCGAGGACTTCTGCTTCTCGCCTCAAACCACACACACAGCTGCCCAAATGAATCAGCGACGGATTGACTGACTGACTGACTGACTGAGCAGGTCGCAGCGTCAGAAGTAAATGGCGACATCAAGTCAGCGTGATCTAAAATTGAAAAAGCACTCACTCCACTGACTACACCGACATTCCACGCTCGTCGAGGAGATGAGGTGAGCTAGCTGCTAAAAAAGCTTCATCGAGCAGCATTCCCACACCGCTTTTCCAGCCCGCCGCGCGTGCGGCACCGGAAGCGTTCGTGGTGGAATGGAGTGAGTCGAAGCGAGTAGGAAAGAAAGAAAAGCAGAGAGAAAGAATGAGAGGGAGATACGCGAAACAAACGCCACCACCGCCTTCTCCATCTCGAAGCGCCGCCCCGATCTGGTGGCGTGCGCGCGGCGTCTGTCTGCCTCGAACGCTAAACGACGACGACGACAGGCGCCTTTCTTTGCTCGAGCCAACCAGCCGGCGGCGTTCTGTCGTGGGTAGACAGGCGGGCGGGCGGACTGGCGCAAGCCCATCTAATCCACCTGCGCCGTGTCTCACCCTTTCCTTCTTCTTTGGGGCGGAGACTTGTTTTTTCTCCTTGGGCCGCGGTGGCAGTCTGTCTCGCCCTGCTGCAAGACGACGCGGTTCATGTTTTGCCGCTCCCCATGTCTGAGATGGAGGACCAGACATCTGGAGAGCGGCAGCTCGTGACTAAACTGGGTAGTTAGGACAACTGGCGGTGTGTGGGTTTGTGGAGGTGTTTTTCGGAGAGGTGGCGCTGGTTCCTAGTTGTCTTGGAGCGCGTCAACGTCCGTGTCTTCGATGCGCCACATGTACCACATGAAGAGCGACCTGGTGGATGGAACGTCACATGTTAGCTTGTTGGAACCAAAGAGGCTATGACGCAAGTGGAGAGTTCATGACTGTTTTTGGAAGAGCTCCAGGGGTGGTCAGGTAAAATGACAGCTCCGGAGATGTGGTCGTGCGGGTAGATGACCGCTCTTTGGGTTCAGTCGCAGTGACGCAGTTGCCAGTCGTTTGGCACCAAATGTGCGGTAGTTGAAGTGAAATGGCTCTGGGAAAGGGCAGAGACTCACCTGTACGGCTTGAACGGCTCACTCAAATCCAGCATCTCCTGTTCAGTCATGTACTTCCACTTCTTCCCATCCAATCCGCCCTTGGCCTTAGTCTTGCCATCCTTTGCTAGCTGCCCTGCCTTTCTCTTTAGTGATTCCACGTCCCTCTTCTGCCATGCTGCCATGCCGCGTTGCACGCCCAGATCGCCCGTGCTAAAGACATCCGTCCTCTTGAGCGTGAATACTGAAAACATTTCGACGCTCCAGCGTCCAAGGCCTCGCACTTGGATCAGCATTTCGAGCAGCTCGGCATCCGTAGCTGAGGCAAGCTTGGAGGCGGAAAGCTCCCCAGAGACAAACTTTTGGGCAATGCCAATGGTGTATTCGGCTTTGCGTGCCGATAGACCGGCAGTGCGGAGATGTGGGACAGTTGCGATTGAGACCATGGCGGGAGTGGGAAAGAAGTTTTCTGGGGCTGAAGGCGGAGCAAAGAGGGCAATGAATCGGTTTTTGATGGAGCGAGCGGCAGCACCAGATACCTCGATTTTGTTAGACAACTGTAATGTTGAACGTCGCGCAGAAAGTATTCACCTGCTGGGCCATGATGGAACTAATCAGCGCCCTGAACGGCTCCACTTCTTCCTGCAGTCCTTCTGGACTAAACATCTTGCAAGGATTCTTCTCTATAAGTGGCTTGAGTCCGGGGTCAATCTTGATGAGGTGCGCTTCTGCCTCTTTGAGTAGAGTTTCGGTGGTCAATGTCGGCTGCGCTTCAAAGCTTACTTGCTCTTCCTGTGCAGGCACTTTGCGTAGATACGTGACGCGCGATCCACCGGGAGTCGTGAGGGGTGCGTTGGAAGCGTGGGGCTCTGCTGGACGCGGGGCTGCAGTGGAGGAATGGCTGTCGACTTCAACCTTGCGGCGCTTCAATACCGGTGTCTGGGGGGGAGGCATGGCTGATTCGGCTTCGTCGTGCGCAGCAGGGGATTCCATCTTTTGCTTGGCCGGTCTGCCGCGCTTCTTAGAAGTTTTGGTTGTGTCTCTTGCTGTGACCGCAGCTGCTTGGTCTCTGTTGGGTTCCATGCTCTTTGCTTTCTTTGCTCGACTCTTGGTGGCCCTGGAGGTGTCGGTTGCAATACCTACTTTTCCGTTTACCACCTTGGGGACGGGCTCAGAAATTGCCCTGGATTGGAGGCGCGCTGAGCGCCGAATGAGCGTGGACATGGTGGATGCAGGGGTGCGGAAGAAAGACGGAATGGAAAGACGAGGAGACAATTGCGCAGTGTTAAAAAGGTCAAGTCTTGGCCGCAATGCTGGACTGTACCTGATTCGCAAGATCAGACTGAAGAGTTCTGATGTGAATGCGTTTGTTATTGGCATTTGGAGGTTGGACAGTGAGTCGGCTTGGAGATGTGAGCGATGACGTTGACGTGAAGGCCGGGTGCCCGTCCCGCTTTCGCGCAGTCACCGGACCAGTCCCACCTCACTTTTGCCTGCCTCGACTTTCATCACACGGAAGCGCAGGCCTTGGCAGCTCAAGCAGATTGCAAAACAGCAACAACAAGTGTCAGGTGAAGTGTAATTCATGCTCCACGGCTGCATCTAAGGAGCTGTCTTTGATCACCATAATGAGAAGCCCTGCTTTCAGGGAGCGGCCATTCGATGCCGACGCAAATCTCAGGGAGCAATCACTTCTTCGGTATCTAACATTCAAGTCCCAAACTGTCAGATCTCGAACTTCGATTTCGAGTGAAAGATCTCCCGGCCGACTTTGCAAAGTCCGGAGCCTGGTTGTTCTTTTCTGCAAGCGCCGAAAGCGGAACCAGTGTCCCCAGCATTTTGTACTCTCAGAAAAACCAATGGGCTGCCTTCGCTCGTTGCCAGACCCAAATTGCTCTATTCAAGAATTATACGCACAAGACGCAGTCATCTTAAACGTCAAATCCCGCTCCCTTCTTTGCTATGATACAGTCTAACAGGACAACGACCCGAATCTGCGGTTGTCGAATGACCCCCTTTCCGCTTCAAGGCACATGTCCAGTTCCCCCTCCATCCAAGCTCAAAATCTATGCCTTGGTCGCGGGCTTCTTGATGGTCAGGTTCTCGAGGTCCTCACGCTCGGCCTTTTCAGCTTCGATCTCGCGGATGATGGGGCTCAGGTAGGGAGTGTCCTATTTCCGTCAGCGTGGAATTGGGAGAGGTTGAAGTTTGCGCACCTCCTCGGGCTTGGTCCATTGTTCCTTGGGGAGAAGTTGGTGCGACAGCGAGCACTGATCCTGTCAGCGTCGATCCAGCTTGTCGATTCCATATCAACCCTACCTGGAAAGCGCGGCGCATGCGGAAAACGCGGTCGTAGGACTCCTTGGCGGAAAGGCGCTTGAGGGCCTTGAGGACAACCTCGCTCTCCTCGGGGATCAAGTCATCAGCCCTGCGCAAAAGGGTCAGCCTGGGGTTCCAGAGCGCGGCAAGCTTGTCGAGGCGAGCAATTGAGGAGCGGCGGATAAAGCGTACCTGAGACCAATCTTGCGGTAGCCGGCGAGCTGCAGGTCGTGGTCAGGTCAGCGCGAGCGGTCCTTGGGAGGTGCAAAAGATGGACGCACGTCGGTGTACCAGTTGGCGAGGGGCGTCATCCAGCGGCGGAGCCACGGACGCTTGACAATGAAGTTGGTCAGGGACGGAGCACTCATTGTGGCGGTTGAGGAGGTGTGGGTGCGGTCGGGTGGTCGTGGACAGCCGTGGACGACGACGGAGCTTAGATGATGTTCAAGACTTCCTTCGGGCGGCTTTGTTTGATGTGTTTGACGCCGCCCTCATTGGCTCGCACCGGGCTCGGGCCGAGCTGCCAAGGGTGGCCGGCGCCGCCAACGCTTGACCGTATTGCGAAACGGCCACGACTTGCTGTGCAGGAATTCCGTCTCGATGCATCCCCCACCCCGGCATCTGACGTCCGTCGTCGTCCATTATTCGACTCTCCAACCACAATTCTCTTGGACGACGCTGCGCCCCTGCCCTCCACCGCAACGCGCCCTTCCGCAGCGTGTTGAGCGCTGCTCCAAACCCGCTCCATCGTCTCCTGCTATCCTCCCCCCCGACAATTCGCCCGCCCGTCCATGGAGATCACCGTCAACCGTTGACCTTTTAGTGCCGCGGGGCCGCACACTGCGGAGGCGCTTTACAACACGCGGGAAGTGCGGCCTTCCTCTGCTTCTTCGACCTCGAGCGCATGCTCTCTTGGACGCTGAGGGCTCACACTGCACACGGTAGACTGGCGCACTTCCCAAAATGACGACTCCAACTTCGGCTGCACCAAAACCCACAACCAATGGCCATGCCTCGACCTTTACCGCCAAATTGTCTAGCTCCGTCGCCAGGCTGCCGTCTTCGAGCATCAATAGCTTCTGCGGAGCTATGGCTGGCGTGGCCTCGGGAATTGTCACCTGCCCGCTCGACGTTATCAAGACCAAATTGCAAGCCCAGGGTTCCTTCCGGCGGCCTTCCCCCCAGGCAAGAATAATACCTTCACAAGCATTATATCATGGACTTTTTGGGACGGCGCGGGTCATTTGGCGTGAAGATGGTGTCCGCGGCATGTATCGAGGCCTAGGACCGATGCTGCTGGGTTATCTACCGACATGGGCCGTGTACATGAGTGTCTACGAGGGCTCAAAAGACTTTTACTACAGCAACATAGGTTCGTAGTGTTGATTGCCATGTTTAGACGAGGCTGATGGAACTAGAAAACAAGTGGCTGGCCCGCGTCTGCGCGTCCATCACCGCCGGGGCCTGCTCAACAATAGCCACCAACCCCATATGGGTCATCAAAACGCGTCTCATGTCGCAAGTCAGCGCGCGCGCCTCAGAAGATGCGCGCCCGCCGTGGCACTACAAAAACACGCTTGACGCCGCCCGCAAAATGTTCCGCACTGAAGGCATCGCCTCCTTTTACTCGGGGCTGGGCCCCGCGTTGCTTGGCCTCACGCACGTCGCGATCCAATTCCCGCTGTACGAGTACTTCAAGACGCAATTCACGGGGCTCGAAATGGGCCAAACCGAGAATGGCGAGGGTCCGGATCCAGCCAGCCAAACGCTCGGCATCCTGGCCGCCACATTCCTCAGCAAGATTTGCGCCACCAGCGCAACGTATCCGCACGAAGTCTTGCGCACACGACTGCAGACGCAACAGCGCGCCATCCTGCCCTCGCACTCGCCCGAGGAAATCTCGTTTCGCGGCAGCCTCGAGCACGGGGGCAAGCCGCGACCCCCTGGCACATCGTCTTCCGACGGCATGATCAACGTGCCGCGGTACCGCGGGCTCATCCGCACGTTCAAAACGATTCTCAAAGAGGAAGGGTGGCGCGCATTTTACAACGGCATGGGCACCAACATGGTGCGCGCGGTGCCGGCGGCCATGACGACGATGCTCACGTTTGAGATGCTCAAGAAGGCATGTGTGAGGGTGCAGGATGCGGCGGCGGCAGAGACCGCAGCATTGGCAGCACAGCAAGAACAGACGGCGCAGCGCTCGTCGTCGTGAGTTTATACATATCTTGGTCGGGTGCCTCGAGCCGGAGAGGGCACGCACATATAGGGTTCCCCTGGGGTCATGGGGAACCCACTCCTTGTCTATTTATGCATCTTGTCAGACGTCCAAAAATGTCTCGAGGCTTTTCATTTGTCGGTCTTGCTTCGTTCGCACTTGGGACCGTTCGGGTCGGACTCGGGAGCCGCAGCGCAGAGAGGGGAGGGGGTCAAGGCCATTGTTTAGCCAGCCGGCACGGGAAGGGAGGGATTGGGGAATGAGGGTAGAGGAAGCTGGCAGGTAAGCAGGCAGGCAAGAGCGCAGAAGAGCGGCGTCATCAGGGAGGGATTGGAATCATCATCTGCTGTCCGGGTTACCACATCACCACATTGAGCTGTTTCTCTCTTTCCACTACTACTAGTACTACCGCCTTGTTTCCCTATTTCCTTCTATCCTTGCAGCGAGCGCGTTTTGTGTCCTTTTTGGCCATGAGTCTTCTACATCATTTGGAATTCCGCCGTCAAGTGGGCAAGCAGGCAGGTCGTCGTCTGCCCGTGGCATCATCGTCTACGTGGTCAGTCAGTCAGTAGAACGTATTTGCCAATCGAAAAGTCACAACAACACTCAGTCAGCTCTTCGGCGACACTCATTGGTTGCATTGGGTATCTGACAGTCTCGTGATATGTAGTCGCGTTGTCATTACTGATGAAGTATTGTGCTGTCCACGCGCCACCTCTCTGGATTGCTTTGCATGTGTCTGTCTGTCTTCTATATAAACCGCGTTGCTACTCCTTACTCCAGATCTTTTGTCAATGCGCATCCGAGGGCGAGGAGCAGTGCCTACGCGCTCACTTGTCACTGGTGCTGATGTTTCCCATCACTTTTGTGGTGCGCGGTCTGGTTTGCTGGCAGCAGGCTTTGCTCAATTGCCTTCCATTCTGTAGTCATGGATGTGGCCAGGCAGCGCGGACCAGCATTATCTAGTGTTGGTGATCTCCCTCTTACGCACACTCCTTCGTCATCATCACTGCCTACAGCCAAAAGTATTTGTACACAGCGAACTTCCAAGTTCTTCCATGCAGTCGGAACTGAGTCATCTCGTCATACCTTCCACCACAAACAGTCTACCTGGACTTAGACTGAGCTTTTTGAAGCACGGATTGGGCGTCCACGATGAGGAATTATTTGAAGGGCGACCTGGAACTTCTTTTATATTGCACAGAAGGCGCAGAGCAAGCAGGTGTATCCAACACCGCCGCCGCCGCCACATATGCCCGTACAGGCGCCAGTCACAAGGAAGCAAGAGTTTGATGGAGGAGCAGGCCTGGACGCTACAAAAAGGTTGATTGACAGAAAAGCAACTTCGAGAGACAAACTCACTTCGCCTGTCTGTCTGTCTGTCTGTCTTTCCTTCCCCCACCCAGAGCCTAATTTATCAAGCACTCAACCAGACAGCCTCTTCCAGGGTTGACCATCATCACTCACTCACGACGCAGTTCTCCATTCCATCTTCTCACATGCCGCCCCCTCTTCTGGCACACTTGAATCGCAAGAAGATCCAAACACCCGCAGACAACCAAAGAAAGAGCACAGTAGTTGTCGAAGACTGTGGAAGTACGGCATTGGACCGTACTGTGCTGCGATAGGCAGGCAGGCTTCGTTGGCGAACTGAATGAGGGAGAGAAGTGAAAGTGCCGCCGCAGGGAGCGATGTTAAACAGTCGAGCACGCGGGTGGGCTCGTGAATGCTCCTGACGCGCACGCGCTTGACACAATGAAACCCTGCTCCTGATGCGCACATGGCAGGCCGCACGAATGCTCCCTCCACGCACGTGAAAGGTCAGCCAGCCACCCGGGGCAGTATATAATCTGCGCCGGCTGCAGCGCCGAACAACTTCGCTAACGCATCGACGACGCGATGGACAGGGGGACAAGGTCCCTTCAACCAAGACTGTCGGGGCTCTAACCGGTGCCCGGCAAGGACTTGTGTGTGTGTGGGTTTGGTGTGGATTGGACTGTGGTATGGGCTGGAGGGAGGAGTCGAGGGCTCTGAGTGTTGGAGTGGTTGCAGTGCTGTGCGTCGTTGGCTGGTTATGATGGGCTGCGGTATTGGTAGGCGATGACGGTGGATTGAGAGTGTGTTTTGATGGTGTTCGATTGGGTCTTGATACGGAGTGTTGAACTGTCTTTTCTTGGATTATGGCAGTCATATGTCACGACTTTTGACTATTGGGTACTTGGACCATGAATAGCGCCGCTCTGGTAATTCGATCATGCATGACCTTCCCTCAACACTTGCTCTCCGACTCAGTGGGAAGCAACTGTATTCTCAACATCAAGCGCTTTTCCAAGCGCCTCGAGACTATCCTATGCAAACACCGGGTATAAACAAGCAAAAACCAATGACGACCAACCTCCGAGGGCGCTATGCGAAGCTTTTGGGTCACTCAGCCGAGCACGACGGCCAGGATGACGATAGTCAAGACAACTGCCAAAATCACCAACAGGCAACAGGCTTTATTCCTAGCCGCCTTTTGATGCCTCGATGCCGTTCTCAGCTCCGTGTTTGCGCCTCTGGTGTCATTCCTTACGCCCTCGACATTCTCGCTGATAATGTCCAGCTGCTCGCCCTGCTCGTGGACCATGTGCGCCACGTCCCTGAAGAGCTCGTTCAACTCTCCCACGCTCTGCTCAATATTTCGAATCTCGCTCTCGCGCTCGATGATCAGACTCTCTTGAAAGTCGACCTCGTCTTGTGGAGCGAGACGCAGTTGCTCTTGTTCTTGCAGCATCTGCTGAGAGCCGGGGCCTTGGCCAGAGGGCGACGTAGCGCTGCCACCGGCATCTTCGAGGGCGGCGCGCGCAGCGGCTGCAGAACTTCGCTCCTTTTCGATGGCGCTACGCTGGAGCACTTGGAACTCGGTGAGAGACGCTTTGAATTCGCGATTCAGCTTGCCCTGGGTGAACTTTTGGGATGCCTATGCGAAGAAGTTGCGTCAGCGTTGTTTCAGGCAGCACGCCATGGTTCGGAGGACCCAAGGGGCGCAATTTGACGGAGACGTCAACGACGGTACCTACATTCAAGTCTGGCCACTGCTGGACCTTTTTGAGTCCCTCGCCAACTTCCTTGAAGCCATTGCTCGTCTCGTCGATCAGGTCACGGACCCGTTCCCGCACGCGCTCCGTCTCCCGCTTTGTGCCGAGCAGGGCAATCTGATTCGAAAGGCGGGTGACGTTGGAGGTGAGAGAAAAGAGCTGGTCGGAGAGCTGGCTTGTGAACCGCCTGAACTCCGGATCGTCAGAGTACTCTGGGTCGTCCTGCCGGCGCCAGGTTGTAGGCTGCGACTCGAGGCGGGAGGAGTCGTCAAAAGACATGGTGAGCGGGTGCCTGTAGCGACGCGATATTTACAAGAGAGAATCCGAAAGTCGAGCGCAAATTCTGGTGCCTGATAAGAGGCGTTGAAAGTGTGGTGAAAGCGATGCTGGATGTTGATAGGTGGGCGGTGAATGGTTGCGTCGTTGCATCGTCGGTCGGTGCTTGAGATGACATAATGCATCGTGGGCTCAGGTCGTGCGCCGAGGGAAGCTTGGGCCAAAAATAGTTGCCGCTCACGTCGTCTTGGCATCTGTTTTGATTTCGCGAAAGCTCCAGCAACCGCAAGATCAACACCTTTCACCGCGCCCTGGAGAAGCAATTCGCTGGACCTCCGCCCCTCCGCCTTCCTCCGCGTGCCATGGACTGATTTCGACCCCTCAAAACATCGGTCTCGACGACGTGACGGATCAACAACGCGGCGCAATGGCGACGCCCAAACCGGCGCGTCCGTACAAGGACTTTTTGTCCCCGTTCCTGCATCGCCAGTTTGGCAGGGTCATGTTGATTACGCTGGTTCTTTGTTATGTTGAATCCATGTGTATAGGAGAATGGAGAGGCTGTGAGTATGCAACGTCCATGGTAAACGGCCAATTGACAGTGAGCAGTCCTCTTTTCGTTCTGGTTCGTCTCCGCAATACGCGCCGCCCTCCTCTTCATATCCTACCTATTTGTGCTCTGCCTGGCCATGTCACACGCGCATAGTAAGCATTGGAATTGCGTCGCATCGGTACGAGAAGCGCTGACCGTGGGATAGCTGGCCGTCGCATGACTACCTGCAGCGCTCAAACAGTCTGGGAATACTTGCCTCGCCTCACTACCGTCTACACAATCATCTGCTACGGCGCCTCGGCTTTTTTCTATTCGGCGGTCTACATCTGGTCGCGCTCCGCAAAGGACAATTTCGGCATTGTGGATGAGGGCAAAGCATGGGATCGATCGAAGCTCAATGAGAGGCCGCTCTACTTTTACAGCATGCTTCTCGAGCTTGCCGTGGTGCAGTCATTCGTCCACATATACAGAGACTATGGCAGAATCAAGCTGCCTGCCAACGCCACGGGCGAAGAGAAGTCGAAGCGGACAGTGCTTAAGAGACGCATGCTGCCGATTTTGAACGACGTCCTGACGAGAATGATTCTATTCATTGTCGTCGGCAATGCGTTTTACTTTCTCTCCATCCGCATGAGGGCATGGAGATTGGCGTACCCCTTTGCGAAATTCCAGGATCCGTCGGTCAAGGACATGAAGCCTCGAGCCGTAAACTTCATTGGACTCTCGATGCGCGTATTTATCCAGGGCTTCCTCTTGACATTGCTGTGGGAATTTGCCAACGTTGCGCTTGCAATCTACTTGGCCAAGCAGCCTCTGAAAAGGCAAAAGGACCAGACCATGAAGCCCATCACGAATGATTCCAAGGATCCAAACGGCAGTCTATTGAACGGATTGACCCTTAAGAAGGATCTCCTTCGCGTGAGTTATCCAACACTCGATGGCTAGCATTTGCTGATCTTCGACAGAACATGGCATTTTGGGAGCTCGCAATCATTGCCAACCGCTTCCCGGAGCGCCGCCAGACCATTTACACCGAGCTGGAGTCGCACCGCCCAGGCGGAGCAACCGTAAAACAAATCATCGCGGCCTGTCTGGCCGAAATCACCGAAATCAAGACCCGAATCGCATCAACTGCAACACCCCCACCTCCACCGGCTGACGAAAAGAAGGCGCTGGTCTCCCTCGAAAAGCCGCGCTCCGTCATTGCCGCCTCACCGCTCAACGAAGACGACGTCTTCGCGCCCTCACCCCCACCAAAGACGCGCCAGGAGCGCAACCTGCAGCGCATCAACGACTTTGCTCGGCGACGGGGCGCAGGCGGCGCCAATGAAGAGCACCCGTTCAAATCCACCGTCGGCCACGGACAGCAGCTCTTCGCACAACACGTGCAGCCGGCAACCCTAGTAACACAAGCACAATCCAAGCTAGTCAGCGTGCTCAGCAGCCCCCTCGGCGCCCCCTTCCGGCAAACCTTCAACCGGCGCGTGGCGGCCGTCCTCCTCGGCGCGCCCTACAGCCACACGACGACCATCGGCAACGCCGTCAACGCCGTCACGCAGCTCGCGCTGCGCAGCATCGCCGAAGACACATACGCCATGGTGAACCGCGACGTGGCGGTCATCATCCGCACGTTCGCCAACGTCATCCGCGCCGTCGAGTCGTTCGTCGCAACATACCCGCCGCATTGGACTGACATTGCCTTTGACGAGGTGCGTGATCGCGATGTCAGAACCATTGACGGTGTCAGGGAGGTCCTGGTTGCGTTGAAGGGCGGCCTCGAGGCTATTTTGTTGGAGTTCGGCGTTTATTTGAGTGGGCTCGACATGAGTGAGAAGGAGACGAGGGAGGCGCGGGAGCTGGTTCATGCGTGGAGGGAGAAGCTGCTGTGGGAGGATGAGCGTAGGTAGGTGAGGTAGCTGAGATAGGGGAGGGAGTTAGCTGTACGCAATAGTTTTGGGGCGTTGGATGGCTGGATGGCTGGCTGGCTGGCTGGCTGGCGGTGCAAAAGGAAAGAAAGGAAGGGATGGAGAGGAGAGGAGGTAGCTTGTGAAAAAGTCTTTTCGATTCATAGACGTTCTTCTTGCGTGTGCTATGTCTTGTACAATCAATCTTGTTACGAGACTCGATGGACAAGACCCTCCCGCGGTTACGGGACCTCAAGTACGCCGCTGGTATTGGTTTACAGGCGGGCGGGCGGGCATCATGGAAATTTTAGGAGGCGGATACGTACGGCTCCAACCCATCATCTTTTCCACTCTCCAATCCCCTGCTCCCCTTCAACTCCACTCCACTCACTCACTCACTCACTCGTCCCATCTATCCACTGCCCACACGAGCCATCGCCACATTTCATTCACAACATGATTAATTCTTTTTCATCACAGCTACCTCATCTCCTCTCCCCTTTCCACCACTCCGCTTCCCTCTCCTTACACACACATACCCTATATATCGACCGTCTCATTAAACCTCAACACGCCATTACCCTTGAAAAAGCCATCGATGCGCTCGGGCAGCGTGCCCGTCGCGCCCGCATGCTGCGCACTCCACACACCTCCTCCGGCGCCGCCACCACCACCACCACCACCGTTGCTACTACTGCTGCTGTCGTGATTCAGATGCGCGCGCGGCACTTGGGTTGAGAGGTCGGCGATGAGGACGAGGCCGGCTGATTTGATGGATTCGATGAGAGCGGGGGCGAGGTCCTGGAGGGATGAGTTAGTATTCATGTATGTATATATAGGAGGAGGATGAAATGGTAGGAAGAGGAACATACCAGTAACCGCGAGCTGCAAATCAGACCCATCAAGTTGTTGCCCTGGGCCGTCTGCACCGCCTCCTTGACCGAAATGGCGGTGCGCCCGCTGCTCTGCACCTTGTGCGGGTCGCTCTCTGCTATCGACGGGTCGGCGCCGAGTTCGTTGTCCAAGAGGACGGGGTCTACGTGGCGTGCTGTTAGTAAGATGGTTCTTTGAATTGGGGTGGTAAGAGGGAAAAAGGGGCAAACACGCACAGTTTGGCTGCTTCCAATTCAGCGCCGTGCAAATGTCCTTGTTGAAGCTGCTAAACACAATCGATCGCACGGCCGTCTCGTCCTCGGCGCGCAGGCCTCTTGCGTGGTCAAACACGACCGTGAGCAGGTTGTCCGCAAACGTGTTGAGGTTGGGCGTCGGGCCAAGGCGCAGGCTGGCCTCTTCCTGTCGGTTCGGGTACAGGACGTGCAGTTCGACGCGCACGTCGACAGGCAGCGCCGCCAGTGCATCCGCCAGGCTGACGTACGAAGTGGCGAGGATCTTGTGGATGGCTGACATGTCGCCTGAGGGCGTGTTTTCCAGTGCCACCAGCGGGTTGTCGCTCCCGTTGCCCGCGCCAATGTGCATAAATTCTTCATATGTGAGACGGGGGACAGCCAGGTCAAGTTGTCCGTAGCGCACTTTCCACTGCGGGCACAGGACCGGCACGCCGTCGCATGTCATTTGGACAAAGAGACGGACATAGTCGCCGGATAGGCTGGATCCGGTTATGAAGGCGCTGGGAGACTCGTCGAATTGACTCGTGGCTTTCCAGTACGTTGCGAAGTGTGTGATCTCGAGCGGAGGGCCGGGGAAAGGCTTGATGATTTGGAAACTGAACTTGATGCGGCCAATGGTCCGCAGACGTGGGTCAAACAAGCCGAGGTTGCAGAATCCAGAACTGCTTGCTCGGTTCCTAAAAACGGTGGAAGAGGCTTCTGTGCGCGCAATCACTTTGGCGCCAAAAGTGGGAAAGACGTCAAAGTCGATGCTAAACGTGTCAAGATTGTCAACTTGAAAGGAAATGACCTTGTTTTCTTCCGAAATGGGGAGCAGGATATTTCGAGGAATCAGATCTGACGACTTGGAGGCAATGGTCAGGCGTGCGGCGGGATATTTGCTGTCTTCATAGAAACGGACGGGCTCAGAGTCGAGTGCGCCAAAGTTGAGAACGACAAAGGTCTTGTTTTCCAAAAAGTTGTGGCCGTATCTTCGGATGGGGATGATGGGAGGTGGCAGAGAAAGGTCAGGAATGCCATCCACTTCCATGGCCATTGGCTGGGGAGTGGATGAGGGAGGTGGGACAGAGGCACCCAGCATGGGCGGCGTAGGCCTCGGCGGCGGTGCCATTGCCGACTTCTTAACGACAGAAGCCAACAGCTTCATGCACTCCAAGTGGCCTTCCCATGTCGCATAGTAAATGGCCGGCAAGTCCTTTTCGTCCTTGACGTCGACCGTGACTCCACAGTCGAGAAGCGTCTTGAGACACTCGACATGCCCTTCACTGGCAGCATGGAACAATGGCGTCCACTGGTACAGCTTGTCGGGCTGGTCGAGGTCTGCTCCATAATCCCGAAGCATGAGACAAATATGCGGATTCCTGCCGGATCTTGCAACCAGGTGCTGGGGATACAGTCCCTCGGCGTCGGGCAGGATCTGCGGTCGAGCTTGGAGCAGCAACTCGACAACTTGCTCAAAGCCATGCTGACAGGCCAGGTTCAGAGGAATATGGTCCGCCTCGCCGGCTGGATCGATCCGGGCATTGTGCTCCAAAAGGCTCCTCACACAGGCCAGGTTGTTGTGGACGATGCTGTGAATTAGGGGCGTGAAACCGTCGTGGTCCTTCCAGTCAATGGTATCCGGCGCCGCAGAAACCAGGTCCTGAATCATTCCCACGTGGCCGTGCATGCACGCATAGTGCAGAGGAATTCTGCCGTAGACATCTGGCGTCCGCACATTGGCGTTGCCTTCGAGACCAATGGCCAGGACTAGAGCACGGCCGGAAATGGCAGCCTTGTGCAGGCAATTTCGCGCATTAACGTCATCGCCCTGGTTGATATCGACGAGATTGGTGTCGAGCATGACCTTCAGGGCCGCCTCTGGAGCCTCGTAAGCCGTGGCGAGGAATGCCCGCGTCAGGCGATTCCGCGCATCGGGCAAGGGCGCAACGCGGCTGATCCATTCCTGGACGCCGGCAACGTTGCCAGAGCTAATGGTCTGTATGATTTGGGGATCTGCATCGGTGTCTGCGTCTAGGGCTCGCAAAGCGTCGGGCGGCACGGTGGTGCTATATTGCATCTGCTCGCCCTCTGCCCATGCGGCAAAGTCGAGCAGGTTAGTCGTTGCCTGGTCCGACAAGTCGCTAATGACTTCTCGATTGAAGCATGGTTGCACCTCAATGGCACGGGATATGTACAATTCTTTTGTTCGGGACTGCAAGTCATCAGAAAGGCTAAACAGGGGTATCGGCGAACAGGGCGAACCTTGGAAGTCTTGTCCCACTACGACACAGTCAGCCTCAACACGAGTCGAATGGCGTGCAGCGTGCGCACCTTTTTGAGGATCTTTGAGAATGCAGTGGCGTTGATCTCGACAAACTGCTGCAGCTTGTTGAGGTCGTTGCTGAAGAGTCTAAAGGCCTCCTCGAGGATGACATAATTCGACGACAGGCGCGACACGGGAATGGATTGTGACTGCAGCGACCGCTTCTTTTCCAACAGGGTCGACAGGCGCAGCTTCAGCTCTGCCTCCTTTTGCAGGTAGAGCTTGTTGACCTTTTCCAGCTCACGCTCGAGGCGAAAGAAGAAGGTGGCCTTGTTTGCCTGAAGAGACATCTGGGGATCCAGCTGGCCCGGATCATTCTGGGCGTGGATGACGGGGGTAGCGCTTAGCTTTTTGATGAGCTAGAGCAGATGTTAGCGAGAAGGGGGGCCAGGGGGTGCGATGATGCAACCTTTTTCAGGGCCTTGTAGTCGACAAAGCTTGCAGCATACTCGGGAAAGTCAAGCTGGCGCTTCTGGATATGCTTGCCGAATTTCCTGTGCAATGGTGGTCAGACACGACCATGCCTTTTTGGGCGGCAGGGCAGGCATGGCATAGGGGCACCCTGGAGGATACTCACATGGTGGCAGAGTGATATCAGACTCGGAGAGGCGCGTTGGCTCGGCAAGGACCGACGCGCAGAGACGGCGCCAACGGAGAGTCAGAGGGCTGGCGGGGCCAAGAGACGAAACGGCGAAAGACGTCGGCGACTTTGTTTGGCGAGAGATGAGTTGGGTGAAAAGTGAGTGGTGGACTGGTGGATGGAGAGGTTCAGTTATGGCAGGGTGCTGGGATCCGTCATGACGATTCACGCGAATGACGAAGCATGTGAGAACAAAAAAAACGAGAGTTCGGCTTGTCAGGGTGTTGCAACAGGTCGAGGCGGTGCCGCCGTCGGAGATGGAGTGAAGGCAAAGCTGCTCGACTCGACTGGACTGGACTGGACTTGGTTGTGCACCTCATGAAGCTCGACCAATCCAATGGCAAACTGGCCGCACGTTGGGCCTCGAGGTAGGCGGCCCGTGCCCCCGCGCCAGGCCCGCGACCCACGACTCGCCCACGACGACATCAACACCACCATCTCTGCAAACACGCGGGAAGCTGTCCGATGGCAGCAATTTATCAGTGAATTGGCTGACAACTGCTCCTGGTGCTTGTCGGAGTACTCGTCTGCCGTTTGGTCACATCTCGAAGCCCCCTGAACGATCCAACCCCTCCATCTCCCATTCCATCTCCCATCTCTATCCACGACGAGTCAATCACCATGCTCCCGGAAAATCCTGCCAATCGTCCCTGCATAGTCTCTGCCTAGCTTCCCCGCAAAGTTCCTGGTTTTGTACATCCTTGCAATTGATCGTCCAGAGTTCTATAGCTATCAAAATTCGGGTGTCCTTCTTCCTTGTCCTTTTTCCAGCCTCTCAAGTATACGATATCGAGGGTTGTCGGTATGTATAATCACTCAATCCCCTCAGCGCCCACTATGGTACGAGGGGTGTAATTTCATGAACCAGGAGCTTGAGAAACATGCGGTAGTACTCACTGAATCACCAGTCTCTTGTAATTCCCAATCATTGCCTAGTTCCTGGCACATGCTGCTTCTCCACGACACCGCCATGTTCTGTTTATTTGCGCCGTCGTTCGCAGGCTCTCGGCGCAGCAGCAACAACAAACCACAAAAACCTCCACTTCGCTGCGCTGCTCCATGGCGACACACGAAGCGCAACCCAAGACTGACCAGGCCGATCAGTCCGATCCGTCAGACGACACTCCACAGGCTGCTGACCAGTCCGACCAGTCTGACGACGACGCCATGAAAGGCTCGAGCCGCCGCTGGTCCTCTCGCATCGACCAGCAGCCGTCATCCAAACAGAAGGCCCGCGAGGAGCAGCAGCAGCCGTCGGAAGCGCAGGCCAAACCGCTCAATCATAACGACTTGGTCAAGTGGATTGTCGTCAGCGACGCGCCCGACTATGCATCCGTCGTCGCCAAGTTCGGCAATGCCAAAGGCTACCCCGTCTTGCCGCGCAGCCCAAAGTACCTGGAGAAGTTCGGCGCCCGCGAATTGCGCGTTGGACTCAAGTGTTTGAGGAAGATGAACGACGCTGCTCGGGAGGAGAACGGGAAGCTCGAGGCAGAGGCTCAAGCCTTGGGCTGTGCGGATGGGGAGGCTTCGTCCGCGATGGAATTGGAGCAGCAGCATGTCGAAGAGAGCCCCAACACGCCCAAAGCCATCGAGGACGCAGACTGGTCGATGCAGCTGGATGTGGAGTCCAAGAACAGCCTCGTTGCGATTCTCCATTTCAACCCATCCTTCTACCGCAGCAAAGTGCTGCCCTTCATCCAAGCATGCCTCATCGCTGAAGGCCGGCGTAAGTTCCCTCTCCTCTCCCAATCCCTCACATCAAACAAGCAAGCACACTCACAAAGACCGTCTATGTAGTCCATTCGCTCCCCCCAAGCGCGCCAGTGGCCCTGCCTTTTCCCGGCGGCGTCTACAACACCTTCGCATCGGCACAGCAGCGCTGCGCCGCCAAAGCCGCCTACGACATCGCCTACGCCGGCGGACTGCCGCAAGAAGCATGCGACACGGCCGCGCGCCGCAGACTCGACTTGGTCAAGAACAGCGACGACGATGCCGCTGTCAATCTGGCGACGTCTCTCGAGATGCCGACGAACGATTCCATCATTGCCGATACTACGCCGCGCGCTCCCGACGTCAGTTCGAGCGCAAGCCCCGTCGTCGTCTCTGCTGCCCTGGACGCGATGGACTCGGACGAGGACGACGGCGCCGACGCCCAGATTGCCCACATGAACACCACCGCAGCGGCCAGCAAGCACCTTGACAACCGCGCCGATACGCCGATCACGCCTAGGGCAGCAGACACGGCGTCTACCACGGACACGAGCACGCCCAAACCCAACGGCGCCGCCGCTCTTTCCACCACCCGTACGTTGCCGCCTGCCAGCACACCCATGCCGTCACTGCGCCGCAGCGTGCGGTCGAGCACGAGTACGGTTGCGGACGAAGCACAGCCGACGTCGCTGAAGCGCTTGAGCGTGTGGGAGATGCAGCGCGAGATACTGCGGTTGTGTGGGCAGCGCGAGAGGTGCGTGGCGAGGAATGAGGTGTTGAGGGAGTGGTTGAGGGGTGCGAGGGGTTAGGGGGATTCGATGAAGCAATGGATGAGAGATGCGTGGAGGATAAGCAAAAGGAAAAAGCGGAACGAGTGAAATGGCTAGGACCTGGCTATACGTCAGGGCACCCAGGTATGTAGCAGGGAAAGCCAGACACATCAGATCACACCCTCAGTCCTCCCTCCCTACATATCCAAGGTAGAATCGAATCGAATCAAATAACCACAAGGCAGGCAAGCAAAGCAGCAAAGAAGTTGCGCGCACGGACAAGACCAGACAACAACAACAGCACACCACCACAATGGGTGCAGCAAGAAAGGAAATGAGACGTGAGACGTCTCCCGCCTCGTCTCGTCAAGGGCGCAGTCGTCCGCCATCCCACCGCTCAAAGGCTCTCTTACTTCCCCTTCCCTTTCCCTTTCCCTCTCCCTTGCCGTCGCCGTTCCCACATCATCACCCACCATCTCTCCTCCCTCGGTCATCGCCTTCAATCTCCAGACGCATATCCATCCATGGCGCGCTGCAGTACCGTAGTAGCTCAGTAGCGTGCGTGGTAAGGCGTGCGGCACGGCACAGCACAGCACAGCATCGCACAGCCTCAGGAACAGACAGACGGGCGAGGGCGAGGGCGAGGCGGGCGGGCAAAGACGGGACGGAGCGGGTAGGGCATATTTGTAGGGTGAAGCAGGGAAGGGGGGTTGGAGCCTCAGGGAAGTAGTGTGGCGACGCGGGTTGCTAGGGCTGAGTGAGGTGTGGCGGTGGTGTATTGGCGGTGTTTCTATTTCGGCGCGAGGATTGTGGTGTTTTGTTTTGCTGATGGTGATGGTGATGGTGGGTTTGGTTTCCTTTGGTTTTGGTCTCGGTTTTTTGCGCTGGATGTCTGTTTTGTTTTCTTGTTTGGGGTGATTGCGGTACTGCGGTAGAGGAGTACTTTTGGTGTCTTGACATTGGATTTTTTTCCATTGGATTTCTGGTTGCTGACTTGCTGGCTCGCTCGCTCGTGCTGTGAGTGCCGTCTCCTCCTGCTCCTCCTCTTCAACAACACCACAAGCATCTCGCAACCTCGCAGCCAATCAACGTACCTCCCCTCGCCATCTCACCCACCCCTCCCTCCTCTCCCCCCATCCCCCCATCTACCCCAGCTATTCCTTATTCCCACCGCCACGCCCACACGCCACACGCCGACGCGATCAGCGATGCATGCGACGCGCACCGTTTCAGGCGCGCGGACAGCTAGCTCCTTTGCATGCCGCTTCGAGCCACGCTAGCCGCCAGCCAGCCGGCCAGCTGGGTAGAAGCTAGCTGGGTAGAAACCTACAGCACTCCCATGAGAATTGTAGCCGCGTCCCGAGACTGCGGAACTGCGAAGGACCCTGCGGCTCGTGTGGGTTTCTGGGTTTCGGGGTTGGGTTTGGTGGTGCCTGGCTATGTAGGTGTGTTGGCAGGGACGGAAGGAAGGGTCCTGTCTGGGGTGCGGCGTCGGTTGGGCGCTGGGTCTATCTAGGGTCCGTGGGGTTGTGATGGGGTGAGGGTGGATTGGAGTTCGCTTTGCTTCGCTTCGCTTTGAGGGTTGGTGGTGTGGGCGAGATGGAGATGGAGAGAGATGGAGAAAGTGGCCTGTCTGGCTGACTGTGACAGGAGAGATGGGGAGAGAGAGGCGACGACTGCAACTACGAGAAATTGGTGGAAAATAGCAACGCTGCGATTCGCTGTCGCTGGACGAATACGATTCAATTTTGCTCTTTCTTTCTTTCTTTCTTTCTTTCCTTCTTTCGCTTTTGCTGCCCAATCCAACAGAGTGCGCGCGCGACGACGCGAGCGAGGATCTTGACGTCTCGAGTCCCAGAGGGCAAGAAAGGCACGTCACCAGCAGAATCCTCGACGACGACCAAAGACAAGAGCCGCGTAACGGGGGGCTGCAACGCGCAGCGTCAGACTGCGTCGGATGCGAGACGGACAGGTCTCTGCTCTGGGAGTGGTGCTGACGCACAGCCACGTACCTCTCTCCTCACTACTGTACGTACTCGGCCTACCCCATGAACCGCAGCGCAAAAATGGAGCGAAGCCTTACAAGGCGATGACGCGAGATTTTGGCACGTTGGCAGCTTTGGCGTGCGCTCGCTCGCTGGGATGACCCTCTCTCTCTTCCGCAGGTACTTTGTTTAGCAACGCGCGCTGACCCTGCCCGCTGCCGTCTCTTGTTTCTGTCGCTCTCGTGAAACAGAAATGGAGAGAAATGAAGAATTAATTTTGCCGTTTTGGGACACATGTTTGGCGACGTCTTCAAGCCTGCTCCCTGCTCCCGCTGCCGCCGCCGCCGCCGCCCTACGGAGACACAGCGCGACAGACTATGGATCACGATGCAGCCGGGCTGCCGGATGCCGGGTAGGCGGGTGAAGCTAGCAGACGGGAGCCCTGCGTCGTTTCGTTTCAACGTTTTGTTTCTCGATATTTTTTTTCTCTGCGTCGTCCAACATAACATGGGTTGAGTGGTGGGATCAACCCCAAAAAAAAAAAAAAAAAAAAAAAAAGGTCGGGGGATCAATGGCGCGAGGCCAAGGTGATGAAAAGCTCCTCATTTTAGCGGAATTTGGGCAGAGGGTTACGTACTTGGGGGCAGTAAGGATCGTAAGGGAGGGTAGAGTTTCTTGGGCGAGCTTGTTTAGAGTTGGCTGCCATGGTCTGATTCGCAGGGTCAAGTCGGGAAGGGCACAAGGGGGGTGGGTAGGTGGGTAGGACACGGATGAGCGGCGAGCGGCGCGCGGCAACGCTGGGGAACGTGTCGCAAGATGGATGCACAGGTTAGCGATGGAGTTCATGTTGAGTTGAGGTCGAGGTGCAAAGCAGTTAGCAAGGTTGGCAGAGCATGACGTGAGTGAGGTCATATTGTGTGTAATATAGAGGCCGGCCCTGTCAAACCGTCTGCGTGGGACCGGGCAGACTGGTGGACGGGCGTCATTTGGGAGGGCGGCCGTTTTGCTGGTGGCACGCCGGAGCGAGGGTAGCGGGCGCGCGAAGGATGACCATCTCGATCCAGGGGTGCAGCGAGCAGAGCAGAGCAGTTGCACTCCACTCCACTCCACTCCACTCCACTCGCACTCGCACTCGTACTGAAAGTGCCGGGCCAGCCTGCGGTGGCTTTTCTGGACGGTGGGGAGATCAGGAATCGGCCCTGGACTCCCGTCGCTGAAATTGCACCGACGGCGACGAGAGAGAAACATTTTTCTGATGGTGATAATTGGTCTGTTCCGGTTCGGTTGCCATGTTTAGAGCTGCCTTGGCTTGAATTGGCTGCGCGTCCCGATTTGGCCAAAGCCCGTCGCCCACCCAATCACGCCCCGGGAACCGCCCGGCTCGCAACTTCTACTTTGTCGCCCTCTCCCCGTTTCCCTTTTTCTACTCTTTCTCTCCCTCTCCCACTCCCACGCCTCGATGCTCCCCATGGTCATCGAAATTCGTCCAACGTGACCGTGACGCCCGTCCACGGCCCGCCCCCTCACCTCCACTTCACTCCACCTCCCTCTCCTCCTCTCCCACCATCATGTCCTCCAATTCCACTCGTAAGTCTTCCTCGCTTCATGCCCGTGTCTTTCTAACCCCCGTCAGCAGTGGCCACGCCGGTCCCGGCTACCACTTCTACCAGTCTGAGCAGCACCAGCACCTCGCCCTCGCCCTCGCCTTCGTCGTCGTCTCCCACCTCGACCTCGACCTCGGCGCCGCCCTCGACAACCTCATCCTCTGCAACCTCGGCCGCCGCCCCCACCACCACGAGCCCCTCGAGCACCTCTGCTCCTCCCTCAACCACCTCTGCCCCGAGCACCACAGAGGCCCCATCTACAACCACTGCTCCGTCGAGCACTACTGAACCTCCATCCACAACCCAGGCCCCATCTAGTTCCTCGGGTTCCATTACCCGAACCACTCAGTCTACGACTGCGAAGCCCAGCACCCATGTCTACACGTCCGTCGTCACGCAGTCTCCTTCGGAATCTGGGGGATCCGCCGTCATAGTCACCGTCACGGCCACCAGTGTCACCCAACCAGCCAGCACTGGCACGGAATCAGAAGGCTCTCAATCCTCGTCCACCTCTGGCGCCTCTTTGCAGGGAAATGGCTCCTCGTCGAGTGGCAGCAGCAGTGGACTGTCGACGGGTGGGAAGACGGCCATTGCCGTCGTGATTCCCGTCGTTTGCGTCGCCCTTCTCGTCTTGGCCGGCATCTTTCTCTGGAGGAGGCGTAAGCAACGTTTGGCCGCCGAAGAAGACCGCCGGAAAGAGGTGGAAGAATATGGCTTCAACCCCAACAATGATCCCACTCTTCCCGCCGTTGTTGGAGGGTCCGAAATGGCTGAAGATGCGAGCGGCTACCGCGGCTGGGGCAACACGACCAACGTGTCTTCCAACCGCAAGGCTAGCACCACCATTTCTGGCGGCGTGACGGGCGGCGTGTCCGACAGCGGCAGCAACCCCGGCGGCTATCACAGTCCAGGCTCTCCAACGCAAAACGGCAGTAACGCCGATTCTGGCGACCCGCTCATGCCAACGAACCGACGCGGCACCATGGACTCTGACGCACTCGGAGCCCTTGGCCAAGGCCCAGTCGCGAATGGATACGCCAATCGCCCGGATCTCGCCAACACGGCCAACGGAGGCGTGCATCGCGGGCCGTCCAACGCGTCGTCGTCGTACAGCGCGCACCACAGCGACAGCTCGGAAAACGGCAACATGGCCAACAATGCCAACCGGCGCAGCAACAGCTACCACTACAACTCGAACTCGAACGGGTCGAGCAATGGCGGCCCGCAAGACTATTATCCAGAAAACGGCTACTACCAGGCATACAACCCCAACGGCAATGGAAACGGCAACGGCAACGGCAACGGCGGCAACGGCGCAGGCAACATGTGGGACGGCGGCCCGATTGTGCAGAATGTTGCGGCGAGGCGCAACACGCGTATCGAGAACCCCATGCGCTACCCGCCGCAAGGCAACTCGGGGATAGCGCAAAACTTCTAGACTGGAAAAAGTGTGATGTAGTAGTCGATGTAGTAGTACAGCTGTTGTTGTAACTTGCAAATCGGGGATGGAGGACGAGGAGAAGACGACGATAACATGTGCATGTCCAAGAACGACCCAAGATAGGGAGGGCCCCTCTGATAGCGTCGAGTCGATACCCGGATTTTTTTTTTTTTTTTTTTCTTCTGTCATTGCTTGCCAGCTTGCTTACATCCATCTCTACTTTCCCTTTTTCTTCTCTCTTGTCATATTTGTTCCTAGCTCTTTAGCTCTTCAGCTCCTCCCGCCTCTTCTCTATTTGTCCTTTTTTTTTTTTTTTTTTTTTTTTCCTTTACTGCCATACGAGGCGTTGACATTTAAATGTAGTAGCAAGCATAGCTCATACCTACATACCTACGTACCTAGCCTATCGTAGCTCCTAGCTCCTAGCTCCTAGCCTCTATCCTGCCTACCGTAGCTCCTGGCTCTCTTGCATGTCTATCTGTTTGTTTGTTTGTTTGTCTGTCTGTCTGTCTACCTACCTATCTACGCACCTAAGCGTCTCGTCTTTTCCTTTTCGTTGTGGCGCCGTCCTAGTTTTGTCAGTGGGTTGCGAGATGTCAAGATGCGTGGATACCTAGCTACCTACCAGCTACTTAGTCTGAAAGCGAGCAAGCGCTAAGTCGAGCCGCGTTCTGCGGTGGGGAGTGTAAAAGGGAGTGTAAAATGGACGGAGGAAGCACAAGGGAGAGGGAGAGCGAGAGGGGAGAAAAGGAAAGATGTCTACACATACTTAGTCAGTCAGTCGGCGCTACATTATTATATTATACTACTACCTATTTTACTACCTATTTTACTACCTTAGTATTATCTAGCTATATTATTACATCTTTACCTTCCCAGCAGCTATGTGTGTTTGTTGTTTTACTCTGTTTGCTGTCTACTACTATAACTACTATACATCTTAATCATCTACTCACTCACTTATTGTCTATCTGTCTGTCATCGTGTGTGAGATTTGAGCTTACCTTATTCATTAATCTAACTCTAGCTTTCGTCGTCGTCGTCGTGGTGGTGGTGGTGGTGGTGGTGATGGTGGTGATGGGTTTTCCTTTTCGGTCTGGTTTGCTATCATTGCTATGCCACAGTTTGCAGAGCTCGCCTTCTTTTTGTTCTTCTTTTCATTCGTCAGTGTCGGTGTTTGTCCATCTTGTGCAGTGGTGATAGATGATGAGTAGGGAGGGGAGGAAGGGGGGGGGGGGGGGGGGGGGGGGGGGGGGGAGAAGCAGAAAGACAGGCAGAAAGGCAGAAAGACAGAAAGACAGACGCATTAAAGAGGAAACGACGTCGATGTCGTTGAGGCCAAGTCAAGTCAAGTCAAGTCAAGACAAATCATGATTGCATTTTACGGATCACAAATCACAACATACGCAAAAGCCAAGAAGAAACCTTGGACAAAAGGTCTTTATTCTGTTTGCTGCCTTCCTGCTTCCTATATACCCGCCGCTCTCTGTATGTCTGTCTGTCTGTATGTCTGTCTCTCGCTCAGGAGTCGACAAAGCCGGCGGCAGGCAAAAAGGCAATCCAGCCAACCTCCAAAGAAGAGGAAGTAGAAGGAGAAGAAGAAGAGGAAGTAGAAGTAGAAGAAGAAGAAGAAGAAGAAGAAGAAGAAGAAGAAGAGAAGAGAAAAAGCCGCGTCGCGATGCATTTCTAGCCCTGCACCTGATTGACTGACTGACTGACTGATTGGAGAGGCTAGATATGGAGTTTCCTTTCGCTGGAAGATAGACTGAGACTGAGCGATAGATGGGCAGCGCGGCTGCCCGAATACCTCAGCTAGCTAGGCTAGCTAGCTACTGCTCTGCTCTCTAATTGTGACTGTGACTGTGGCTGTTGGCGGATGTTGCTGCTTCTGCGTCTGAGCGCTTGTGCAGGAAGCCAAGCCAGGCGAGCAAGGAGAAGATGACGAATGGACGGACAGACGGATAGACTGCGTTCGTGCAGCACGCCGCCCACGTGGGTTGGCGTGGGGAGGTAGCAGAAACGTCGTGCCGTCGAAGCATCCATCCGGCGTCAATGCAAGTCGCGACGGGAAAGGGGGGAGAAAAAAGAAGAAGAGCCGTGGCTCAGTTCTTGTTGTTGTTGTTGAAGAAGAAGAAGTAGAAGAAGTGGAAGAAGAAGAGGGAATTTTGGACAAGAAAAGCAAGCAGGCAGGCAGCTGATAGGTATGTAGGGAGGTGCGCAAAAGCAAGAAGAGGCCGCCGGCCGCCGGAGCACCATGCGCTATGGGGTGTGGGTGGGTGGGGTGATGTTGGTCGTCAAGTCGTGCCACGAACGAACAAAAAGAGAAAAAGTAGGCAGGCAGGCAAGCAAGCAAGCTACTGCAGGAGCACGGGGCGAGCCGCGTCAAGTACCATGCAAGGAATTCGACGGCGCCAGGCTTGAAGCAAGCACAAGCACTTAGCCCACTTAGGCCATCCACCACTCGGCACCATCAATGATGCCGGCCGTCAGAGGCGTCAGGGCGGCAAAGAGCGAAGGCGACAGATCGAGGCCGAAGTCGCCGGGGCAGCCGGGGCACTTGTCACCGATGAAGGCGTCGACTGTCTTGCCGCCAAACGAAATCTTGATCTTCTTGTTGCACATGTCCTGCGACATTTGGCCGGCCGCCAGCGCGACCACGGGCTCCGTGTTGGCGTAGACGGGCCCGCAGAAGCTGGTTCCCACGTCCGGGCTGTAGTACGTCAGGTGCGCCGTGTGCTTGTCGCCGCCGCCGCTGCTGGTGCTGGCGACGCTGGCGGCTTGGATAGCGCTGCTGGTCGCAGCGGGAGCAGCGCTCGATTGGACAGCCGTCGACGAGGGGGCAACGTAGACGCTGCTCGACGACGAAACAACCGGCACAAGAGTGGTCGGGGCGACGTAAGTGGAGCTAGGCGAAGAAGAAGGAGTCGGGGTCGAGAAGGACTCGACAGGAGTCGACGAGACCGAGGGAGTGGTCAAAGACTCGACAGTGGTTGGCTCGGGCTGCTCGACGGCATCTGTGGTCGTGGCGGCAGCGGAAGCAGCAGCAGGAGCAGAAGTCGGGACTGCTTCGCCAGGGTTCAGGTAGATGGTCGTCGTCTGGTAGACGGTCTCAATGACTTCATCGACCTCAGTGACCCAGACCATATCGCGCTTGTTCTGGTTCTGGTGCAGCTGAGCATGCTGCTTGTGGGGGGCGGCGGCGGCGGCCGAGAGGAGGGTGAGAGCAACAATGCCGGAAGCCTTCATGATTTTTGTTGAATGAGGGAAGAAACTGGCTAGCAGTTCAAGTTGGATGAGAGCAAATGTATGTAGTAGAGAAGGTGAGAGGCAGCCAAAGAGGTGAAAGCGCTAGCGCTGTAAAAGAGAGAGACTAGGAGGCTGCTAGGAGGAGTTGAGAGAGAGAGTGTGTGTGTGTGGGACGCAAAAGCGAATGCAGCAGTTCAAGGAGCGACTGGGGTGCGAGGTTTATGTAGGATTCTGGTGGTGATGTCGAGGGTGGGTGGAGAGACAGGGGGGGAAGGGGTATATAGCTAATCCACGGCAGCCACGGTGGGCGGCAAAACAGTTCTTAGTTGGACTACCCTACCATAGCACTACCACTGGCGCAGGGCCCCACAGCCCAGCGACACTACCACTCCATCGTCCGTCATCAAGTCCGGCGGCGGCTCGTATGCGCTCAGGCCGGGTCCAAGGACGCGCCAGGGCTGCAGGGCTGGCTGGCTGGCTGGCTGGCTGCTGTTGTGATGTCGGGTTGGGTTGGACATGTCGGTCAGACTCAGCATGTGGCCCTCTTTGTTGTCCGATTGTTGGTCAGTCGTGGAGCCGTGGCATCTGTCAAGTCAGGGCCTCACAGGTCGCACTGCTCGTCGAGTCGGTCGTATTGAATGTTTGTGGTGGTTGGAGTTGGCTTAAGCCGTGATCCATGCGGATTTTCAGGCACTCGGGACGATCCACCTTGGCCACATACACACATACACCCACTGCTCACCCTCTGCCCCTGACGCTCCGTATGCTAATATTTCTGTTTCTCTTTCTCTCTCTCTCTTTTTTTTTTTTTTTTTTTTTTTTTTTCTCACTTCGTATGCCTGCTGCTCGGCTGGAACTGCAACCCTAGACGGCCGATGGCCCACTGCGGCGACGCCATAATAATCCCATTGGCCGCGTCGCTGATTTTGGGGGCTGTCGCTGCGGCCAATGGGTGCACTCACTGACATGTCGCAGCAGAGAAGGAATGCTTCTAGCCCGCGCTCATCCAAATTAACAGTGGATCAAGTCTGCCCTACGTAGATTTTTGCATTGCGTCTCGAAGCCCAAGAGAGCAGACAAGGTTATCGATATGCTCAAGATCAAGGTTGGTTTAGTATGGTTGTACACCGTTGACTTGCGGGGTCCACCGTCCAACGCGCTTTGCTTTGCTTTGCTTTGCTTTGCCTCGGGCTCATTCGGCCCCAGCGGACTGGAGTAACCCACTTGAGGTCCTTCGCCACCACCCGTCACCCATCACTCATCACCACTCCCCACTACCCACTCACCACTCACCACTCACCACTCACCACTCACCACTCACCACTCACCACTCACCACTCACCACTCACCACTCACCACTCACCACTCACCACTCACCACTCACCACTCACCACTCACCGTAACGTAATCGGCCTGTCAACTTCCAGTGCCTGGCCCGCGCCGCCGGCAGGACCTGAATGGCCCCGCATGCAGGAACACACGTCACGCCGCCTCATGTCTCGGCCCACGGGACGCCTGGCTGCTTGCTCCTTTGACTGCAGCGACTCAAGAGACACCACGCCCTGGGTGCACGCCCACGCCTCACCACATGTCTTGTACCTGTCACTTCAAAGCCGATGTGATGACTCCAGTGCTCCCGCACTTTGCCAACTACTTCATGTAGTGTTTCGCTCTTGTGCAAAGCACTCTGCACCTACCTAACCAAGTAGTACTGACTGTACCTACTTTTTTTCTTTTGCTCTACTTGCACCTCTTCACTGTCAGCAGCTATCCAGGTACTTACATACATATGCCGACCGTCACGTAATACGCACGCACTCCTCTTCTTGGCCCTCCCACTTACGACTGCTCCCAACGCATCCACGCCCTCCACAGCAGCAGCATGTCCGTTCCGCTGCAGTCATTCTCCTGCCTGTTCCCAACGGCCCCAAAACCCCGCCAGCCACTGCTCTCACCCATCATTCGATCAAGTCTCAGTTTCTCCACAGTACCAGTCTGTCAGCATCTTGGCTGTTCTGTCGTCTCGCTTCTCCGTCTCGTTTCGTCTCTCTTTTCGTTGCCGAATAACCACCCCTGGTCAGTCTAGACCACCAACCACAACGACACCACAGCCAGCCGGCAAGTCAGCTAGCCGAGAAAGAAGGAGCCTAGACGCAAAGGCAGGCTAGAGTCTAGCCTTCCACTCCTGCTGCTTCTGCCCTTTTTCCCCCACGCAAAATGCCGCATGCACGCACGCACGCCTGCACGCAACCAACTAACCCCGCGCACGAAAGCGAGTTTTTGCTCCTTTTCTCCATTTCATTCCATTCGTTCTCTGAGACGTGGGCTAGAGTCCGCGCTCGATATACCTCCACCTCCACCACCACCAACAGCAACAACAGCATTCATTTGCCCAAAGGAAGCAAGCCATCCATTAACAGGCGCATCTATAAGCCCTGTCCTGCCCAGCCCTGCTGTCGTCCCATGCGTTGAGACAGGCGCGGCCAAGACAACCAACACTGCCTCAACTCTTCCTTCTGCTACACGTCGCTTGCGCTACTTGCTTGCTCTTGCTAACCATGGAAGGCAAGGAAGGTAGCTAGCTAGCTAGCTGCCGGCGCACGCAATCACACTACCGTACTACTCCTGTCTGTCCATTTGCTCCCGCACTACTGCTGCTACTATACCTAGCTGACCCGTCCGCGCGGTATGGTGGGCGGGAGGATCAACTCCACTCCATTCTTTCACTCTCTCAATCACATCCCACAAACAATCTTGATCCATCTCCTCCCCTCCCCTCCTCTCCCTCCTTCACTCATCGCACCCGCCCCTTCTCACCTTCTTACCCTCCTACCCCTCTTAGTATCGCCCGGCTATACCAGACGCTAACCTGGCACGCTATAACCCCTCAATCCAAAACCAGCTAGCGCTTCGTTTGACAGCTTTCAGTCAGTCAGTCAGTCAGACCTGCTAACGCGATTCCTGCCCTAGCCGGTCGAATCCTTTTTGAGCGTTGTGGAGGCGTTGCTTTGTACAGGCGTTGGCTTTACACGGTCCGTCCGTTGTCCCTGAATCCTTTCACTTTCATTATTCTGTTGTCTTGTTTCGTCTCGTCGAGGCAAGGCTAGTGCTGCTGCGTCTGTTTTGTTTGGCTGTGGTGTCTGTGATCACAGCGTCGAGTTGCTTTGTTTATTGCGCGCGCTGTGTCGAACGATTGGGCAAATACGCCCTCACTGTGTAGTCTGTCTATCAACACACTTTTGCCATCTCATAGAATTGATAGACTCCGGGTCTACTACTTTTTCTTCTCTCTTTCCATCAACGGTACACCTTCTCTCTAATACGATGCTTAGTGACAAAACACAACACTGCGCGGTGGGGGAGCGCAGACCGGTAGAATTCATATACACAAACTCTCTTTCTCTCTCTTTCCCTCTCTACCCCTTCTCCCATTCTCCCATTCTCCCATTCTCTCACACCGTAATCCCCACACTCACTCCCTCGCTCACTCACTCCCTCGCTCATCAGCCTTACCCTTACCCTCCCAGCCCTACACCCACAGGTCACAAACCACCCCCAGCACCCACGCACCCACGCAGTCATAAATCACATACCATACCACACGCCGATCTCTTCCCTCCTCGCGCTCATCCGATTCATGGCTCGTACCTTCGCTTCGTATACGCACATACGCACGCACCAGCCCTCGTGTCAGTGGTCGATCTCTTTCCTCTTCTGCTCACGGCTAGTTTTTTTTTTTTTTTTTTTTTGAGGGGGCGTGGCGTGGTGTGGTGGGTTGGTTTGTGGCTATGTGTGTATGTATGTATGTATATTTTTTTGTACGTATGTATGTAGGGAGAGAAAGAGGGGTGAAGGGTGGAGGGTGAAGGGGTCGAGAGGAGCGGTGTGGTAGGGGAGCATGAGTGAGGGCGATGAGAGCGCGTCGTTTGAGGTTTGAGATGTGAAGTTCGACATTTGGTGCTGGCTGGCTGGCTGGCGTCGTCCCGTCCCGTCCCGTCGAGCCTGTTGTAGCTGCCTCTGTTGCCATCTGGTGTCCCCATGCCTTCTGCAACCTGGCTTGTACCCGCGAGCTTCCACCCAGTGTTGACCGGGGGCTCATTTTTGCATCAAGCATGCATGCAGTTGTTTGGATGGATCGCTAGCCAGCTAGCCAGCCAGCTAGTTAGCCAGCCTGCCCGGTTTGCGAGCGTAGACGACGGCCCTAAGACGCGCAGACGCCAAAGTCAGCAACGTTGCTTTCCATACTCGACTCAGCATGGGACAAGTCGCGCAACGAATCCAATCCTGAACCACACAAAACTTACACATCCTGATACGCATGCACGCTCCCGTCCCTCAAGCCCCTCCTGACCCGCCTCAGCAAAACCCTCACCTCCTCCTTCTTCCACCCCAACCACCGCGTCAGCAGAAACAAACACCACCCCTCGATCCCCGTCTCCCACTGCAGCCGATTCCACACGCCCCACTCGCGCAACCGCGGCTCGCGCACCCACCCGCCGATGGGCCACTTCCAGCGGCGCTCGACGGCGTCGCCGAAGCCCGCGGCCGTCATGGAGCTGCGCATCTCGTCGATGGTGCGGAGAGACTTGCCGGCTGCGTCGCCGGCGGAGAGGAGGAGCGGGCCCCACGTTGCGAGGGCGGATGAGGGCGCTAGCGTGCCGTCTTCGCAGGCCGGCGCGACGCTGACTTCGAGTTGCTCGAGGAGGCCGTTGGGCTTGAGGGCTCTGTGGCGCGCGGTCAGGGGGAAGCGGGCAAAACCACGATGGATCAAGGGGGGGGATGCAGCGTACTTGAAGCACTCGGCGTAAAAGGCAGGCCAGTCGGCGACGCTGCCGTACAGGCAACGCACGTGTATGTAGTCGAGCGACTCGGGCGCAAACGTCCACGGCTGCGTGCAGTCGTCGATTTCGAAGCGCAGGTTCGGCGGCACGGCGCACGGCTGGATGGGGCTGAGGTCGGTGCCGATGACTTCAGCATTTGGAAAAGCGTCGGCGAAGGCCATGGCCCAGAGGCCGGTTCTGCTCAAGCAAGAGATGCGGCGTCAGTATTTGGGCCAAGAGCGAGCGGCAGGGGGGAAGGGGTAGGTAGCCCAGGGGTAGTTTGATGGATCTATGGCAGCAGGTTCGGTCTCGGGTTCGGGGCTCGGGGTTGGGTTGGCTGGCTGGCGGCTTACCCTGTCCCGACGTCGAGCACGCGCTGCGGCTTGTCTCCGATTGGCGCGAGGAACAGCTGCCCGTCGAGCGTCAGGTTGCATAGGTGGTGGCAGATGTCGAGCTGCTCGGCCTGCTGCTCGTCGTTGGGGCACCAGTACGAGCCGTACCGGTACGCGTTGTAGCGGCGCCCGTTCTCGTACTGGTAGTCCCATATGCAGGAGCGGAGAGATGTCGTGTCGCTGCAATGATTGGCGTGAGGATGCAAAGAGAATTGTTGCGGTCTTGACTTACGACGACAAAGTACCTGCTTTGCCGCTCGGCGTGTCGCTTTCTTCCGTAGTCTCATCCTGTGCTGTCGTTGGTGTGGTGTCACGCGGTGACCGAATATTGACGTACCGCAAAGCTTTGGTTGTTTTGTCGCGAGGATTCCGGCATGGTGACGCGGTCTCAATTTCATTCTGGTCGACGAATGCTCTTTGTAGCAGCACGCGAGGGGAGGCTCCGAGGCGTAGGTCCGTCAGTCGTCGAAGTCCCAGCAGAGGGCGAGCCGAGTGAGGAGAAGAGGCAGGCGGAACGGCCCTCATCTTAGCAGCGACAAGTCCAGACCGTCTGTACCAGGTCGTCAGAGAGAAGCTTTTGCTCCGCTCGGAGCCGGCGGTTTCCAGCCAGGAACGACATAGAGGCAGAACGCTGCCTAATCAATGGAGCTGAATAGACATGTTCGGAGCGAAAGTGAGGGCGCAAGGCGGAGATGGGACTCCCGCGTCACAGTTGCGTGGGATTGGTGCAGAGTGATGGCCGGACTGGTCGGAGACGGGTCGTAGAACAGCGGTAGACCCCTGCAGCCGAGAGGCATTCGAGCTCGCGACTCGGATTGGTCGCTTGTCCAATTTCAAACGCAGGGGAGTGAGGCCGAGGTGGAAGACAAATTGCCCTCTCTCTCTTCCGGCCATTGTGTTTGGCACGCGGGAGGCGGGTCGGGGCCGCGTTGCCGGCTCGGGAGCTTGATGCCGATTCTGACCTCATCACCCTTTTTTTGTTTTTCGACAAGGGCCGTGTTCTTCGTTCTGCGTTTCGGATTAGCATCTGAAACAATTTCTGAGGGACTGGACTTACCGGCTCTCTACAAATTCATGCCATGGATCCATCACTGTCGGGCGAGTAAGGTAGGTGTTCAAGTGCCCCAAATCTTGTCCATTGATAGCCATCTGTAGACTCCACGGGGTTCAGTACCGACCTAGTGCTTCGCTTAGGCGCAGGCGTGTGAAAAAACATATTAAAAGAGTTAAGGTATAGAACGCCAAGTGAGTCCACCCACCTAAACAACTTGCCCAGCGTCCCCAACGCCCAGCCAATGATATCCCATAATAGTGACAATCCAAGAAGAATAGCCAACCGTCGAATTGAAACTCTTAATCCCACGCGTCCCCCCATCCGTCGTCCATCTCCTCCTCTTCCGCTACCTTTTTCTTTGCTTCCACCTTTTTGGCCTCTTTCTTGACTACCGTCGTCTTGGCTTTGCTGGCAGGCACAACAGGAGTCGTCTTCTTCACCACTGCAACTGGTTTTGTTGCCGGCGCTTTACTTGCCGTGCTTGTTTTGCTCAATCCCTTTGGCAACGGCTTCTTTGCTGCCTGCTTCGCCTGAGCCTGTGCCGTCAGCCACCCTGCAAAGTCGGGTTCGCCCTTGTCATCGAATGGGACAGATGGCGTGGTCGTTGCGGCTGCAGGTGTTGCAAATGGGTCGTGGTCGTCGTCCATCTTTCCCCAAGCGTCCAAATCGTCATTTTCATCTCCTCCGCCAAAGTCATCGCCCCATTCAGCACCAAAGTCCTCGGGCTCAGCCTCGGGCGTCGCGCCTCCAGTGGCCGGGAGCGAAGTACTCGAGGCCAAAGCAAAGGGGTTCGCTGGTTTGGTGGCTTGGCGATGGAGGGTTGATGCGGTCGAGGTAGAGGAAGTGGGTCGGGCAGCGAGTGGAACGGACGAGGAGCGAGAATCGGTCTGAGAAACGGCAGCCCCGCCGCCGTTGGTATGCGGTTGAATGTCGCCTGTCGCTGCGGCGAGCTTGTTGGTAAAGCTGGAAATGGCCCAGCCAGCCCACGAATTTTCTTGCTGAGGGGTACTCATGCGTGGTGCAGGACCGTTAGCCGAAGTAGTCGATGCAGGAGGTAATACAGTTTCTGGGAGAGTAGTTTGGTATTTTCGAATGCGGTTGAGATAGGTGTCAAGAGTCTTGTTGGCTTGGTCGCGCACGAGCTTTTCTTTGTCTACAAGCGACGGGCATAGTGCGGGAAGAAGCTTATTGGCGCAATCATCTTCGCTGTACAAATCTGATGTTGCTGCGAGGGCAAGAAGAGCGGCGTTGCGGGCGTGTACAAAGGGGTCGCGCAGGGCACGAGCAAAGGCTGCGGTCAGCACCTTAGTGCGAGTCTACCAAGCATTAGCACAGATCATCTGCTTGGTGGTATAACATACACTCGCTCCCAGATTTCTTGCAATCTTGCCCAAGCAAATTGTTGTATTTGTTCTGATTCCTGGCTCCGGGTCATTTGCCGTCTTGGCGAGATGTCGAAGGAGGTCGCCATTCAAAATCCGATCCGAAAGCTTTGGTACCAAAGTGAGAACTGCCTTGACAGTCTGCTCACGCATGACTGGCGCCGTGTCGGAAAAGCCAGTGACCATTTGCGGAAAAATCTTGTCCGTAACAAGCTTGTTTGGCAAATGATCAATCATCAGGGTAAGGTTGTCGAGTAAACATATGCGGATAGCCCTGTCTGGGCTCTGGAATAGTCGAACGATGACGGGCGTAATTTGAGATTCATATTCTTCATCCGACAGCTTTTGGGCAATCTTCATAACCAAACCAAAGACCTTGGGGCCGCCGCCCCCAAACTCGACAGACTTGAGGAGCTCAGGAAGCACTTTTGCCTTGAAGAATTCTTCGGGAAAATCATCCGTCACTTCTTCCAACTGGCTGAGCAACTCGTCCCTCTCAACCTCGCCCTTGAGCCCAAGATTCTCAATGCCTTCAGAAAGAGAAATGATGGGTGTTTGGAAAAATCCGCCTGCTCGCTGCCCCTGGTCGAGAAACTGGCCCACGCTCGATCGTGATTTGGGGCTTGGGTTGATCAATCTCCTGTAGCTCATCTGCATGGTCGCTGGGACTCGTTTGGGTTGCCCAAGTTGGTCGCCTCCCGCAAACCCGCCGTTGAAGGCTTCGTATACCAATATGCCGTAGTTGTAGGCGTCGACGGCCGTGACCGGGTGTCGCCTGATGGAGTCCCAGCCGCCTTGAGCAATTTCTGGAGGCGCGTAGCGTCCCGACTCTGGTACCAAGCCTCCATATGTGTAGATAACGGCGTCGTCTTCCTTGACGGAGCTCAAGACGTCAAATCCGCCCAATTTCCACTCGCCGCTTTCGCTGGTGTACACGGATGACGCCCGAACACTTCCATGGACCGATGAGGCTTCTGCGTTGAGGAACTTTATCGTCTTGGCGACATTGCACAGGCCCCATTTGATCGTCTCCTCGGATAGGGATTGCCTGCGAATATGCCAGGTCAAGGGTGTGAGGCGCTCCGTTGCAATGTATATGTATGTCTCGGTCTCGACCGTGTCCAGCACCTTGACTACGCCGGGATGTCGCATGGTTCGTAGTTTTCGGAGCGCATTCTTCGCAAGGGGCAATCTCGACTTGTTGGCGGTGATATCAAAGGAAAAGATGCTGCATTTAGAGCCATCGTCCTGTAGAGTATGTTAGCGGCCTGTCAGAACCGTGTCGGCGTGCTTAGGCCTTACCCGCTTGGTGCCATTGTGAAGGGTCCAGATGGACTGGTCAATGTCGACGACATCACCAAAAGAGTAGCCAAAGGCGGGACCCTTGGCAATGGCCGAGGCGACTGCAGACTTGAGAAAGTCCATGAGGCTTCAGGCGGCGACTTTGAAGCTCTAAGGCCAAAGGACAAGGGTTGAAGGGAGCTGGACCTTTTGTTTGGAACTGAGAGTCGGCCATGATCCTCCACGGCTCGTGGGCTGTTCGGCCACCTAGGCTGCCAAGGCGCGCTAGGAGGCTTCCGTTCCGCGGACGGCCCGAGCGTCAAAAGTGACTGGCGACCGGGCGAGACGCGCCGCGTCGCGTAACCAACCGAACCAACCGACTCCCACCCCGGTCATTGACGGCGCATCACGGCAACTCACCACCTCTCGACTCTCTCTTCGACAAGTTTTGTGGCGACGGCAGCCAAGTCTCCTGTCTTTGATCTCACGGTAAGGCACATTTCCGCTGCCTCCACACACGGCCATCCATGATGAGCATGGTAAAAGGTCTGATCGCAAAGCCGCCTCATGGTTCTTGATGGACCCCTCTTCGCTGGCCAGGATGCTGAGGACGCTTCAATGTGGCGCTGCATCTCGGATGTGTGCCAATGAGCTCTCCTCCCGATCCCAATGGGCGTTGATTCCTCGGCTGTTGGATCCAAAAATGGCAGAGCAAATCAATCTTCAAGTCTTGCAACTTAATGGAGCTCGAGTCCAAAAGCTGCCTCCATGGGCTTGGGTTAATGGCTGTTGCACACACCTGAGAATCGACAGCTCTCGGCTTTCTCGTTCCGGAACAATCATCCATCTGGCACACATGATGTGCTTGCAACACGCACCATTCACAAGCCGAGGCACTGGCGGTGCAACCTTGGAGAAATCAAAAACCTTTGGCGGCTGAAATGACTCTTGTAAAACTGAAAAGATCTGAGATGAGCTGGAGTAAAACTCCTCTGGTCGCTATTTCATGTCATTCTTTGCTGGGCTGTGACATTTCGCTAACTCTGCCTCCACACGAACTAGATACAATCCATTTACTGCGCGACAACCAAGTCGCCAAGGGCTGGAATCGCCAATTAAATGGATGATATCCACCGACACTCGTTCTGAGCACTGAGGCCCCGCCAAATGAGCATCAATCCCGAGGGTGGCCGCAGCAGTTTCTAGTCCTCGGAGGATTCAACCGGGGACAAGTCATGGGTAATCCAAATATGGATTGGCCTCCTGGCAGGAAGATGGGCAATTTGAGACCCAGAGAGAGCCCTTCCTACTCTGCTTACCGTGCCGACGACCAAAGAGCATTCGACTTGGACAGTCACACGCCAGGTAGACCAGGACCATACTCAACCCTCAATAAAATCCCATTCGGAAAATTGCGCAGCAGACCGTCCTTGGATTCAAACGATCGTAATCAAAATGATGACTTTCATCAGCCATTGATCCCCCGCCTTCCTCCTCGACCCATGGAAGACGGTCATCAAATGAGGAGTCCTCGTCCTCTTCACCCTTTTCAAGATGCCAATCGGCCGGACAGTCCTCCTGGCCCTTTTCAAGACCCCCGTCGACTGAGTAGTACTCCTGTTCCACACCCAAGCGGACTGACGAAAAAGAATCATTTGGATTTCAAAAGCAGCTTGACGTGGGAGAACCCAAAGATTCGCGGCTCTCCTAGATCTGAAGCAAGCCGTCAGACCAGCTCCAGTTCAGTGAGCGAACGTCCAAGAGCGAGTGGCCCTGGATCAGGCCTCGCATCTGAGCCTGTGGGATTGGTGAACGATCCTCCAGCAGTCGCAGAGAAAGAGTTTCAAAGACAGCTTAGTCGAGCGAGGCATTGGGTCGCCACTGAAGATGAGGTTTATAAGCTCAAAAGGTTTCCCCACATTTTCATCTCTGCAAAGTATGTGCCATATCGGAGTCTCATTGCGCCTGAGATAGCACGAATATTGCGGATATCATTCTCTGGGGTCAAAGTGAAGGGCTCTGTCAATGGATACTACGTTACTTTCCCTTCTACCCCAGAAGGCAGAGCAGGTCTACAACGCTGCATCCAGAATCACGACGGCACGTTTATCCACAAGCAAGAGTTTCAAATGGTTATGGAGCCTCATCCTTTTGGCAGCGGCCCTCTTGCCCGGAACCTGCCGCCGAGCCCGCCGCCGCAGCAGAACGCCGAGACACCGCCTCAAGACATGCACAATCGTCCTCCACCGAATGCTACCTCCCAGCAAGACGTCAGACCATCATTCCAACACAGCATTCGCCCGGAACCCCCTCCGCAACAGACACCGCGCCAGCACATGGAAGCAGAGGATATTGCAATACATGGTGCTGCGTCCCACGAGGCACCGTCCGAGAGGGTCTCAAATTTCAACAATCGGTGTCTGGAGAGCAAGTTGAAGCCCACCTTTGATCACGAACCGGCATGGGGCTTGCCCAAAGGTCGCCCAGGCTGGAGTGTTACGCTCAAGTTGGACAATTTGAAAATCACCGATCCTGGTCCCTACCCTAGAAAGATGGATGCCAGCGCCGCCATTGTTACACGGGGTTACAGCCTTTTGGAGCAGGTGCTACAAACACGAGACCGCAAACTGACGATCAGAAGTGATAGCCTTGAGGTTCCAGACAACCCGCCCAGTGTCACGACTGGATCAGCTCCGGACATGAACACGCCTGTTGTCACGACTGGGTCAACTCCGGACGACAACGAAATCCGCAGGCTCCAACATGCGATGAATTCGCGTCTGTCGAGAGCAAAGGAAATGGAGGTTTGGCTTGCCAATAACACAACTACATCTGATGAGGCGATGATCAAAAAGACGCGTGATTACATCAATGATCTTATGAAAATGGCCGAGGGATATCGGCAGGAGCTCGTTCAAATTGGCGGACTTCCTGCGACCACAATTGCGGAACAGCGTCACGTTGATAGACTGTCGCCTCCGCTGATCAGAGAAGCTCCTTCGCACGCCTCTGCAGACAAGGAGCCCACAGTCTCTGCCCCGGATCTTGGACAAGTATGCCCCGCTGATCAGCCAACGACCAGGAGACGCACTCCAACACCCTCTGTGGCTTCAGAAGCGAGCTCAAAGAGCAGAGTAGCTCGATGCGCAAGCTGCAAAACGAAGCATTTTCCGTCATATAACCAGAAGAAAATTTGTTCTGGCTGTCGACGGGCGTACTGTAACTCCTGCTGGAAAACAGAGTCGGCACCAACAACAGAAAGGTATGACGTTCCACCGATGCGCTACTGTGTGGAGCTAAAATTGTGACAGCAATGCTCAACCAGAGCACTGCCGACACTGTGCGAAGAGCCTCCCAATCGCAGGGCAACCCGATGCTCCCGAGATTTCCCCAAGAGTCACGGCCCAGCCTTTGATTGATGCCCCTCGACCAGCTCAACAAGTCAACACACGTGAGGCAGAGGCGCCTGTCGCAGGTCTCGGAGCAGAGCGCGGCGAAAATGAATCCGTGACTTCAAGCCATCCAGACGCAGAGGTGCTTCTGGGGCGACTAGGTTTCGACCACATTGAAGCCCCCGAACCTCCAGGTGATATAGAGGAAGCGATGCTTTCAGATCGCCTGCAAACTGGACACAGTGCCGCCTCAAGCCATGAGGTTTCAGCAAACGCTCCAGTAGCGGCTCTTGCAAACGCTTCTGCAGCACCTCCAGCAGTGCCTTTGGCAGCCCCATCAAAATTATACGTGAAGAGACTTGCAGGTATTAATTCTTTGTCGTGGTCAGAATTGCTTGGATTTGCGATGGTGGACAATGAAAACCGTGGAATGACCTCGAATGAGATTTCATCATGGATCGATGACAACTTCCGGGACGCTGCTGGCCGAAGAAAGTCGTCAAGCATCCCGGCTACTTTGGCTGGGCTTGGGCAAAAACATCGATTCTCTCCTGTCTTCAATTCCAAACCGACACGATACTACGCATCAAGTACATGGTTTCAGACATGTGAAACCCATCTCTCGCAGCTGCGCGCACAATCAAGCTTTGTTGTGAAGCTTCCTTTTAGGCAGTTCCATAAACTGGAAAACAGGACTTCAGCCGTTCATCATAATGAGACGACAGGCCCACAGGACGAACCTGCAATCACTATCCGAGACATGGACGGCGCTCGAGACATGGACGGCGCTCGAGACATGGACGGCGCTCAAGACACGGATAGACAGAGTCTCAAGCGGCCCAGTGAAGATAATCATGAAGAAGAGCCGGCGGAAAAGGCGCCTCGGAAGGCTGTGTACAGAGCTCGAAAGTCGGCAAGCAATGGAAAACGCCTCAACCCACCTATCCGGGCGGAACAGGCCAAAAATTCAGCTGCCGTCTTTACACCCGCACCAGGATCCAATGGCCCAGATCTAAAATTGCGTTTGGTGTATCCCGATGGCATGGATGACCAGGAACTTGTTCCATTCTCGTCACAGTCTGAGCCAACGGCGAGTGGTGTTCCCAGTCAGGAACCCAGGCTTGGACCCGCGGCGAGAAGTGTGGAGATTGTCAACTTGGATACGGATAGCTCTTCGGAAGCACTGAATTCGGCCCCTTTGTCTGCGGATCCTTTGTGCGTGGCTCCTTTGTCCGCGGCTCCTGCCTTGTCACCCTCAAAGGACGGTGAGACCATTCCAGAGCCTGAAAGAGCACCTGAATCACCACAGGACTCTGGATCAAGTCCGGTGACAATGCGAGAAGACTTGCAAACTCCCAACGATCCAAAGGAATTCGAAGATAGAATACTTGCCCGCTACAAAGCCGAATTTTGCACCGTCCAAACGACTGTCAAAGACCTGGCCAGGGAGGCGCCATCATACTGTCCAGTTCCCTTTGACCGCGAGGCCAAGATCGCAGAGATCAAGGCGCGCCCCAAACGCAAAGCGCGCCTCGAAGCGCTCAGCGAAAAGGTCGACCGGCAGCGCCTCCTGCACGCACGCCTCGAGCGGCCGCGCGACGCCATCCACAAGGAACTCGACCGGCCCCTCCCACCCGCGTACAAAGCGCCGCCACCTGGCGTGGGCTTCACCAACTCGTTTGCGGCTGCCACACAGGACCTGACGATGACGCAGGAGTCGGACGACGTGGACATGGACGCGGACAACGATGACGTTTCTGCATCGCGGCGGCAGCGCGAGGAAAGAAACGAGGTCGACACGCTGGAGGAGTGGCTCGGTATCCCATCGGCGGATAGCTTGACGTACATGATTACTGATAGCGGCAAGCTGGCGTTTCGCGAGAAGGCGGCGCCGAATAAAGATGGCAGGATGCCGCGGCCACGCCACGTGTGGGTTGTCCCCGAGTGAGGCGTTGGAGGTGCCGGTGTCTGTTTGGCTGGTGTTTGGCTGGCTGGTTGGCTGGAGTCTTGAGAAAAAGGGAGCGAAAGGGAGGTACCACTCTCCCACGGTTGACTGGACGATCAGGTTCTCGACTTTCTCTCCCCATGAAATCTTGATGGCACGCCAGGCGTACTGGAACCATTGAGTGCGCTCATGGCATGGAAAAGATGGTCGAAACAACGATACCCCCACAGGATCACGGCGGACTGGAGTTATTAGGGATGAATTTTGCATTTGCTGAGCGGAACGGCACACCACGGAAGCAAGTGTACGAAGCGAGGCGCAAGTGAAAATATGGAGCCTGCTTGCTCGCTCACCAGCTCGTAATGATACCCCAGACTTATGACACACCTCCTCTACGACTACTTCGTCTCGCGCTGAGTGAGTGAGCGAATGAACCGACCACTGAGATGACGACGGCCTCGAAGCAAACGTGTATGTGCCTCACTCACTGCCTCCCTCCCTTTCAGACCCCTTTCGACACGCATCTCCTCCACCCTGCTCTGCTTTGCTCTAATCAGCACTCCACGCGGAGACGACGACGACGACGACGACGACGACGACGGGCCTTCTTTGCGCCAATATGGACACGCGTGGTCCAGAGCGAGGTCGAGTCAGATGAGCGCTTTTTTCGGCGCAGGTCCTCCGCTCCGCTCCGCGCTGAAGATGGAAAAATGTGTAGATGCTAAGTCTATTATCTATCGTCTTGGCTGCAGATTCAAGGGAGAGAGAAAAAAAACATGAGTGGAAAAAAGAAAAGAAACTACCAAATCACTTGGGCCTTTCGATGTGAGCGAGTGAGTGAGTGCGTGCGTGCATAGTTTCTTGCAGTTACTGATGGACAGGGAGGGGGCTTTTGGAGAAGGATGCGATGAGAAAAGAAAAAGGGGGGAGTGGTGGTGGTGGTTTGGAGCACATGTCAGAAACAAAGGAAAAAGACGCCGCGGAGATTCGTCATTCGTTGATAGAATATGCAGGTAGGTAGGTATGTAGGTAGGGGGGAATGGCGGTAGTGTGTTTGGTGGCAGCTCTAGCCAGCGCTAGCATGGAAGCATGGGCAGCAGCAGTGGGAGTCGCAATAGTCGTCGGCGGAGGAGAACAAGGAGCAATCATGTCCTCATTCCAGAGACCAAAACCGTCGCCCATCCATCCGGTCTTCTCTGCCGTGCAGCAAGAACAGTACCACGCCACTCCCACCTCTACAACGCCTATCTTGAGTAGAACGATAAATTAGAGTTGTTCGTCTTCAAACAAAGTGAGCGTATGAGCGAGCGCGTGGCTTGGAGGCAGGGGGGTTGACTACCTGCGACTTACAACTGGCCCAAGCTGCCTGCCCGCCCGCCCGCCCGCCTGTCCGTACTATAGTTAGCTTACTACCTTACGACAGGTAGTGGGTAGGGTTGGAGGAGGGTTCAACGCTGCGAGCTCGGCAGGTGCCTTGGCAACCGTGCAAGAAATCTACAGGGCTAGGCTGGCTTGCATGTGTGTGAGGGAGTAAAAGAGTGAGCCAGCCCACTCAGGCGCCATGCGCGGAAACAATAGGTAGGTTAGTAGATAGGTGGGCGCGCTACGTTAGGGCGCTGCGCTGCACGAGCAAGGAGACAGACTAGGAGGCGGGCGTGATTGATAGGTAGAAGGACAGACATTATTTGCCTCCTCTTCTCTTTGCTATCTCGCCTTGCCGCAACATGTGTAGCAGGGGCCGGTGGAGGTCGAGGTAATAAGGCAGCAGGCAAATAAGCAAGCAAGCAAAGAGCAACAATAGAAACAGTGGTGATGGTGATGGTGGTGGCAATTGTCAGGCTCAGAATCCACCGGGCAAGCAAGCGAGAAAGAGGCGAGCAGAAGACAGGATCATGCCCAAGGAGGAACAAGAAGCGGGAAGGATCAAGACAAGGTAGACAGACAGACAGGCAGGCAGGTTGGTTGGTTGGACGGTTGGTAAGAAGCTTATGCATCCGTCATCCGCCATCCGCCAGCCTCAGGTACACGGCGGCGGCGGCGGCGGTGCTGCGGGAGAGGAAACGCTCGCCCACCCGCTCGGCCAGTCGCTCGCACGAGCAAAAAAGAGAAAAAGTAAAAAAGAAAAAAGAAAAAAAAAAAAGGAAGCAACGGATTTACACCATTCGCAACAATTTCCTCGCAGTCATTCCGTTGCGAAGGTCGAGAAACGCGGAGCCAAGATGGAGAGGCGAGAGAGAGGTGAGGTGGTCGACAACGACTATGTACCAAGCTAACCGGGATGGATCAATCATGGTGGGCACGACCGACCGACCGACCGACCGAGCAACGACGGACGGAATGAACGTGCGCTTCCCGTCAAGGTTGCAGTGGCCGGCCGGCCGCTCGTGCCGCTCGCAAGGTTGGCGTTAGACTTTTTTAACCACCCATGGTTTCTTCTTTTAGACCGGCGGCGACAGCATTTTTCCCTGCAAGGCTGGCCGGCTGGCGGGGGTGGGTGCCTTGATACTGTTGGATGGACAAGGACACGGGCAGAAAAGGGGGGATTCAACGATGGGGAGCATGGCTGTGTATGAGTGAGTGAGGGTGTGGCAAATACAGAGATGGAGAGGAGTCGTCGTTGTCGTCGTCTGCTCAGCCCTGCGACGCAGCTGTGGAGACCGCTGGTTGGTGGCCACTGTTACAGCGACAATGATGGGGCGAAGGCGATGGCGACGGCGCGCGCCCAATGAATGAATGGACCTGGCACCTGGAGATGTGCGGGTGGTGGCCAAGGCCCTGTCCCTGTCCTTGTCCTTGTCCTTGTCCTTGTCCTTGTCTTGAAGGTGACCCTGGAACACAAGAGGAGGGCCGTTGAATGACCTGACCAGCAGGAGTGGTGGGTGTTGTTGATGGAGAATGAATGTGTGAATGAATGAATGAATGTATGAATGAATGGCACCGACGTTCGGCAAGCGATTCATCGCCAACCGCCAACCGCCAACCGCCAACCGCCAACCGTCCAATGTTCTGGTCGTCCTCGTATCCCTACTCGCTCCTTGCATTTTTGCTTTTCATGCATCACGACGACGCTTCGGCCGGCTCCTCTCCCCTCTCTGCACATCCATAATCTCTCCAAATCCTCATTTGCGTGGGTTCGGCCGACGCCAAGGCCAACCCGGCACCCAGCGCTGCTCGAACGCCTCCGCTCGGTACGAACAACGACGCGCGTCGCCCTGGACATGCAGCCTATTCGACGGCAGCAGCAGTGGTGATGATGATGATGTGACCGCACCGGGAAAACAGAAAAGAGAAGGGAGCATTGTTATTGTTGCGTGCAAGCGATATGCACCGGCCGGCAGCCCTACGGGCCAAGCACAGCCCAGCCCAGCCCAGCCCAGCCCAACGACAGGAGTGGATACAACATTAAACCGAACTTCGCTGCCCTCGCCAGCCCTGTGACGGACGGACTGACTGACTGACTGACTGCTGACTGACTGCCGACTGACTGGTGCTCGGCCCCGCTGCATCACAGGCACCCAGGAGAGCCAACCGGCTGCCATCCGTGCGAGCTGTCACGACTCACCACCTCCGTCATACCTCATGCATCGAAACAACAACACTGATAATAGCGCCAGTTGAGTCAATTCTGCCCCGCCCATCGCCAAGCGCGATAGACAGCAGCCGTGTGCACAGCTACCTCGAGCGTTTCCAGTCCGGGAATCGCTTCATCCTCCAGCGTGCTAGCTAAGCTTCAGGGACCGCCAACGATGCTGCCGGAAAACCAGCTGAACTGCCTGGAGATAATGAAGGGTCAGGTCGGGAGGTCGGGAGGTCGGGAGGTCGGTTGTTCGTGATGCGTTTGCGGAGAAAGATAGGCGAGACCGTGAAGGGAAAGGAAAATACCCACCCTCCGTGCCTCCATACGAGACGACCCATACTCCTGTCGTCTCGTCTCGTCTCGTCTCGTCTCGTCTTGTCTTGTCTCGTCTCGTGGCTCTCTCCCTCTCTCTCTCCCCGTCTCTTGCGCGCCTGAACGCACGATGCCCGTCCGCACTATTTCCGCGAGACACTACATCGGTACATATATCCGCCTCCCCTTCCAAAATTTCCTTCCTACTTCCATCACTGTTGCCGTCGCTGCTGCTGCTGCTGTTGCTGCCGCCGAAAGAGACGAGGGAACGCGGCCAACCTAACCGCCCTGCCCGTCTACCTTGTCTGCCTGCCTCGCTGTCGCCCGAGGCACGCATCTCATCGCATCGCTCGCATGCCCGGGCCGTTGATTGCTTGTTTGTGACAAGCAGGAGCAGCGGCAGCAGTAGCGGTAGCGAGTCAGGAACCTGTGTGAGAAGCGCAGAGAAGCGCAGCGCATGGCAGCGCCGCAAGCAAGCAAGCAAGCAGACAAGCAAGCAAAGAAGAAACAAGCATCATTCAAGCGAGCCTATCAATCCATGCTACCATCCATCCACCCATCCACCACCCATCTATTCCATCTCTCCACCTATGCACAGTATGTATGTATGTATGTAAACAGGCATTGGTCCGTCCATCCAGCCCTAGCAGTCCAGCCATCCATCCATCCATCCATCCATCCATGATGCTTGCATGCATCTACGCTCCCATGCCGCGCCCTCTTTCACATCGCTCGCTTGCCTGATTGGCTGGCGTTAAAGACGCGGTTCAGGGTTTCGGGCCGACGGAGACAGGATGGGCGATGGATGCAGAGACGGGGCTAGGATGCGGACTAGGTATTTTGGCGTGGCGAGATAGGGCATGGTGAGAGAGGGCTAGGTAAGGTACTATCTGTCTGGATGTGGGCCAATCAGATTGGTTGGTTGGTTGATTATATGGCGGGTTTTTGCTTGGGTGTGCTGGATGTATTGTACCTTACGACTGCATTCCTGGAGGTACTTTTGTTGTTGTTATTGTCATTGCCCTTGTTAGTGCTGTGGCGATGGAGGTGGAAAAGCGGCTTTTGATCAGCAAGACACGCTGGCGAGGAATGCTGCGAGATCCACTGTGTGATTCTTCTTCTTTGCCTAGTGCCTAGAGTATTGCGATATAACAGGGCACCTCTCGACGACAGACAGGCATCAGCCTTAGTCAATCACCATCAGCCTCCCTGCTGCTCAGCTCCTCCACAACACAGACATGCGGGTGTTGGTTAAGAACAGTTCAGTCTACACATTGACCGGTATGTGTGTACCATCTACCTACCTACCTACCTACCTTCCCACCCATCTATCTATCCAGCTGTCTGTCGATTCAGCCTAAACGGACAACTAACCGCTCTGAGCTAGTCAGTCAATCAATCAATCAATCAGTCAATCAATCAACCCCCTCGCTCACCAACTCCAGCTTCATTGCCCCCGCCACTCCCTGCCTGTCTATCCATCTATCAATCTACACACTTGCGCCATGCACCCACATACACCACGTAGAAACAAAGAAACATAGAAAGGCAGCTAGTAGCTGGCTGGCTGGCTGGCTGGTCGCTTAGCCGGTCCGTCCGTCCGTCCGTCCGTCAACACGAGCACATTTTCACAAAGGCAACTTGAAGGAAAGTAGAGCAGAGAGGCAGAGTAGAGTATTTTGTAGGGCTCGCGGGTGAACATTGCCTGCCTGCCTGCCTGACTGACTGACTGACTGACTGACCGAACCACTGCCTGACTGACCCGTGCTATCCATTCTCTCCCCCATCAGCGGGTGCCTTGGTCGGCGTTCCACCCATCCATTTCTTTCATCGCGATAGGAGATTGATTGTAGATGGATAAGGTAAGTGCTTCTGGCACTGTCATCTTTGTCTTTGTCTTTCTCTTTCTCTTTCTCTTTCTCTTTCTCTTTCTCTTTCTCTTTCTCTTTCTCTCTTTCCAGAGTGCTTCTACCTAGGTACATTCACTGCATCCTTGCGTGTTTTCTTTTCTTTTTCTTTTTTCTTTTCTTTTTTCTTTTCTTTTTTCTTTTCTTTTTTTTTTCCCCATTGATTGACGGATTGATTGGTTTGGGCGTTTTGCGCGTGTAGGTAGGGTGCCTACTAGTCAGGGGGGAGGGGGGAGCACGACGACGACGACGACGACGATCGTGGCTGCGTATGTGGCCCAAAAAAGATGAGCATGGGCAACATAAGCAAAGCGGTTCCGTCCGTCCGTCCGTCCGTCTATGCTGTCATGATTTTTGCGTTGATCTGCCCTTCCTTCCCCACGCTAAGTACCAGACGCTACTGCCCTCTGTTCGATAGCTGGCTGCAGCTACCGCAAGTACACCAACACCATCGCCGCCAGCGCCGCTGCTAACCTGATGCAATGGCCAAACCCCACTCAACTCAACTCAACTCACTCACTCACTCCTCACTCATTCAACTCCCGTCCGGACCTCCGTACTCCGTACTCACTGCCTCCCCACGAGCATGCACCAAAACGACGCTACAAATGGCCGGCGCCGGCGCCTCCGCCAGGCAAAGGTGGTCTCCTAATAACCGCGGGGAGCGCGGCATGCGCCCTCACGTCCTTGTCCTTCACCTCGTTGTTGCGCACCACATGCACCACCTCGTCGATGCGGCCCTTGGCCAGGCTGATGGCCGGCACGACCCAGTCGCCGCACGAGCAGCGCATGCCCTGCCACGCGTACTTGCCGACGTGGGAGCGGCATTTGGGGTTGGGGCACTCGAGGCGGCCGTCCAGTTTGCCTTGTTCCAGCTCTGGACGCATCCAGCTGAGGGGGTCGACGAAGAGGTGGGAGCATTGTTGCGCGTTGTTTTTGTTGGTGTTTTTGTTGGTGTTGTTGCTGCTGGTGTTGCTGGTGATGGCTGCTGCAGGGTGCTCGTTGATGAAGGCTGATGTGGCTAGTGCCCGTCTAGAAGTGGAGAGAAAAGGTCAGCTGCCAGTGTGCCCCCCCTCCAAAGCAATCAATCAGTCAATCAATCGACTCAATCTATCCATCATGCCATGCCATGCAGCGTGGCCTGGGCTGGCCTGGGCTGGCCGGGGACGCCTGACGTCGACGGTAGATTGGTGCCAAAAGAAGACGATGATGTGATGATGTCTACACGGTGGCGCCAACGATGGGCAAAATAAAAAGAGAAGGGAAAAAAAAAAAAAAAAAAAGGGACCCCGTCATGTGCATGAGCGGAGATGGAGACCGGACGGACAGCCAAACAAGGCTGCAACGGCCAGGGCTGACGAGGCGCATGGCACGCATGGCACGCTCGGGCCGTTGACAATCTGGAGAAGGGGAGGGGAAGGGCTGGAGGGAGCGAATAATAATGGGGAGGGGGCGCGTACCTGCATTTGCGGCAGCGCAGCTCGAGGGCAGCCTGCTGCTGCTGCTGCTGCTGTTGAAGAGAGTCGTTGGCGTGCTCGTCCTCGAATCTGATCTTGTCGGCCTCGGGGGCGGTGCCGCACGCGCGGCTCAGTTCGACCTCGCGTTGGTACAGCCAGCGTTGGTATGCGGGGCTGGCTTGGACGTCGTCGGGCGTGCCCATGGCGTGGTATATTTCGAGTTGTTTCATGAAGCCTTCGTTTGGCTCGCACAGGGCCCGGGCCTGACGCACCTGGTCCAGAGCCTCGTGGGGCGTGATGTGATGTTTGTGCATCAAGTAGGCCATGACACAGGTGGCGGAGCGGGACTTGCCCATTGCACTGCATACGGGGGTTTTCTCGAGTTGGCACACGTACTATTCCGTCTTCAACGGCGCTTGCAGCAAAGAAAAAACTAGAGCAACGCAGGGAGGAGGCCCACGGCCATACATGCCATGACATGATGGGCTCCTCTGCTGCTGCTGCTGCTGCTGCTGCACCACCACCACCACCACCACAACCACCACAACCACGACTGCCAGATACCGCGAGCTCGGCACACCCGAGCCTGCACGCACTGCGTTGAAGCGCTTTGCTTTTTTTGTGCGCCAAGCAGCATCCGCATCTGGAGACGGGTGCATGATTCAAGAGGAGCAGACTCGGACAGACTCGACTCACCAATGCACGAGGACGCCACCGCCGCAGTCAAGGGCGCGTTGAATGAAACGATTGGTGGCCGGAAAATGCTGGAGCAGGTCTTCATCGTCGACGTCGTCCACCTCGACGACCATGTGCTCGCGAAAGGGCGCAAACAGGTCCTGGTCGAGAGGCAGGCGCAGGACCGACAGCACGTGGGTGATGTTTGCGGACTCCAGGGCGTCCCGGCGGCGCAGGGTGAAGAGGCTACGAATGTTAACATGAGGATGTACTGTGGGCTCGATGCATTATTGATGGACGAGCAGCAGCAGCAGCAGCAGCAGCAGCAGCAGCAGTCGCAACGCACCCGCCAATGTACAAGTTGTGGCCGCCGGGCACTTTATCGAGCAGGCCGGCCATTATGACGTGTGGGGACGGGTATCGCGGTGTGGTTGGGCGGGGAGGGGGCAGGACGAGGTTCAGGTTGCAGAAGAGACGAATGGTGGTGGTGGTTGTGGTGGTGTTGGCGCAAGCGAGGCGCGTCTGACAAAGCTGAAACCATGCAAGAGGCTCTCAACCCTCACACAGCAAAGCAAGCAAGCAAGCAAGCCAGCAAGCACAGCAAGCACAGGGCGGCAAGGCGAGCAAGGGAATTTTTTTATTTTATTTTATTTTTCCCGCGTTCATGGCCATCGTGTTGCGACGACGACTTTTTGCGTATGCATTTTCGTATTGATTGGACATCGGACAGCCCTATCTCGAGGGGGAAGGTGGGACTGGCCATGTCGGACCTGATGGCGTCCTGAACCACCAAGGACCATGTCGGATTGAGGGGAGGCGTGTTGCACTGTCAAACGCAGGCATATTATAAATCGCCGATCGCCAGTAGTGTAGGCAAAGGGAGAAGTAGAATAACCGGGTGAAGTGCAACAAAGGGAGAGGCGTCGGTCGCCCGGACGGACATAAGGCTGGACCTGGGTAGGGCAGCAGAGGCAGCAGACAAGGGGCATGGGAAACACACGGGTGGAGAAGGCAGAGCAGCAGGATGAAGAAGGCGGTAAGGCTGAGAGGATTGGCTTCATCCATCAGTTGCGAGTTGCGGATCATGACGACGAAATAATATCTGTTAACAAATAACTAACTATGAACAGACGGGCATTAGATATGTGTTAATGGGATGGGCTTGTCGTCGTCGTGACGGGAGGTGCGTGGGCTGGACTGCCGGGCTTGCCTGGACTCCCGCCGTCAGGTCGTCATTGTCAGGTCGCGGGCGGGCGTCGTTGGCAAATCCCTGGTCGGCCCTTTGGCCGTCTGTCTGCATGGCCCTCCCACACCACACACGCACCCTTGCTCACCACAGTCAGTACCCATCCATCGCACTCTCTCTCTCTCTCTCGACTTATTCTCCTCCTCGTCTTCTTCTTCTTCTCCTTCTTCTTCTTCTTCCTCTTCTTCGTCTTCAACTCTCACCTCCTCGCCTTCGTCCATCATCCCTCCATCCTCCATCACATCACTCTGCATCGCATCTGCTGCACCTCGCGCGTCCCGCCCTGCTGGCCAGCTTCCGCCTTGCTGCACCTTCTGCACTGTGCAACCTTGGCTTGGCCTACCACCACGAGCTCGTCCTCGTCCTCTCAACTGTCGTAAGGTAGGCAAGTTACGCCGTCCTCGTACACGCCGCTGTCAGCTGCGCGCAGCCCCCAGCCCCCCCCCCCCCCCCCCCCCCCCCTCCAAAGCCAAGTCTCTCGCCGCTACTTGGTTGCGCCGTCAGCCTTGTCCCATTGCTGACCTGGACCGTAGGGCTGAAGAGCGTTCCCGGCGGAAACCCGTGCTCCCCGTCACGTATCACCTCTCACACACGCTGCCGCCGCCCGCCCGCCCTAGACCTCCAAGGTCCTACCTGTCGGCCCTCGAATTGATTTACCCTCGACACACACATACCCAAGCCGCCGCTACTGCCATTGCTGCCGCTACCGCTACCCACTACCGCTACCGCTACCGCTACCGCTACCGCTACCTTACCGCTAGGCCTGCCGCTGCCGCTCGTTGCCGCTGCTCCTCCACAAACTCAAAACCCACAACTCGCATACCCCCTCGCTGTTTCTGCTGCCAGCCCTTTCCCCCCCCTCCCCCAAGTTCGTCCTCTCCGGGGACTCCCTTCATCCTCCCGCTCCTCCCGGCCACTAGCCGCTGAGCCCTCATTCTTTGCTCGCCGCCACTGCCCGCACGACTCAGCTGGCGGCGCCTTGCGCTTCACGCTTGCCTCCGTCCCTTTCCCCCCCCCCCCCCCCCCCCCCTAAATGGACATGTCGCACGCAACGTCGACGCCGGCCATACGAATATATGATTCTGGCGCCCACCACTCACATTTCACCATTCCGCGCCGGTCGTCGTCGTATGCAACTCCCACCGCCATTCCCATGGCCATCCCCAACGCAAGAGATTCCCCTCCGCCGCCCTTGCCTCCGCCGCGTCACATCACCGAGTTGAGCGAGGGACAGGACCCGGGCTGGCAGTGGGGCAATGGCCCGAATAGCTTGTCTTTCGGGAAGAATTCCTTTGGCTCGGTTAAGCCGGGCTCGAGTCTGCTGGGCGGTCAGGTAAAACGCACTCAGCCCTCCTTTGACGAGGGCGACTATGGAACGGCCGCCCGGAGAGGAAGCTCCCTCTCCACTGTCAAGCCCCAGGATACCGACATGGGCGCCGACAGCCAGAGCCACCACAGCGACGACGATCGCCCAGATCTCCCCAGGCCCTCGCTAGCCAACCACAGGTGAGTTGCTTGTAAACAATTATTCGTGCCTTGCAACCCCCCACCGTCTAACCTCTGCCCCAGGCTGCAGAGCGAACGCCAGCTGGGCCAACGGTCGCTCGAAGACTCGTCCCAGGCATACGACAAGCAACTCCTCTCCAAGATTGGCGGTCCCAACACCCCAACCCGAAGCTCGGGCTCGGGCTTCCTGTCGACGAGCGCCCAAGAATCATCGACCAGCCCGCACAACACACTGAGCAAGCTCAATGGCCAGCTCAAGCCGCTGTCCATGCCCGAGAGGCGGATGAACTCGATAGATCTCTCCGCCGCTGGCTGGCCACCCCACTCTGGTGGCATTTCGCCCGGCCAGACTGGCTTCCGCAGTCCCATCTACGGTCCAGCTCCCGGCGAACACCACCGACCATACGGCAGCGTTTCAGGGCCGGCCGGCTATGACGATGCGCACTCGCACCGAGGAAGCTATGATCACACCGTCTTCTTGGAGCCCGACTTTGCCATGGAGGAAAACGGCATGCGCGACCTGAACCTCAACGACCGCAGCCCTGCCGGCTCGGACGAGTACCAGCTCAGCTCTCACGGCGGCCTCAAGAGACGGGCCTCTTCACCGCCCTCAGAAGCTGCCCGCGAGGACCGCCCCAGCGGTGGCAACGACCTGTACCACCGTCGCTCTGCACAGATGCTGGTGAACCGCAACTCGCCCATTTCCCGGTTCCACACCAACCACGGCTCCGTCTCGTCGACCTCGTCCATTGGACAGCGCAACGGCTCCCTCGGGTCGTCGTACGGCTTGTCGGTCGCCAGCAGCGCAACCAGCTACCACACGGACAGGCTGTCGCCCAGCACCCTCTCTCCTGCCGTAGACGAGTTCGGTCCGATTTCTCCGTATTCCACCACGAGATCGCTCAACCCGAGCCCACGCGGATCCCTTTCCAAGATCCACCACCAGCGTGGGCTGTCTGGTGAAGAAGCGGTGCATGCACGCAAGTTGTCTGCTGACAGCTTGGCGCATTCGCGTCAAAATAGCGTCTCCAAGCTCCAGGGAATGTACATTTGCGAGTGCTGCCCCAAGAAGCCCAAAAAGTTTGACAGTGAAGACGAGCTCCGGTAAGGATTGCCCAGCGCCAGATGATGCAGTCGTCGCTAACACCTTGCAGGCTGCACGAAATGGAAAAGCAATACACGTGCCAATACTGCCCGAACCGGTTCAAGAACAAGAACGAGGCGGAGCGGCACCAAAACTCGCTGCACCTGCGCCGGCACTCGTGGTCCTGCGCGGCCTTGTCTGGAGTGCAGGCGGCCTTTCACCCGTCAACGGTGCATCCCCAGGCTGCAGATGTCTGTGGGTACTGCGGTGAGGAGTTTCCCAACCCCGCCAACTGGGATGTCCGGGGCGACCATCTCAACCACGTGCACAAGTTCGGCGAGTGCAACCAGGCCAAGAAGTTTTACCGCGCAGATCACTTCCGCCAGCATCTCAAGCACAGCCACGCTGGCACGAGCGGAAAGTGGACAAATATGCTCGAGAACGCCTGTATGAAGGACGAGCCCCCGCCGCCAAAGGACCGTCTGCCCTCGGTGGCCTCTTTGCCCGGAGGCGCCCCAATCGCCCAGCAGCAGGCCGCCGCCGCCGCCCTTTCCGTAGCCGTTCCCAAGCCGGGCGTCATCAGCGAAGCGCGTGACGAGTCGTAATGTTTGCATGCAGTCCAAATCTTTTCTTGCTATGATTTGATGGAGGCGCCTTGACTGCCTTGCATACCATGCCGGCGCACCACGACATACGCAACTCTTGGTCAGTCGATTTTTTTTTTTTTTTCTTTTTACAACTAATCCTTGGCATGGGTGGATATAAAAGTACCATGTTGGGGGGAACTGCTGCTGTCTGGGCCTGCTCAAAATTATCATCACATCATCATTGCTGCGCGCTGTTTGATCATCACGTCATCCACATTATTACCATCATCATCATTGCCGTCAGCATCATCATCCAGCCATTTTTTTGGGTCTGGGATCAGTTTGTTTTTTGCTCTTGCTTGCTTGATTGCTCCGGAGCATCCATCCATTCCAAATGACTCCTCTCAGAGAGACTCTTGTCTGCTCGGCTGGCGAAAAGATTTCTTTTTGTTTCTTTCTCTTTCCCTGAAAGCTGCCCTTAATTATCTCCCCTCCTTTTTTTCTCTCTCCCTCTTCTTTCCTCTTGGTTTGGACGATGTCACGACGGCGTTTTTTGCCTCTCTCTCTCTCTCTTCCTTTTCGCTTGTCTCCTTTTGGTTTCCTCCTTCTCCTCCCTCCCTCTCTGCCTCGGTTCCTTTCCTTGCGGGCAGGATAGGATGATGATTTGAGATTATTTGAGATGGTTGGACGGAGGGTTATACAATTACATTTCTAGTCCTTTTTTTTCGGTATCAAGGGGTTTGGGATTTGGGATTTGAATTGGTGGTGATTGGTGATTGGTGACGGCAGTGTTGGTGGTAGTGGTGTTGCAGTGTTTCCAGCACGCACGATGGCGTCGCGTCGTTGGAGTGGCACGTTGGGTTGTTGTTCGTAGGCAGACAAGCAGACAGACAGACAGGTCCGTATCGTGCGTGGTACATTCCTACATACCTAGCTACACGGGTAGAACGAGGGAAGGTAGGACGAGTAGGAGTAGTAGGCGTTGGAGTAAGAGGGAGCATCGATGGGACGGACGGATGGCTCGACGGCGACGTAGGTCGGTCAAGCGAGCCGTCAGTCGATTGATTAAAATGAGCTTCGTACATATCATCATCATCGTCGTCGTCATCGTCGTCGTCGTTGTCGTCGTCTACCTTGCCTGAGCTCCCTTGCTCACGTCGTGTCGTGCTGCTTGCTTTTGGTCTTTTTCTCCTTCTTTTTCTTTTCCTTCTTCTTCTTCTCCCTCTACACCTTCCTTTTCCTTAGTCAGCCGCCCCTATCTATCTACCTACCTACCTGCCTGCCTGCCTACCTACCTACCCACCTATCCATCAGCATAGCAGCGCGGGCGCACGAGACTAGGCTGACTAAGGCTGCCGCTGAGGCAACCCGTGCCGTGGCTGGCGCTGCAAGTGGTTCAACTGCACTGCAACTGCCGAGATACGGGGAGAAGTGCCGCCGCCGCCGCCGCCGCCGCCGCCGTCGCTGTCGATGAGCCCAGGTTTGGAGAGGATTGAAGAGATTTAGGGCAAGAAGAGGGGGGGATGGTGGGATGGGATGGGACGGGATGGATACAGACAGGACAATTAACAAGAACTTAGTCATCCTTTCTCAACAAGAACGGTACGGCATGAAAACGTTACTTGCGTCTACGTGGAGGAAGGAAGTTCGGCGTAGATCTCGTTTCTTTCCTTTCCTTCCCTTGATCACTAACGCTCATCCCTGAATCCCCTTCACTCAACCGATCCGTCGCCGCACACGCCGCTGTGCTCTGTCCTGTACTGTCCTGTCCTACTCTCTCACTCACTCACTCACTCTCTCTCTCTCTCTCTCTCTCTCGCTCACTCTCACCAGCGTAGACCCTATGCCACAATCAGCCAACCAACCAATCAAAAGCCAAACTCCCCCACCAGACGCAGCCCGGCTCAGCCCAACACAGCCCTACGGGTGTGAGGGAGGGGGAAGGTGAGGTGCCTCAATTTCAACCTCAGCCTCAGCCTCAGCCTCAGCCTCGTTGCACGTACGCTCGCATGCATGCATGCATGCATGCAAGCGCCACTCAGCCAGCCCATCCCATCTCAGCCCAGCCCGGCCCGGCGCCGGGTCCGGGTGGATCAGTTGGGGAGTTGGCGAAGCGGTTGGTTGGGATTTGAGGCTTGGAGATGTGGGGGAGGGGGAGGGAGGAGGAGGAAGGAGGAAGGAGGAAGGAGGAGAAGGTAGCGTGCGAAGAGCCAGACAGACGGATAGGCAGACCTTGTGCCTAATGCTAATTAGCTAGCTAGATAGATAGGTAGATAGATAGATAGATAGACATGATAAATGGCCATCTCGTAACACGTTCGCGATCAGACAAACTCCCGCCTGCACGGGGCGAGAGAAAAGAGAGAAAGAGAGGGAGCGAAAAACGAGATCGGAGATCCACCGCCGCGGCGATCATCTCACACAGAAGCGCAGATAGATAGGTACGTGAGCAGGTAGGCAGGCAGGTCCAACGGGCTAGCCAGTCGACCATGCCATCATGCCGCGTTTGGCGTGTTGTGCGGGGCGGAGGAGCGAGGGGAGGGGGCCGTCAGTGGTTTGGATTGGTTTGGATTGGTTTGGTTTGGTTTGGGATTGGGTCTGGTTGGATCTGTCTGTGCGGAGCCAAGCAGGTGGGCAAGTAGGCAAGTGGGTAGGTAGGTAGGTAGGGAGGTAGGTAGCTCAGAATGCAGGCGGGCGGGCAAGCGTGGGGAGGTTGAGGCGACGTGATGTGATGAGATGTGGGGAACGTAAGCTGACGGGTGGGTGGGCCAGACGAACGGCAGTCCGTGTTTGTTGATGAAAGTGACTGGAGAGTTGTTGGTGGAAGGACTGTTGAGCAGTGGATGTATTGGAGCAAAAGATTGTGCCTGGTTGCATGTGACGAGTGGCGATTTAGAGCTACACATACATGGCGGGAGATTTTTTTGATCAACACTGACTTGGCTCTTTGAGATCGTCTCGCCAGGTTGTCGCCGACGGACGTTGGTGGGTCGAAATGATGCCATGCCGGGCAACCGTGTATCACCATGTATGTACCTGCACCAAAGCGGAAGTCTTCTGGGCAGAGCGTACCCTGAGTCAGCCCGACGACTTCTTGATCTCGACAGGGTACATTTTCGATGCCCATCTCCCGCTCGGATCGAATTCGGCAGTCAGTTGTGGTCGACATTTGCGCCGCGTGCATGCGGAATCTTTTTTTCCCGGGGCCTTGGGGCTCGCTCGTATCGGCATGACGTGTGAGACCATGGCAGAGCAAAAGACGCGCAACCACTGACGACGAAAACGATAAAGACGAGTTGCACAATTCGACAGAGAGACAGAAGGATGAACAATACAAGCTTGCCAAGGCCCTCTTGGCCGCTCTTGGATCTCAAAGTGTGGAGGCTTGGGTGCAGTTCTTTCGTTGCTGACCGGGGCATGGAAGAATATGGTGAGAAGGGGATCATTTTGCCCGTAATACTCGGGAGTTGCGACGACCATTGTATTGGACGTATCCATTCAGCCCGCAAACGATTCCCTCGCCCTGCTGCGGTCAGCATCGTGTGTGTGTGTGGTGGCATCGTGTCACTCGCTAAGCCGCTGACTGCGTCGGACGCCTCGTCGCCAGAGTAGTTCTAGGGCTCAGGCGGCGCGAACAACGACGGCGACATTCACACAGACAGCCACTGACCATAAAGGCATTCGTCGACGCGATATGACGAGTCAAGTTGGAGCCGACTCCGCTTCTTCTCCACCGCCGCCGCGGCGCAGGCGTTTTGCGTTGCGGCATCTGGTGATTCCAACGTCTATGGGAAACCTGATGGGACGGATGGAAATGTTGCGGGGTTGGACATGCGCTCCCGGTTCCTCTTGGCGGCTTCGGCGTCTCGTATGCGCTTGATTCGCATCTGGTAGAAGTTCCTGGCAGCCGTTGTGAATTTGGCCCCGATTCGCGCGTTGGAACTTGACTCACTTGTGAAGGCTGTAGATGCGAGGTCCCACCTCAGTTTGGGAGTCCGACTTTTCAGAGAGTGATTTGATCTGACGGTGTCAGACAAGAAATAATAGCCGGGTCGCAAAGGCTCACCTTGTCCTCCTTTTCCTTTTCGTCCTTCTTGTCCTCCTCTTCTTCGTCCTTCTTCTCCTGCTTGTCTTTTCCTTTTTCTTTTTCCTTTTTCTTGCGCTTTTCCTGCTTGAGCTTTTGCTTTTCCTCGTATTCCTTCTTGACCTGTTCAATCTCCTTGTCAAGCTGCTCTTTCTTCTTCTTTTCCTCTAGCGCAGCAGCTTCGTCAGCATCAGGGGTGCAGAATCCCCTGTCTTTCAGATGCCCAGGACAAATGTAGAAGAAATCCTGCCACTCGTCAGAAGGTTGCTCTGGCGCAATCAACATTCAACCCGACCTTGCTATCAGGCGTGATTAGCACGCTCGAGGAGGGCTTGTAGCATATCCAGCAGGCCTTGGTCTGTGTTTCAGCCACTCTTCTATGGTGCCAGACATTCTGTAATGAAGCCATGGTGAAAAGCGCTTGCAGTGCCCGTTGGTTGCTAGGAAGAGGCTGAGAAGTGTCGGCGGGCGATGACGGTCGTCGGGGAGCTTGGGGCGCTAAGTGGCACTAGCGTACCCCAAACACTATCGATAACGCCTGGGCGTCTCCAAATCTTCATCACGGACCGTGGTTTGTGCAGTTTCACGGAACCATTGACTCACCTACAGGTCGAAAACTCTTTTGCATTTTACTCTCCACGTCCAACTCTCCGCCTCGACTCAACATGGCCGAATCCAAGCCCAGCAAGACCATGCTCTGGGGAGGCCGCTTCACCGGTACCTTTTTCTCTACCAAGAACTCCACAAACATCAATGCTGACCAGCACAGGCGGTCTCGACCCCCTCATGGTGGCCTACAACGAATCCATCTACCACGATCGCGCCTTTTACGCCCAAGATATTGCCGGCAGCATCGCATACGCGCGACAAAACGCCAAGCTGGGCATCCTGACGCAGGACGAATTTGCCGCGATTGAAAAGGGCTTTGGGCAAGTCAAGGAAGAGTGGGCGAGCGGCCGGTTCGAGATCCGGCCGGGCGTCGACGAGGACATTCACACGGCCAACGAGCGGCGGCTGGGCGAGATCATCGGCACGCACATTGCGGGCAAGCTGCACACGGGGCGCAGCCGCAACGACCAGGTGGCCACGGACCTGCGCATGTGGCTGCGCGAGGAGCTGCGCAAGATTGAGGCGCACCTGGTCGAGTTTCTGGGCGTCGTGGCCAAGCGCGCCGAAAAGGAGATTGACCCCGTCATGCCCGGCTACACGCATCTGCAGCGCGCACAGCCCATCCGCTGGGCCCACTGGATGCTGTCGTATGGACACCAGTTTGCGCTCGACCTCGAACGACTGCGCGAGGTGGTCAAGCGCGTCAACCGCTGCCCGCTGGGCTGCGGCGCGCTGGCGGGCAACCCGTTTGGCATTGACCGCGAGGCGCTGGCGCAGGAGCTGGGCTTTGAGGGCCTCGTCTACAACAGCATGGCGGGCGTCGGTGACCGCGACTTTGCCCTCGAGGCCATGCAGTGGGGATCTACCATCATGATGCACCTGAGCCGGTGGGCCGAGGATCTCATCATCTACTCGAGCGCCGAGTTTGGCTTTGTGCGCCTCGCCGACGCGTACAGCACTGGCAGCAGCCTGATGCCGCAAAAGAAGAACCCAGACAGCCTGGAGCTGCTGCGCGGCAAGGCGGGCAGGGCGTTTGGCCAAATGGCCGGCCTGCAAATGACCATCAAGGGCATTCCGAGCACGTACAACAAGGACCTGCAGGAGAGCGTCGAGCCGCTCATCGACCACGTCAAGACCGTGTCCGACAGTATCCAGATTGCCACGGGCGTCATTTCGACCCTCGACATCAACGCCGACAACATGCGCAAGGCGCTGACGCCCGACATGCTGGCCACCGACCTGGCCGACTACCTCGTCCGCAAGGGCGTCCCCTTTCGCGAGACGCACCACATTTCCGGCCGCTGCGTTGCGCTGGCCGAGAAGGAGCAGATTCCCATGGACACGCTGTCGCTCGAGCAGCTGCAAGCCATCGACTCGCGCTTCGGCGCCGACATCATCGAGTCGTTTGACTACGAGAAGAGCGTCGAGATGCGCTCGGCCAAGGGCGGAACGAGCAAGTCGTCGGTGCTGGAGCAAATCGCCGTGCTCAAGAAGACGCTCGATGCCAACTGAGACGGCGTGTCGACTCGTGTCACGAATAATGTTTATGATGGTATGGAGAGCGTAGAAAGCGTTTCAATCTCGTCCGCGGTGTTGCGGTGACGTGCGTGGGAAAGATGGGGAAAAATACAGGGGTAAATATGTAGTCATGTACGATCTCGAGAAAAGCTACCAACGCGCCGAATGAAGACTGTAGAAATCAAGATTGTAAGAGAATCGATTTACCGTTCAAAGCACTTTCTGTGAACGGCTGCAGTGGCAAAGGATCAATGAGCAGCCCTTGTCACAACGCGGAAGCCTTTCAGAGTACTGCCGTGAATCACAGATGGGTAAATTCAGTTGCTGTACCTACAGGATGGAGGGAAAGTAGGTGATGGAGTCTCGATCCTAAAATGACAGGATAAGAGGATCAGAACATTTGTCCAAGTCTCCCAGATATTCTAGAGCTGTAACTGTGTTCGCCATGGCTTTCTGATCTTGATTGATTTTGTTGTTCTCAGTCTTTTGTCCTGTTTTGCGGGGATAGCGGAAGTCGGCCTGGTTGCTATGTCCGACGTCAATTTTTTTTTTTTTTTTTTCCCTCGTCGAGAATTCAGCAGAATCTCACAATCGCCAGCAGGAATTGGTTCTCCTAATAACTTCTGTCAGTGCAGAAACAGTGCTGTGCGTCGTCTGCGTGCAATAAAGTCTTTTTGCGTTCTCCGGTCCCACAACAAAGGTGAAGCCCCTCCGGCTTCAACACCAACACCGGCCGCTTGGCCCAATGGCAAGGCGCTTGACTACGAATCAAGAGATTGCAGGTTCGAGTCCTGCAGTGGTCAGGAGGATTTCTTCTTTTGTTTTTGATGTTTTGATGTTGAAGTAGTGGAGTTGGGAGGCCTGGATCAACTTTTTGCGCGGCGCGCGGCGGTGGGACGGTTTAGCGAGACAACGACGTGCGATGCTAGCGCAGAATCGCGCAAAGGATGTTCGGCTGGACGTGAATCGTGCAGGGGTTTTCTCTTTTGTCAAGTCAACGGCGCGGTGGATGGTGTCGCACCACCTTCGACCCGAGACGGTTGGAGAGAGGCTATCAACTCGGAAAGCGAGCAGTCCAGGGGTATAAGGGGTTGAAAGGGGTTGGGCGGTATTGATAGTGGTGGTCCGGGTCTGCCAAGGTCGTGCATGTCAAGTGCAGTATGTCGTGCGAATGAGATTTTGGCTGATCCCTGGCGCAGGAAACGGCTCGTGTCTGTCATGTATATGGTCCGGGGAGAAGCAAGTAGAAGCATCGGGTCCAGACTGGCTTGATTGTTGAGGGGCAAAGCAAAAGTGGGCGAGCTGACAAGGCGGCTCTCGTGTTCCAATATGGTTGGGTTGAGGCCTGGGGCGCATTCCAGTCGGGTCCTGCACCTGCATCGTCATGTGAACAACAATCGAGGCTGGGCCGGATGCAATGGAAGGCAAAAAGGGCGGGTGTTCAGGTACAGACGGACCATCCCGGCGCAGATCGCGGAGCAGATGGGCAGATGGACGGCGACGTGACGATGGAAAAGCAGAGCTGGCGGATGCAGGTTTGTAACGTCGACGATGGGAGCTGCGCGTCATGGACGTGGAGATGGATGGAGACGGTGGCGTCCAGAAACGTAACCAAACTCGGGGTACGGGTGGGATGGGGCCAGACGAGGCAGGTTTGGCGAGCAGTTCCCCTTGGGGAAGCTTGGGTAATGCTGTCATAGCATCAGGCACGGCCCGCTTCTCGGTGTTGCTCGGCCTTCTGGCCGCTCACGGCTGCGTCATGCTGACCACAATACACGTCCAAATCCGGTTGTCGTCGAGAGTCCAGAGTCGACGAATCCATCGGAAAAATATCCCAGCGCCAGTTGTTTGACGTCGTCTACCTACCTTGCGCTGGCCTGGCGCTTCTCCACGTGTGGTGCGCTGAAGGAACCTCCTGCCGCCCGCGCTCCGTCTTCGCCCCGACCATCCACGCCTCACCACGCCCAAATATTAGGCTCCCTCTCCCCTCGAGCGCTGCTGAGCGCTTCCTCCTCTCCCCATACCCTTCCACCCTCTTCCACTCGCAATGGCTTCCAGAGGCGCCCGGCGCTTGTTGAAGCCGGCGCTCTACACCGTCGGAGCCGCCACCGTCGGTGGTGGTCTCCTCTACGCTTCTTGGAGACCCCGCGAGATCCCCGGCCATGAAGACGCTGCTGTCCCTCCTCCCACCTACGGCCCTGGCGGTGCCTTCAACCCGCCCGACTTCCCCCGCGCCAAGTCGCGCGACGAGCAGATTGCCGACTTGAAAAAGAGTTGCGCCTCGAACGTCGTGCAGGCACTGGACAAGGCGAAGAATACGGTCTCTGGTCTCTTGAAACCGAGCTCTGACGGCTCCATCCCGGCTACGGAAAACCCCGAGGACGAACCCTATGATCTCTTGGTCATTGGCGGTGGTGCCACTGGTACTGGTATTGCGCTCGATGCCGCGACCCGCGGCCTCAAGGTTGCAATGGTTGAACGTGACGACTTTTCTAGTGGCACTAGCAGCAAGAGCACAAAGCTCGTCCACGGTGGCGTCAGGTACTTGGAAAAGGCTGTTTGGGAATTGGACTACAACCAGTAAGGATGCGCCCAAGCCCGCACGCGCAGACGCTGACCAGTCCAGGTACAAGCTCGTTGTCGAGGCTCTCCGGGAACGACGATACTTTTTGCACACGGCTCCGCATCTCTCTCACTGGCTTCCGATTATGATCCCTATCCAAAAGTGGTGGCAAGCGCCCTACTTTTGGGCCGGAACAAAGTTTTATGATTTCCTCGCTGGTTCCGAAGCCATTGAGACGTCGTACTTTCTCACCAAGAGCAAGGCCATTGAGGCTTTCCCCATGCTGAAGAAGAGCGGTCTCGTCGGTGCTCTGGTCTACTATGGTACGTCAGCATGTTGTTTGCAAGACCGAGGCTAATTGATCCAGATGGTGCTCACAACGACTCTCGGATGAACGTCTCGCTTGCCATGACTGCGGCTCTCTACGGTGCCACCGTCGTCAACCACATTGAAGTTACTGGTCTCGAGAAGAATGCACAGGGCAGACTCATTGGCGCGCGCGTCAAGGACTGCGTCCAGGAATTTGACGGAAAGCCTGCCGAGGAATTCACGATTCGCGCCAAGGGCATCATCAACGCGACTGGTCCGTTTACTGATTCGATTCGCAAGATGGATGACCAGAAGGTCCCGGAAATTGTCGCCCCTAGCTCTGGTGTCCACGTTATTCTGCCCGGTTACTTCTCTCCCCAGCGCATGGGTCTGATTGACCCCGCCACGTCCGACGGTCGTGTCATTTTCTTCCTGCCCTGGCACGGAAACACGATTGCCGGCACGACCGATGCGCCCACCGAGATTAAGCAGAACCCCGTTGCTGGCGAAGAAGAAATCAGCTGGATCCTCAACGAAATCCGTGGTTACCTTGCTCCTGACATCAACGTGCGCCGCGGCGATGTCCTGGCTGCTTGGTCTGGTATCCGCCCCCTTGTGCGTGACCCCAAGGCCAAGAAGACGGAAGGTCTCGTTCGCAACCACCTCATCACGACCTCGGACTCTGGACTCATGACGTGCGCCGGCGGCAAGTGGACCACTTACCGCGAAATGGCCGAGCAGACTGTCGACGAAGCCATCAAGGAATTCAACCTCAAGACCAGGCCCATCACCAACCCGCCGCGCATCTCTGGCACCGACATGAGTGACGATGTCGAGCTCGATGGCAGCTGCCAAACACACCGCGTTCGTCTGATTGGTGCTCACGGCTACTCCAAGACGCTCTTCATCAACCTGATTCAGCACTTTGGCATCGAGACCGACGTTGCGACGCACCTGACGGCAGCCTACGGCGATCGTGCTTGGACTGTTGCTGCGCTCTCGGAGCCCACCGACCAGCGCTTCCCCGTCCGGGGCAAGCGCATCTCCCCGCTGTACCCCTTCATCGACGGCGAAGTCCGCTATGCTGTCCGCCACGAGTACGCGCAGACCGCCGTCGACGTCATTGCCCGCCGCACGCGTCTGGCCTTTTTGAATGCGCAGGCGGCTCTGGAAGCGCTCCCCAATGTGATTGATCTGATGAGCGAGGAGCTCAAGTGGAGCAAGAGCCGGCAGGAGCTTGAGTGGAAGCAGGCCGTCAGCTACCTCGGCAGCATGGGCCTGCCCAAGAGCAAGCTCAACCTGACGCGCCAGGAGGTGGAGCAGGGCAAGGTCGGCAAGTACATTGACGAGGAATATGGCCTCTATGCAAGGCATGGTAAGTGACTGGTCCCCTCGACGACGGAGAATTCCATTGCACCCTCTGCCAAGCGCGCACTGCATCTGTATCATGTACACCACGCCGCGCCGGTATTCATTCCTGGCGTGCTGTGGTGGCCGTGTTGCACGGCGGGGCTAGAGACGCACACAATCATGTCTCGCATTCTCGCGCTGTGGCCCCGGTTCTCGTCACACTTGGCCGTGGTACACGCACGAGCGCGATTGCATGTACATGATCTAGCCACGACGGCAGTGGCACCACTGTGCCAGTCGGCAGTCGGACCACCGTCGTCATCGCAAGCCGCGCCACCACCAACAGCATCACAACCATACTCTGCCACTTATTCTTCAAAAGCAAGAGATTGATTGCTAATTCTTGTGTCTTGACAGACAAGCCAAACGAGACGCTGCCCTCTGACTCGCACATTCCCGCGAACCACAATCCCGTCCAGGGCGCCAACAGCGCGGCATAAGCCGCGAGAGGCAAGCGGTGCCTCAACTCACCCCACTCGCCGGCCTGTCTGATGTGCTGGCTGGCTGGCTGTCCGTGGATCCGGCCCCCCGCAGACTGATCAGCCAGCCAGCCAGACAGACCTACATCCATACATTCTGAACCCGGGACGCGGCAGACAGACAGCAGACGGCATCGGTTGCTGAAAAAGTTTGCTCTGCTGCTGCTGCTTGTGCTACCACACCACATCTCTCCACACCTCTCTCTTCCTCGTCGATGAATAAATCAACCAACCAAACGATTTCTCTCTTCCTCCCTCTCTCCCATCTCCCTCCTACACACACGCATGGCATGGCCTGTATGTCTACCCAATCACACGTCTCCTTCTCCGTCGACTGCTGTGCTGCACACGGAACCTTGATGCAACAAGGCGCGCCACGTGCATGGCATGGCATGGCGGTACCTCCCTCTCATTCTCTCTTCCTCCCTCCCGCAGCCTTCATACATAGGCTAGACTAGTCTGAACTAGACACGGAGCAGGTATGCGGTGGCGTCAGCAGCAGCAGCAGCAGCAATTGGAACGTGCGTGGTGCCGTCCGTCCGTCCGTCTGTCGTGCCACCTTACCCTACCTCTCGTCGTCGCCGTCGTGTCGGGAATTCTGTCTTTGGTGGGGTGAGGTGAGGTGGATTGGCGGACGGGTGGCCGACTCTTCCTTTTCTTTGATCTTTTTTTTTTTTTTTTTTTTCCGCTTTTTTCATTACATCCAATGATAAATTTCCTCCTTTTTTCCTCCTAACTGGTGGCAGAGACGATGGCAGGAGAAGGACGACGATGTAGGGCAGGCCAAGGTCATGACATGATGGAGTGCGATAGACGCAAGCGATGCGATAGATGTAATGGCATTGTATGGCATATCGTGGGAATGTAGACCCGTAGACGCGTTTTCGAAACCAAGCTGGAAAAAAAGGTAAGAAAAAAAAAAATAAAAAGGTCAAAGAATTACAGACAATGGCAGCGGCAGTGATAGGTGTTGTGTTGTGTTGTGTAGTCTGTATAATCACCTTACCATGATGGGATGGGCGGGATGGGATGCTCAGGTACCTAGGTCTCTGTCCACATCCATGCCACATACCTATCTGTCTACATGCGGCCAACCCACGTACCTACCTACTTTACCTACCTTACCTTACCTCTCTCTCTCTCTTTCTTTCTTTCTTTCTTTCTTTCTTTCTTTCTTTCTTTCTTTCTTTCTTCTTCTTCAGTCAGTTAGTCAGTTAGTCAGTTAGTCAGTCAGTCCCGTCCCATCCCGTCCCCTACTTACATTACATGTACCTACATTACCAACAACCTACATGTATGTAATATTCGATCTCGCTTGCTCGCTTGCTACGTTTGATGTTGGAAGATTCCCCACTCGATAGATAGATAGACGGGCAGATAGGTAGATAGATAGGTAGGTAGATAGGTAGGTAAGTAGACAGGAAGGTAGGTAAGTAGACAGGAAGGTAGGTAGACAGGTAGATAGGAGTGTCGACACCCCATCACTCTATCCCCGCTCTCTCTCTCTCTCTCTCTCCCTCCACCCGTAGGTAGGGAGATGGTAGTTAACCTCTTACTACATATTCATTTACCCTCACTCACTCATTCACTCATTCACTCACTCATTCACTCACCCACTCATGTATAATAGTAGATGAACAAACTACACGCAGCATGACCACTGTATGTGTATGTGTGTGTGCTGAGCAGAGAGAATACCACGTACGTACGTACGTACGTAAGCGCAGCAGCGAAGACTACTGTATGGAAATGGATGACGTGTGTATTACTGAAGTCGATTCCGATGATGCTACTGCTACCTAACTAGGTATGTGCGTCATGTCTGCTGGCATGTAGGTGCGTAGAGTAGAGGAGCGTAGAGGGACGTGGAGAAGGGGTGAGAGGAGCGTGGAGAAGGGGTACGAGGAGCGTAGAGTAGAGGTCGGCGTAGAGTAGAAGAGCGTAGCAGTAGCAGAACGTCATCTGTTGTTCATGGTTCATCGTGTCTTTCTTGTGCGGTCGTGCAATCCAAATCCCAATCCCAATCCCAACCCCAACCCCAAGCCCAAGCCAATCCGATTCCAAAACAGTGTCATCTCAATCGACAACCACTCAAACAAGAGAAGAGACAAGAGGAATGGAGTCAAAAGAGAGAGAAGGCCTTTTCCCATCCCTTCCTTCTTTCCATCATCTTCTTTTCATCCACCACCACCACCACCAAAAGCCTCCCCCAACCACAGAAAAGAAACGAATCAAAGAGGTCGTCGACGCATCGCAACTCTCAAACTGAAAAACCAAACAACGCCACCCCGACCCACCAACTAATCCAACTACAACTTGACAACAACGACAACAACGCCGGTGTAAATGCTAAGAATATGCCACCTGCCAGCCTAGCTTTGCTTGCATGTGTGCGTGCTTGCTTGCTTGCTTGCTTGCTTCGCCCAGCCCGTGTAATGCCCCGATCCCATAAGAATGTGTGAAGAAGAAACCCAAGAGAGGAGAAAGAGCAAAAAAGTGTGACAGTAGCCACAGCCACCAAAGAAGAGAAGAGCCGAATCGAAGAGGAAGCCCAACAGCCGGCCAGCCAGTAAGTCGATGACGACGAACGGACCTGGAACCGGGTTGACTGGCACAGGGCAGACGATGTGTGTGCGAATGCGGTAATCGATCTGAGACGGGATCGAGATCGAGACTGGAACAGGTCTCATTCTCAGGACCCCAAGCAGCAAACGCACTGCTCAGACCTCGCGCACCTGGAAAGGCCTCGAAATGTCCATGGGGCTACCCTCGTCATCCGACGACGCAGAGCGCTCCTTTGACGAGTGGCCAAACTGGATCGAGAGTCTCCTTCCTGCCAGCTGGCGGAAGGAAAAGCCTGCTTGGTGCGATAACAATTTGTGAGTCCGGGTGGTTTTGTTTTCCAGTAGAAAGATGGGGCCGGATGACTATGATGACGTCCAGAAGGAAAAAAGGAGTCCTTTGTTGAAGAAAATCGAGTGTTTCAGAACATACCTCCCTCCATTTGTTGCTGATCGGCGTGATCCTGTCTCATGTGGCCGCTGCTTCGCTTTTTCCAGCCCAGTCGGCTGCTCATGCGCTTCCAGCTGCTGCTTTCTCGGCTGTTGCCAGGACTCGGAGTGCTGCCTGCCGTGGGGCATCCATAATCGCTCATGGGAGGCGTCGTCGGGGGAGTCATGGGGTCGCCCATGGCGCTGGGACTGCTGGCGGTCGAGTCGTCCGTCAGGCCTTCGCGGTCCGAGGGCGAGGCTGCCGTTGACGAGGCGGCCGAGTGCGGATGGCGAAAGTGCGAGGCGCTGGCGAAGCGGGCGTGGGCGGCGGCGCCAAAGTTGCGGGTGACATTCGAAAAGCTACTCGTCAGCGACGAGGGCGCCGAAGCGCGGTGGGTTTGCGGGCCTGCGGACGAGGGTTGGGATTGTTGTTGTGCTACGACGTCGCGGCGCAGGGCGCGCTCGTCGTAGGACCGCGTGTGCGAGTGGGACAGGTTCTCGTCGCTGGTGTTGTAGGAGGAGGAATCAGCAGCACTTTGAGGGGACAGACTGTTGAGGAAGGGGACCAAGACCGACTCCTCCATGAGTTCGTAGATTTTGCGGACGGCCGTGTCAAGGGTCGAGGGATGCGGGGGGATGCAAGGATGCGACTTTTCCAGAAGGCCGTCTCGTACGTCGGACGGGAGATTGACTTCGCGGGGGCCGTTTGGTGCAATGTAAGCGTCGAGCAGGCGCTGCCACAGCATGCGCACAAAGTTGCATTGGTCGGACTCGGGGCAAACGGCGGCTTCGGGGTTGGCGCCCACCATCTTGTCGTAGTGCTTCTTGTAGCGCGAGGCGTCCATGGTGAATTCGAGCGTCTCGAGGCAGTGGTTTTGCGAGAGGTAGGCCATAAAAGCCGACAGGGTCCAGGGCGGCGAGCCCGTGTTGGCGAGAATTTCGGACAGGTTTGGTCGTCTGATGCAGTAGGGGCCTTGAGCATAACCCTTGGGGATGGTGACGGTCAGGGGCCGGGCGGGAACATACTCCGAGGACGACATTTTGGAGGGTGTAGTTGTAGTAGTTGTTGTTGTTGTGGACGTGTCGTGGTCGTCGAGCAGCGAGGCGGGAGGCGACGATGCAGCAGACGACGATGACGACGGCGACGAGGGAGTCTTGAGACGGAGGGCGGGAGGTTGGTTCCTGCGGGAGTGCATCCCAATCCAAGGGACGACCACGGCGGCGGGCGGTGGACCTTTTCGTGTAAAAAATGTGGAGACGTTTTGGGGGGGGGGTGAGGGGAGCGAGGCAGAGTGGGAAAAATAGGGAGGAGGGAAGAGAGGCAGTGTTTTTGGGTGAGGGGAAACGAGGAATGGCTTTCGATTTCAGGAAGGATGGTGGGTAAGCGGATGGAGCCAAGGACAGGTTTGGACAAGTTTGTCGCGTTAGGCGTCGGCGGTGCGCTGGTTCTAGGCCGAAGAGGGCCGTCGCAACAGCAGCGCCTGAAACGAAGTGGCAGCAAGCGCAGAGGAGTGGAATGGGAGGCGACAAAGCAAAAACAGGGATCCAAGTTGGTATTTATTCACCACTGACAGCCGCAACCAGATGGTTGGGATGGGGTGGGTGGTTTTTCCTGCACACGGGAGCAGACCAAGACAAAGAGCTAAAGTGACGGCATTGCGCGGCGCTGCTGGACTGATGGGCCGCCACGGCGCCGTCGAAGCCCGATCGAACGCGCGTAGAAGCTTTGTTAGAGCGGCCATGGATCAGCAGTCTCGGTTGCAAGAGAGAAGAGAGAGAGAGAGACAGCGACAAGACTTGGCTGGTTGGCTGGCTGGCACTGGCAGGCTGCACGGGCACAACAGCACAGCACAGCACTGGACACGGACAGACACAGACACACACACAGACAGACAGAGGGAGGAGGGCAGTGCCAGTGCCAGTGCCAGTGCCAGTGCCAGTGCCCTTGCCAATGCCAATGCCTGTGTGGTTCCGGGTGTTGTGAGCCGCGAGTCAGCGAGTCAGCGAGTCAGCGAGTCGGCGAGTCAGCGTCAGTGATTGCCCAGGACCCCGACCCCTGCATCCTTCTAGCCGCCTTCTGGCGTCTTTCTAGAATCTTGCCACATTCTGCTTACCTGCCTGCTTGGTTGCTCAGTACATACTTACATACCCTATCCGATGTCTGTGCATCACCCAACCGCTGCGTCATGGTCACGACCCTGTCTCGCTGTGTGTGGTGCCTCCCGGTCCCGTCCCGTCCAGTCCAGTCCACATGACTCTGCCCAACACCTCCCGTTCCCGCCGCTCCACCTCACGTCTCCTGCCTGCCTGTCTTGACGGGAGGGAGAAAGACGTGCGCAGCCATCACATGCCGAAGAAAAAAATAGAAAAAAAAAAAAATTTCATGCTGGTCCGTTGACTCCTACTGCAGCCTGTGCTTCGTGTCGGTTACGGTCGTCCTTTTTTTTTTTTTTGTTTTGTTAATTTTTGTCCCTCGCGCTTCGCTTCCATTCCTTCCGTCCAGCCTCCTGGTAAAAGACTTGCCTAGTCCACCTCCCTACTACACACATACCCATCATCCATGTCAAGTGAGCCGCCCGCCGGAGCAACAATAACGCAAAGCTTCCTTTTTTTTTTTTTTTTTTCCTTCTTTCATCCCTGTCCCGTCGTAAATGTTTGAGGCTTCCCAGCCAGCCAGCCAGCCAGCCCGCCCGGCATCCATGCTCCATGCTTCCCGGGGCCACGTATCCAATCTTGGAATTTTTCTTTTCCTTGGCTTTCATCGCTGCAGTAGGCAGGTGGCAAGGTAGGTAGGTCAGTACGTGCCATCTAGGTGTCTTCCTAGGTACCTACCTACATACCTGCCTGTCTAGTTACAGTACCACCGGCAACGGAAACAAACAGAAAGAGACAGTCTAGGGACCCCTTCCATCCATCCATGACATTCTAGGTACCTACCTGCTCGTATTGCGTACCTATTGGCTGGCGTGCGTTACTCTCGCTTGTCGCCGCGTCCACTACCACCACCGTTGCCAACGGCCTGCAGCCGGCTGCCAGACCGCGTCTCGAGAGCCGCGATGCTCAAATCCCATCCCGCCGCCTCGAGACGCTGGCGAGCCAAGCCGCCGCGGCGCCCACCACCGCCACGTCCTCCATCCCCGCTTGCATCATCATCAAACAACTCGCGCGCACGCTCAAGCGTCAGGCGCAGTTCGGCCTCGCAGGCCGTAAACTCATCCGCCGCTGCGTCATCCTGTGCTCCCTCTATCTTTTCGCGCGCTTCTTTCTCTTCTTGTTCGTGATGCTGTTGCTGCTGCGGCCTGGTGGAGGTGGTGTTGCACGCAGCATACCGCGCCGCCAGCATGAGCGCCTGCGCCCACGCCTTAACCTGCGCGACAGGCCCAGCGTCCTGCTTGAGCACGATAAGCGCCGTCCGCGTCTCGGCATCAAACCACAGCACGTACGGCTCTTGGTCGAAGATGCGGAGGAGGCGCGCGAGCGAAGGGTTGGCTGTAGCTTTACCACCACCACCTCCTCCTCCTCCAGAACTCCCCAACACGCGCGCACCGCTGCCACCACTGCTGCTCCAGCTCCAAATCGATGTATATGTAGATGAGCGGCGCTTGCTGCCAGACGATGGCAGCACAGCCAGCACCTCACCCAATCCCACACCGACCCTGCCCCAGCCGAGCACCTCGCGCCGCGCGCCCCTCAGAACGCCGTCGCGGAATTCAAACACGCGCTCATGGCGCTGCGCGACGTCGAGCGGCGAAAGCACCTTATCGGCTTCAAGCAAGTGCGAGAGGACGACGTTGGCGCGCTGCCGGTTGAGCGAGCGCATCGAGACGGAGCGCACCGCCATGTAGTTTGTCCAGAGGTGGATGGTGAGGAGGACGAGGATTAGCGCGAGGGCGAGGGGTTTGGATGTGACGGCTGAGACGACGACGCTGCCGGCCTAGAGGGAAGGGGGTGTTAGTAGGGGGTAAGGAGATAAGCGTGCTTGCTAGGTACGCGGTGATGTGAAATCATGGATGATTGGGCGAATGAGAAGAAAGAGAAAGCTGGAAGCAAGGAGAGATTGAAAGAGCAAAAAAAAAAAAAAAAAAAAAGAAAAAAAGAAAAGGAATCATGCATCTCGCCCACCCATCCCAACCTCCTCACTCCACTCCACTGCAGCAACATCAAGCAAACAAGCAAGCGACCAATCCAGCATCACAAAGGCAGAACAGGGATGCCACCATCGGGCCTTGGCGCAGCGGCAGCAAACAAGGGAAAAAGTCAAGCTCGTTAACCCGCGCGCCCCTACAGCAACTCTCTCTCCTCCTCGGCGAATGGTCATGTCGCGATTTCGTGATGCATGCATGCACGCACACATGCTTCTTCTGCCGCGCATTTCTAGAAGGTTGGGTTGACATGCCCGAGTTTCAAGAAAGAGCGAGAGAGAGAGAGAGTGTGTGTGTGTGCTGAAGATGCCGTCGCTGCAGGTGAGGCTTTTGCTTTGCGTTTACGTTTGCCGCGTCGCTAAGGAGCGGGCGGAAAGAGATGTTTGTAAGAAAGTGTTTGGGCGCAAGCTTCTACCGCGTCTTCTGGAAGGTTGATTGGATTGTTCCCTGATGCTTCTCCCGCATCGCCTTGTTGCGCAGCCAACGACAGACCACGCGTGTGTGGAAACTTTCTCTTGCGAGCAAGTATCTATGCATGCGCTTGTGAAATTGGCTTTTGGTTGGTTGCGAATTTGCGATTTGGGTTTTCCCGAGTCTTGTGTTTAATGTTTTGTGATTTGGCGTCTTACGGTGGTTGCGAGGGCAATTGTGAGATGGTCGCCTCCAAGCTGGGGATTGTGCTCAACGACTCCCGTTTCTTGAAGTCGATAACTTCCCTGCTAGAATCGCGCTGCTCATCGTCACCAACAAAACACCACCACACCTGCCCTTTCTGTCATCTGCCTAAACAAGCAACGTGTCCCGCAAACGAGCGCGCAAATCATTCAGCCCAGGCAGCGCTCGAGTCGCGTGCGGGAGCCTGTGGCGCGCCTTGCTTGGCTGAGTGGGCTATGCTCTCCGTCCATGGCAAACGCAGAAAAAAGGAGACAGGAAGTAAACATGCAGGCAGGTAGCGTATCGTGGCGCACTGCTGTGCCGGCCTGACATGGCGCGTTGGCATGCGCAGGAAAAGGTGTGCCTGACGCCCTCTCCGCCGCGCCATGGCACCGCCGTTCCTCACAGCCGGGACCAGACGAGATGGTGAGGGTGGTGATGATGATGGCATGGCGCAGCCGTACCGGCGGCCTGATCATGGCTGGACGGCGAGCCTGGATGCCTGATCTCGGTTTCAGTTGGCTCCGGCTGTGTTTCCAATGGGTGGAAGATGGGGGTGAGGGTACTGCAGGACTGGAAGGGTAGGTTTTCCCCACAGTGGATTAGACCCCTCGTTTCTGCCTGAATGACTCCTGGTGTGTATATCGCTCCCCCTTTCTGCTTCTTCTCCGCACACCCCTTGATTGTTGTGACTCATTCATCCGCGCGGCACACTCGCGTACTTGTCAGGAGAGCTTGTGTTGGACAAATGCGCCTGACATGTGCAGAGAAAGGGATAGCGTGAGGTTCGTCAAAGACATCGTCGAACCGACGGAGCCTGAAAATGAGGGAGCAATCCGCTGCAAATGCGCCAATTCAAGGCACCATGGACCAATCAGCGAGCCGGCCAGCGAGAAAATTCTCCGGTTATACTCGCTAGAAAGATCGAAGGCGTATTCCGAATCCTAGCTGACCGTCTGTCGCCTGCTAACCTCGTGTCTGCTCGTCTCGACTCATCCATTACGGCCATAGACTTTTGCCGTGAGCCAGTACAGTACATTCGAGAGCTTGTAGTCTGGACCTGAAGCTTGCCTGCGTGATCGCTTTACTTCGTGTCAATAGCGGCGGGGCAAAAGAAGCGCCTAAGTGGTACTTGGCGATAAACTTCGCGATTACAACTCTCTCGCGTATCTCCATGTCCAGACATCGACTGGCCGACCGACCGCCACATCAGGCTGATTCCATGAGGATGGTCGAAGCGAAGGCAAAGAGGTACAAGGTAAGATGTGCCTGGCAAGTCGAGGCGCCGTTCGCGAAGCTGTCTGCGCAAAGCGAGGCGTCGAGTTTGGTCTATTTTCTTGACGCTGTCTGGCCAAGGGAGATAGCGCCGGATTATTGTGCATCCGCATATCCGCTGGTTGGGAGGCTCGCTGTCTGCAAAGCCCGTGACGTCTTTCGGACCATGTTTATCGGAATTTTTTCTCATTGCTGTCCATGCTCTTGATACCATCCATTCAAGTGGCTATTCGGTGAAGGATAGCCCCCGGGATCCAGAAGTAATGAGAGACGAATGACCAAGAACTTGTGACTTTGCAAGAAAAGTGGAGAGAGAACCAAGGTGCCAAAGCCAGTGCGAAAGCAAAGAAAGAGAAGAATAATGTTTGTGCGGAAGTGACGGACGAGTAGAGCAAGAAGTCGACTCACCAGCATTCCCATGAGTGAAATCACCGTCTCTTGCGACGAGTCTTTCTATATTCCAGTTAGCGTGCTCATCACATCAGTCAAACATCTGCCAGAGTCCCGCTACGCTGCGCTGCTTTGGTCAAGCGTCAACATCAGCATCCATGCACACGACAAGCAAGCCCGACACCTCAGGCCCCCTCTCGAACCCATTCTGCCCTTCCCCAATACGCTCACCGCCTTACCAACTACAGCCCTATCATCGTTCCAAGTCATCCCCGCCAATTCCATGAGCTTGAGCCTGCGAGGTCATGCTTTCGGACGGGTCGCTTCGGAAACCGGCGCACGTGCTCTTTCTTGCGGCTTGGCCGCGGCCGAGGCCGATGACGGATCCTCGCGGAAGCTTGTTGGCCTTGGTCATGGTAGAGGCGAGAACCTTGAGCAAACGGGGAGGCGGGGAAGGAGACGACAGTTGGGGGAACGCGGAGAAGATGATGGGGTAAAGTATGGAGACGAGATGATGATGAAGCTTGGGGAATGACACCAAAGAGATTGTCAGGGTATGGACGTCGGAAGTAGAAGGCTAGGGGTTGGCTAGGAGAGGAAAGGGAGGGAAGGGTGTCAGGGGGGACGATGATGGGAGCAACACAACGCGTCCAGCACAAGATGCCTTGTGAGCAACCCACAGTCCTGGAAACCAGGGCGCAACACACCACACCACACTCCCACGATCCAGTCACCCCACCATCCACAATCTCGCCAAGCTCCGCTCAGCCCATCAACCAAACCATCCCGGCTGACCTTCGGCTTTGGTTTGCATCCAGTCAGGTCAGGTTCTGGATTTGGGTTTCTGATCTCGAACGGGCTCGGGAGTTTGACTTTGATGGCAAGGACCGCCCTGGTCCTGCTCATCCCGGCAGAAATCCCAAGTGCCGCGTGAATTCAGAACACAAAACATCCGCTGCCGGCACATGCACGCCATGGCGGAGGCGGAGGTGGCGGAAGTCGCGGCCGGGATGTGAATGGCAGGCAGGGCAGGGAGGGGATCGGGTTGGGCTTTGGACGTGACCGAGTCGCGCAAGGTTGGTGGCTTGCTTGCTGGCTGGACCTTGTTGTGTTTTTTTTTTTTTTTTTTTTTTTGTATTCAGCTTGGGCTGATTTTTTATTTTTGGATTGGGTTGAGTGAGAGACTGTCTCGTCCGTGTGCTAGCATGGCGTCGTTGTGGGTTGCGCAGTAGAGCATGGTCGAGCTGTGTGACGTGTGGAGTTTCTGAGCACTGGCTGATGCCAGCGTCGTCGACCGGAACAAGAATAGCGCGGCGCTGACGGGCTGTGTACTTAGGCGGACGCCGTGACGTGTGTGGGGCTGAAGAAGTGACACCGTGAATGAAAGACGGTCATAAGGCTGAGGCAGAGTTCCACAAGGCGCAGCGCAGCGTAGCATCCGTCTTCGGCTTGCCGATACCAAAGCCGGAATGAAACCTCTTGAAAAATGTTGCACTTACCGCATTCAATTCTCCCAGATTGCCTTCCTTTGCAAAATGCGCACTCAAGCTCGCCTTGCTGCTGCCTGCTGCAACGCCGCAGAGCGCTCTCAGAATGCTGGCAAGGCTGAGCACTGTCGTCCGGGGGACTCCTGCTGGGACTCCTGGGGAGATCATGTCGAGAAGCATGCCCGTGTCGTTGAAAAAGTCGGCAGCAAGTCGCCAGGATTTGCACTCAGGTTCAAGGGCAGTACCCAGGCGAGCGGCGAAGATGATTGTTGCTACACGTCCCGCCGAGGATTGAACAACGGAAAGGAGGAGAGCCTTGGTCGGTGTGGCATCAGCGTCACCAACGCCAACGCCTAGGAGATTGTCAAAATTAGTGAATGGTTGTCGATAGGTGTTTTCTTTGAAAATCCAGAGCAGAGAGGGAACGATCTTTGTAAAGGATGAATTCAAATTTCATACCTTCAAGGACAGCTCTTGATGATAGCATTCCGGCAATGGAACTCGAAAATGCTTGGAGAGAGTCCTATGCGGAAAGAATAATGTTAGATTTTCACAACTCCTCTGCCTTGGGGTATGCTGTCGGCCACGATAGCCGTGAAACTCACATAGATCTGGTAGCTGAGATTTCCGAATTCAGTCAGCTCATACACGGATCGTGCGGCTTTTGGACCAGAGGACATTGAGAGGTTCCAATCAGCGGTAGATTGGGCGATAGGAAGCATAAACATACGGAAGGTAGTCCTCTGTCACGCTCTGCGGGTATCCAGCGGGAAGAAAGACGTCCAGGATGACTTGGAAAATATTCTTGCGTTCCTCGGGGAGCTTCAAATGAGATCATTAGCTGTAATTCATGGCTTCTTGTCAGGCCGCACGCCATTGGTTTGGGCAGGCATGATTGATTGGCAAGAACATGTAAGAGAAGATGGAGTGGGATCGCGTCAAAAAGAAAAGGAGTGGCAGGAGGCCACCAAGGTGATAATAATTGATAGCATAGAGAGTTGTGTGTGCTGACGGGGCGAGGACGAAAAGGGTGCACTCACAATGACGTCCACGCGGTTGTTGTCGCCGCTCTCAACATACGTTGTGATGACGTTTCCGGCATCATCGTATTCGACAACTTCAACTTTTGTCGACGAGTAAGAAGCCATCTTCAAGCCGTGCGACACATTTACTCTCGGCGATGGATGGTAATGGTTGGGTGGTGGAGGTGTTGGGCGCAAGTTGAAATTGGCTACGTAACGATTCTGTTAGGCAATAGCGGCGGCCATGCCACGTTTTAATACCCGCAGAGCCCCAACATAAGATGCGCTTAACGAGCACAAGATTATCGAGGCTCAAGATATCCTGGATATCCTGCAAAATCCAGAGTTTGATAGATTAATGGGCCTGGCATCGAGATCAAATAATCGTGGCCGCAGTCTCTGTGCAGCTCGCTTGCAAGGATGGACAGCGGTCGCGTTAGATGCACAACGGCTTGTCCATGCTGCACTCATGGTGAAATCATTTGAAGCAGCTAAGCTTCGGAATGGGTCATTCACTACTTGATACAAATACAAACGCGCAATCTCTCCCAACCTTGAAACGAAGTTTTGAAGAGCAAACGGATTTTTAACCCGGGGGCAGCAAGCTCTGATCGACCACATCTTCAATTTCCTTCTCCTGCACCTCATCCGGTCCTGTGAGCGGTGAGCGAGGCAGCGCCATCAATCCTATCCTCTGTTAGCTCTTGTATCGTTATATCGATGAATGCACTCACCTGTCCTGGCAGACTCGAGAATGCCAAATGGAGCAATCAGTTTCATGAACGAGTCGATCCTGGCAGGCTTGGCCGAAACCTCGACTATGCAGTTGTTGGTGCTAATGTCCAAAACCTTGCCACCAAACTGGTGGGCCAGGTGGGTAATGGCCTCCAAATGCTCGTGCTTGTGTCTCAAAGCCTGGCTGGCGGCGAGCTTGCTGGGGTGAAAGTCTTTTTTGAGCGAGTCCCGAGCAGCCTCTTCCACAACCTGCTGTTTGGCCAGCTTCTCTGCCATGTTTGGTGACTGACTCTCACCACTCTCGGCGTCCTGCACGAAGCCAGGAGAGTCGACCATTTCCCGATGATGATTCATCAGCTCCTCAAAGTATTCAGGGCCCAGGATGGAAATTTTGGCGAGGAGAAGCTCGCGCTGGACGAGGGGAGCCTGGGTGTAGTCAAGGACAGCCCAAACGGGAACGAGGTCCTCCAGCTGGCGACGCGCTTGCTCAACGACGCCATCCTGGCCTTGCAACACAATGGTCATGCGCGAGAGGTCGGGGACCTCGGTGTTGCAGACAACGAGACTATCAATGTTGAAGCCGCGGGCAGCAAGAATTCCAGACACGCGCGAGAGCACACCGGGCTCGTTTTGGACCAGACAGTTCAAAACATGGCGCTTAGGCGGGGCGCGCGACGGAATTGGCGTCTCGTAGAGGATGCTGCTGACGGCTGCAGGGGCAGACCAAGAGGGAGGAGCGTCGCTGGTGGGAAGAGGGTTGATGCGGCGGTGGAGGGCCTTGTAGGCGAGAGCTTGGGTCGACGAGGATGAAGGTTGGTGCCGCGGCCGAGCGGATGGCGTGGTGAAGGCTGGGCGGGCTGCTGGCTTCTGGAGCGCGGAGCGCAGAGGCAGAGCATTCAATGCTCGCCTGGAAGCCATACTGGCGATAGTATGCCCGTCAAAGAATGAATTTGTGGAAAGTTGCGGGGACCTGTTGGTGTTGAGGAAGACCAGTCAGAGGCCATTGATTGTCCAAAATCCGCCGAGCCCGACTTCGGCCGGCAGAATCCCAGGGCGGTCAGGGTCGGCGCCGCGTCTTGTGCGGGAGCTGCCCGCTCGCTCAAGCTGCCTCAAACTTCGCTCTACACTACGCTTCATCAACGCAACCATGGCCGAAGAAGGTCGCAAGCGCTCGCGCTTTGATCAGACCGAACCCGAGCCCAAGCGCCGCGAGTCGCGCTTCGACCGCCGTTCACGATCGCCCTCTGCCCGCAACTCTGACCGCCGTCGCAGTCGCAGTCCCATAGAACGTCAAGCCAGCGACAGTCCCGCAACCGCGGAGAGAAAGGATCCCCAGGCTGCTGCAGCCGCTGCCGCCGCTCGCATCAACGCCCAGATCCAGGCCAAGAAGGGAATCCAGCATGTTGACGTCCCGCCGATCCGTTCGGTATGTCCCCCGTGCCGTTGTAAGACCTGGCACTGATGACCCCAGACTGCAAGCCCGGCCACTGTCAAATCTCCCTCCGACCCTGACGCGCGCCCCGAAGGCGAAGTATACGAGCAGGATGGTGATTACATCAAGGACATTGAAGTCAATGACCTCCGCAACCGCTACCTACTGACAAAGGGGGCAACTCAAAAAATGGTAAATACTTCTGATCATAGCCTACTGATAGTCCTAGGACGAGCACTACACACATCCCATCATCCAAGCACTGTTCTGCAAGGTCCCCAGCTGTCTTATTCAAACTTGTTTGGAAGCGCGCAAAAGCTCACTTTTAGCCTCTTTTAGTCGCTGTTCCCAGCGTCCCCCATTTGGCACCTGCTAACCTCACCCGTGTGACATTTAGATCAAAGAGGATACTGGCGCCGGTACGCTTCACCTAATATTCGTTTGAGTATAGGATGTCTTACTGAATGTGTAAAGATGTCACAACCCGGGGAGAGTACTACCCCGACAAAAGCCTGGTCAAGCCCGGTGTAAGTTTGCATCTCTCAAATTGCTTCTCAGGCTAACAATGATAGGTGCCTCCGCTTTACCTCCATGTCACGAGCACGACAAAGGAAGGCCTCGAAAAAGCAGTGGCCAAGATTGAAGAGTTGATGAAACAGGAACTCCCCAACCTGGTCGATGAGCGGCGTTTCCGTCGGAGGGAGCCGGAGCAAAATGTCGAGCGCGACGAATTTGGAAGAGTATCGCCCACAGTTTCTTGCAGTCTGCTGAACGACGTTGACAATCGACAGCGCAAATGGCCCGAAGAAAAAATTCCCGTGGATCTCGAGCCAATTCCCGGCTTCAACCTCCGCGCGCAAGTTGTAGGTCATGGCGGCGCTTACGTGAAGCACATTCAGCAAGAGACTCGCTGCCGGGTCCAAATCAAGGGCCGCGGCTCTGGCTTTATCGAGCATAGCACTGGCCAAGAAAGCGACGAGCCCATGTATCTTCACGTTGCGTAAGTAATTGACTCGCACTTTGATGACTGATCCTAATCCCCAGCAGCGGACCCGTTCCAGACGACGTCAGGCGCGCGAGGGAGCTTTGTGAGGACCTCCTTGCCAATGTTCGCCAGCAGTATGAACAATTCAAGGAGCGTGGTCCTCGCAGAGGCTACGGTGGCGGTGATCGGTACGAGGGTGGCGGCAGGAATGGAGGCGGTCGTCACGATAGCTACAGCAGCAGCAGCTATGGCGGTTACGGCAACAACAGCTATGGCGGCAACAGTCAGTATGGCGGACAGCAGTCTCCAGCTGGCCAGCAATCTGCCATGAGCCCCACGTCGCAAGCCGCGCCCGGCGCTGCCACGACATCTGCTTCCGATTACAGTGCTCAGTACGCCCAGTACTACGGCGGACAGGACCCTTATGCGGCGTACGGTGGTTACCAGGCCTACATGACCATGTACTGGCAGTACTATGGTCAACAGCAAGGAGTTGGATCCAACTCTGGCACCCCGGCTCCAGCGACCTCTGAAGCTCCTCCTCCGCCTCCTGGCTCTGCTCCGCCGCCCCCGCCGCCCGGTGAGGCTCCTCCGCCTCCACCTCCTTCTGGCTCTCCTCCAGGTGGATATAGTGCAGTAAGTTTTGGTTGCTGATTCCGTGTCGTACTGATCTCACAATGCTAGGTGCCTCCACCTCCCGGCCTGTAAATGTTCATCTTTTCGAGCAGGGGACGAGTTTCAGATGATACCTTAAGGAGAGAATGACGATGATGCGTACAAGCCCAAAGTCTATTGCATGCTAGTGCCGAAAAAATTGGGATGTTGGTAGTCCGGAGTTGGGAGGGCGGGCTGCATGGCCACCAAATACTAAAGTCCAAGAGGTTGATATCCATTGCAGATACCTGGCTCGCAGTTGAGTCGACCGATTGCAATCACTGGATGCAATGTGAGGACCCGCCGTATGTTGCCTGAACCCTGGTCCCCATCTCGTGAGGCATCGTCTCCGCTCTCGACAAAGCACCCGTGATAGGTTGATAGTAGGCGTCACGGCTCTAACTGATACCACTTCTTCAAAATCTCTTTGCCGTTTCTTTTCAGATGGTTGAGTTGCTCTTTTTCTCTCGTTCCCCATCTCTTCATAGACACTGTCAACCCCTTCAGACGTCTTCGGACGCGTAAAATCGCGGTGCCCTGTCAACTTTGTCCACAAGTTCTCGGATCAGTCGGGCCTAAAGTGTTCCTGCAGTCTGGGGGTCAATCTTGGTACCAGAAGGATAGCACAAGCATTGATGTGCTGTGTAGATTCAGCGAGATGTTTTACTTCAGAGCAATGAGAGTCCAGTGACCTGTACAATTTCGCCATAGCTACTGCACCAAGCTCGAGCCCAACACTAAGAAACGCCAGCTGATTATCAAAAACTTTCCGAATGGCGACATCATAGACTGCGCTCTTGACAGCCTTCTGCCGACCAGCAAGGTACTCGCTCTGCTGCGCACCATGTGTGGTACTTGGAACCCACGAATGACGTTGCGCCCTGACAGGGAAGAACTCATGGCGGTTAAGTTCAGGCTGTTCACGACGGTCCCCCGCAAGACTAGGGATGTCGAAGAGGCGGGGTACTATTACAACAAAGCAGGTCTTGAGAAGGCGCACTGGTCGCGCGCTTTGTGCAGTTGTTTTGGTTGCATTTTGATGCAGAAGAACAAGCCTTGGCTGCGCATCGACAAAAAATGAAGACATTTGCAGTGGATTTTGACAGGATTTTTAGAGACAAGATGGTTGGGGCTTCACCTTCTCGGACTTTGACTGGACGAGGATTTGTCACTCTGTATTAGATACTCGAAGATGGATTGAGTATAAGTAACAAGACTCTTTGTTCTGCGGGCAGTTCAAAAATTAACACCACCGTGTATGTATTCTTCTCAACTAGATAGAGCATGGCTCAACGGCGGCCCTGCCTTGAGGGACCTCCCGTGGGCCTCTCGTCGGCTGGCATGCAGTCCTGAATCAACACTTTAACACGACAGCCGACTTCTCTGCCTTCCTCCGGCACACAGCTTTCTACCCACGCACCACTAAGCCTCTTCGAGCGTGTGCCTGCCTCTTGCACCGGTGGGCGCACACCGTGCCGGACTTGACTTCAAAATCCAGACTGCTGTCGCCGCCGACACAATCCATCACCACCACCTCCTCATTCGCAACCTCAATCACAACCTCAATCACAACCTCAATCACAACCTCAATCACAACCTCAATCACAACCTCTTCGCCGAGCTGAGCGACATACATCGCAATAGCTGACGCCTTTCGTACCATTTCCCTGAGCTGTGCAAAATTGTCGGCCAGGCTCTCCACCTTCAAGCCGCAACACCACCGTAGCGCTTCGAACATCCTGCTCTTCGCACTCAAGCGCTATATAACCAGCATCGTCAAGTCTATACCCCCGAGAGTACGTATACCCGCTCAAGTAGCAATTGATCTCCACACTCACGTCTTCCTCCTGACAGGCTCTCGTGTCTTCTTGTTCGCCCATTCTCTCGGATTCCAGTTGTTTACCGACGAAACACATCCCGCAAGAATGGCTCAGTCAAGCTCGCAACTCGAGGTCGCAACTGTCGCCGGTCCCCATGGATGCATGAGCCCCACGTAAGTTTTCCATCTCGAGGTTGTATCGCGAGAGCCACTAAAGTCAGCCCAGGGGACCACTGGTCAGGCTGGTGGTCGGTCCGGAGAGAAAGTTGGTCGTAACCCATCGCGATCTCGTCTGCCGTCACTCTGATGTCCTCCGCAACGCTCTCACTGGACCCTGGGCCGAGGGCACGACCAACACCTTGGAGCTCCCCGATTCGGACCCGGTAGTCGTCGAGAACTTCGTCATCTGGGCCAACGGTGGTCACATGCTTGGTCCGATGTTCGCACTCGAGCTCTACGTTTGGGCCGAGAAGTACCAGGTCCCTCTGCTCAAGGCTGATGCCGCTCACACCTTGTACTGGCACTGGACCACCTGGAACAGACGCACCAGGACCCAGTGCATCGTCGCATCCGCGGTCCCAGACGCCAACATCATTCACTTCGCTCTCGACAACCTGCCAGAGAGCAATCGCATCATTCAACTTCTCCGCGTGGTCCACAATCTCTGGCATTGTCGGATGACCAACTACCGCGCCTTGCGCAAGATGAGAGCTGCCAGGTTCCGCTTGTTTTCGACTGTCCCGTACGGCCCCTTGGACAGGATTGGACCCGCTCACGTCTACTACGCCGGCGGGAAGCGCACGGAATCGGTTCTGGGATGTCCTCACGCCCTCACATCCAAGACCAACATGAGAGGCTGCTATGACTGCCTTTGGCTGGCCGAAGAGAAGCCTTGGCTCATGAACGGAGTGTTCTGAACGCGGCTTTGGGAAAGGTGAAACAGTCGTCTGTGCAGTTGGTGTTGACGGGAACGATGGAAGCCCTGGCTTGTGTCGAAGGGAGGGAAAAGAATGACAAGGATGGAAACAGGAATGGGTGATATGGAAGACGTGGGACTTGGAGGACGAATCAGCAATGCCGAAACAATGTGCTGTCAGAGGACTTGAAAGGGCGGCAAAAGATCGCGGATGGTCAGGTCTTTCGGTCTTGAGTTCCACGAATGGAAACCAAAATTTATGTACGATAGCTGAATCTGGAATTGGGGTAGGAAAGTACGCAGAGCAGCGAGACGAATTCAGAGAGAGTGCCTCGATTGGACAGAGACGACCCGCTGAAGAGGTGGCGGATGTGATGGCACCTATTCTCGTTTAGGGCTAGCGCAGGCGGGCACCTCACGACAATCTCGCATCGCAGTCAAATCCTCCACCGCATCTCCAACAGAACTCACACTTGAGCAGGTGCTCAATGATCTTGCCCTCTCTTGACAAATGACCTCGAGCCAGCTGAATTCCAACGCCAGAACTCCGTTGGCCTACGACGTGTCTTGACCTCGCTTGTTTGCGGATCATCCAGACGTCTCGGCAGCTGACAATGTCCGCTCCGGGGGTCTCGGAGCGTGCTCCGGGCAGGATGGCGAAATAACAGGTCTGGATAGGTTTTCGGTCCTCGAATCGACGCTGGTGCGTGGAGTTTGTGCTGTTGTTGACATGCGAAGACACGTCACAGTGTGGGGCTTGAAACCTGTGATTTTGACGGTGAAGCTGACTGTCTGCACCAGAATATCACCGCATTACTGCATTTTTCGACAGCCAAGGTAGTTTTCGAGTTCAATTGGAGGACTGAACAGCTCTGGGCGCCGCCTGTTGCGATGAACAAGAACTCCTTGGTTCGGCCGCAACGCCAAAATTGCCATGTCCTTTGACGATCGAACAAAACCCTCTGAATGCAAAAGATGGCGTTCTGAGCATCGAAAATGTGGAGGGTCGAAGGTGGGTCTGCGATCTCTCCGCTCTGCGGCAGCGCAAATCTCTCTTTCTATCTCGCAAATCGAACCTTTCGCACTCAACCTCTCAATCCCCTTGCGCGCTGCCGTCATGGGAGAGGAATTGGGATTCCCTCGAGATGGGGAGTTCCGGGTACTACTTCAAGCAGCACAAGCAGAGTTCTTGGACTCGACTCACATTCCGAAGAATGTCAAAAGAGATGCAGCAGAGTTTGAGTCTGATCCTGAGTCGTGGCTGAAGGCTTTCCAAAACTCGCGGCACAGGGGCGGCCGTTTTGACACGGCCTGCACGAAAATAACCAGCCATTTCAAGCAAATTCAGACTGCAATCAGCGCCCTTGGGTTTGCTGTCAATGTGATCTCAGCGGTAAGTCTGACATTGTTCAGTTCTTCGCAGCCGAGAAACAGTGAGTGGGCTAATCAATTAATATCCACGTAGCCCATCCCAGCTGCCGCGCCAGCATCGCTCGCTGTGACTGCCGTATCTTACTTATTTGTGTCCATCGCAAAAATCTCCGACGACTTCAACCGAGTGGAGGCATTCTTTTACAGGCTGGCTAAAACGTTCAGGCTTCTTTCACCACTAGACGGAGACATCGAGGGACTGAAAGGGAATGCCGACCCTCTGAAAGGATGCATCATTGACCTTTTCAAAAGCTGGTTCGACATCTGCAGTATTGGTATCAGCCAGACCAAGCACAGGCACCGTGTGTATCTTGCCGATCGTTAGCTCGCATACCTGCTGATTCGACGCAGTAAAATTCTGGAAAAAGCTCTTCAACGAAGATGAATTCGACGAAGCTCTATCAAAGTCCGCCCAGGCTGAAACTGACTTAGAGCGGTCTATTGACGCTTTGAATCTTGCTCTCAGTGCCAAAACGTATTTGGAGGTCAAAAAAATGGCAGATAAAAATGAAGAGGACGAGCGCGATGATATACTCGACTGGTTATCAGGGCTAAACTTCAACCAAGAACACCAACGCCTTCAAGAGCGAGTCTATGATAGCCGGGTAGCTGGTCGCTGGCTTTTGAAATCAGACGCATTCACTCGCTGGCGGGATGGAGACAGCCATAGGCTTTGGTATACAGGCAACCGTAAGCAGGTTTATCCTACCATGACTGATAAGGGACTAACATCATCTAGCCGGTGCTGGCAAAAGCGTCTTAGCGTAAGTGCATTTTAACACAAGCCAGGGGCTGATGGCAAAATCCGTGGCACTCGACAACGGTCATCAGAAAGAGCACACACAGGGAGTATTAATACTTTCTAAGAGGCAATTAACATGGAGCATTCAGGCTTGTGGTGGGATGTTCATGAGGAGCATTCATGAGCTCCAACTTGCGGATGCCAAATTGTGTGCCACATTTTGCGGCCAGGCCTTCGCTAGTTAGGACGACGCTAACACCGAACCAGCTCTATTGTCACCGAACACCTTCAGGAATGGGTTCAGCGGCCAGAAAATGCACCCAAGAGGGCCGCTGTCGCATGTCTTTACCTCTCTTATAAAGAGAATCCCAAGTTGACAGAACTCCTGGGAAGCATCCTTCGGCAGTTTGAATCAAAATCGACCTTCATCGACAGCGATGTTCGGAATCTATTCAAAGAATACCGACAACACGGACACTCCTTCCGGCCGCTTCAACTGAAAGATATCGAGAAGCTCTTGTCGCAAATGGCGAAGTCTAGACAGATGTATATCGTCGTCGACGCCATGGATGAGTGCGAGTGCGACGTTCGATATGCACTCATGGGAAGCCTGCAATCGATTGGCAAAGGCGTTAAAATCCTGGTAACTTCGAGAGTCTTGGCTCAGCAAGTTGACCTTCAGCATGGCTTCATCGAGCAAGAGATAGAGGCACACGACGACGATATGCAGGATTACATTGACCAGGTTATCCAGAAACATGGCATGCTCCAAGAATTCAGCAGAGTAATAAAGGACCAAGTACCGCAAAGATCAGGAAAAATGTAAGCCTTGTTGTCCCTCGTTCTCCTTCACAGTGCCAAGAGATCGATAGCCAGTTACTGAGCATTTTGTTTCAGGTTCCTCATTGCTCAGCTTCATATGAATGCACTAACAGAAGTTGAGGCGCCGAATGACGTCAAGAGAGTCCTCAAAACTCTGCCTGATTCCATTTCAGGTAGCTACGACGATACCATAACCAGAATCAGGCAAAGCAAGCCAGCAAAAAGAAGAATGCGTGCCACAGCCATATTGGGATGGGTTTCTTTCGCACGACGACCACTCTTGGTTCAAGAACTTCAACATGCCCTTGCCTCGAGGGAAGTCACCACAGAAATCCAAGAAGGAGACCTGATTCCGGAAAGCGACATTGCGTCTTACGGTCACGGACTGATTGTTATTGGTGCGGACAAGCGAGTCCACTTCCTCCACTACAGCACTCAAGAATACTTGGATAAGAACAAGACCAAGCTTTTTCCGGACTTTGAGAATCACATCGTAATCTCCTGCGCCCAATATCTGTGCAGAGCAGAGCTCGAACAGCAGGCCGTAGATATTGAGGATTTGATTGAAGAGGGTCTCTCATTCTATAACAGGCTTTACTGCTTCCCCTTCGCACAATATGCAGGGAACGAACTTCATGTTCACTGCCACAACATTCGGAACCATTGTCGCGATCCTCAAGTCTCCAAGGCGATCATTACCCTTCTTCAGAGAAAACCAAGCCGAGCTCTCTATGATGAGCTTCACGACTTCGGAGATTACTACACATTTTCCACAGCATTGGACCCAGAAGAGTTGGATGCCTCGAGGAAATCAATGCCTGTTCTGCATCTCGCCGTCTTTTTGGGCTTCGTTGAACCCGTCAAAGAACTAGTCGGAAGGGGCCTCGACGTCAACGAACGCGACTGGATAGACCAAACAGCTTTCACACTGGCATTGAAGCACGGGTTTGACGACGTTGCCTGTATTCTTCTGGATTTCGGCGCAGCTGTCGATCTTCCATTGGATAAAGGGTACAGAATCCTCCGCTACGCATTAGCAAAAAATTGCACACAGGCAGTGCAGAAGATTGTCGAATGCTACCCCAATCCCGAAAGAGACCCGTTTCTCAAAAGGTATAGGGAACTTATTCCTTTGGCCTACAATGGAAACGTGGATGGCCTTCGTTCCCTCATTGATCCTCACTCTACAAAGCATATTGATTTGCGTCCAATAAAGCGCAGAAACCCCCGGCATAAAAAAGTTTCGAACGGCACCCAAGCTTCCGGCCAGGGCCAAAGCGACGCGTTCGAAGAAAGCGACTTCCCAGAAAGCGATGACTCAAGCGACGACTCAAGCGACGACTCAGGCGACGATACTGAAGATGATACAAGTATTAAAAGCAGTGACAAGAGAGACAAAGAGGACAACGCTCAGAGTCAAGAAAACATGGAGAAGTTTGACGTTAGAAGGAGCAGTCACTTCAAAAGGGTTCAGACTGTCACTCTCAAGATGGCTTGCTTCTTGGCAGTCGAGCAGGGTCATTTAGGAGTTGTGAAGCTATTCCTTGACCACGGTGTCAATCCAAATCTGAAGCTCATTGACGGTCAATCCCTTCTACACTGCGCTACTGCTAAAAGCAATTATCAGTTTGTCGAGCTTCTTTTGAACTATGACGCAAAGATAGATACGAGGGATTGGATTGGGAGAACACCATTGACGGCCAATGTTCGGATTGCAACCAACGAAGGTGAGCTTGGAAGCTCTTAGAATTGAAAGTTCAAGAGCATCTCTTGCTGACCACATAGCTTTAGCACTCAGCTTGCTGAAATGCCGTGGTGCAAACGTGAACCTCTTCGAGGGAGGCACCACTCAGTTGATTGATCAGGAGGAGTCTCAGTGGCCCAGAATTTCTACACTGGCGGATTCAAAATCGGTGATTTATGCAACAGCTGTGTTTGTTGCTGCTGTAGACGGAGCAGTTGAGGTTGTGAGATTCTTGCTCGACAACGGAGCAGACGCTTCCTGTAAGAGCAGCATCGGCTGGACGCCACTTCACGGTGCTGCTTCCCAAGGGCTGGTAGAATGTGCGCGCTTGCTCCTGGAGCGAGGTGCAGACGTCTCCTCGACTACTGATCAGGGCGATACACCGCTGGACTTGGCCGTCTCGGGACCGGAATATTTCTTCTTGTGGGGAGTCCACGGAGACCGTGATGGCATCGAAGTCAGAAACTTGTATACCGAGCTGAGTGCGGAGGACACGCAGAGACAGAGAAAGGAAACCGTGGAGTTGCTCAAGAAATATGGTGCGAAATCAGGGGCTTTCAGCAACAATGGGCAGGTGCAACGTCAACTTTGGCATGACGATTTCTGGGCCGAGTACGAAAGACGCGAAGATGTTTGGGGGCCAAATAGTAGAATATTGTCGGCTTCGCAAACGCCGATAATCTATCAGAGACGTTAGATATCTACTGTTGCGAGTAGTCAAAGACTTCATAGTAGGCAAGGCAGGGTGGGCGCCAGTCCAGTGTCTTTCAATACCAGGTTGAAAGTAAAATTCGCGGACAGGAACAAGCTGGGCCATCTCAGAAGCATTCATCCGCTTCGCCGCGCAATCGACAGGAAGCATTCCTGAATATCTTTTAATCTGCATGGGTGGGTAACGAGGAGCATTCACAGTCCCCAGCTTGTGGAAGCCATAGGTGTGATTCCCACGATTCTTGCAACCAAGCCCTCAGGTCATCGTCCATACTGGGAATTGTACGATTTTACCTCTTCAGATATGATGGGACCTCTGATTCCTCGAATTCAACAAGTTGAAGCCAGTTGAATGCTCGTATCCATGCCACGACAGCAATTTGTGCGGCATCGTGGTGTTTGAATACGATGACGTCTCAAAGGTGCGTCGGACATTGGACTGCTCGAGCGCCTAAACTCCGTGACATTTTCCCTCCCGATCACCATCAACTCTCTTCATCCCCTGTCGACAACCGCCCGAAGTGCTACCTCTGCGAAAGCCTCTCTGGGCTTTACCGAATACCGAGCCCTCAAATGCCTGCGCAACAATGCGCTAATCCAGCCCACGATACGCAACAACACCTCCTAGAGCAGCAAACCATGTCGGCGCCAGCTCCACCTGCGACGACGCTCTTCCTCAATGGCCTCCTCATCCTCGCCCTCCTCAGCATCCCATTCCTCGCCCTCCGTCTCATATTCATCCTCCCGCCGCTACGATTGCCGCCGCGTCCGCGCAAACGGCCTGGCGATCCCTCCCTCAACGTCGACACCGCAGCAACCTCCACCAACGCGCCAACCTCGTCCAATGGCACCGAAGATGCAGGATTCGCTGGCATTTTCGAATTTGATGCGTCAATCGAGCCGACGCGTCTGCTCGTCGTCTTGGGGAGCGGTGGACACACGGCGGAGATGATGGCGATGCTGGGCAAGCTGGACAAGGCGCGCTTCCTGCGCAGCTGGAGCCACCGGACGTACGTCGTGAGCGAGGGCGATGCGTTGAGCGCCGAGCGTGCGCGCGAATGGGAGGAAAGTCTGCTTGAGTTTGGCACTGGACGAGTGGGCAAGAGGAGGGCGCATGCGAGCAAAGACGATGGCGCGGCCGCGATATTCACGGATGACGAGGAAGACGACGCAATCGAAGAATTGAAGAGGGCGGCTGGTGATCGGAAGGGCACAGAGCTCGAAATCGGCACTTATGACATCCAGCTCGTCCCCCGTGCGCGCAAGATACATCAGTCGCTTCTTACGACACCTTTCTCGTCGCTGCGCTGCCTCGCCGCGTGCCACTCGATTCTCCGCTCTCCCTTTGCCTCGTCGGCCATCGACTCCAGCATGGCACCGCAGCATCAACCCACTTTTTTCCCCGACCTCATCCTGACAAACGGTCCGGGAACGGGTGTCATTGTCGTCTTTGCCGCGCTGCTGTTGCGCTTCTGCGACCTGGGCGACTTGGATCGCACGAGCCGCATACGGACCGTCTATGTAGAGAGTTGGGCGAGAGTGAGGAGGCTGAGCCTGAGTGGCAAGCTGCTGGTCAGGGTTGTGGATCGCTTCTTGGTGCAGTGGGAGACATTGCTCGAGAAGACGTCAGGCAGGGGTGAGTATTTGGGCGTGCTAATTTGAGGCGGCATGCAAATGGCAGGTGTTGTGTCGAAAGAAATGATACCTCTCAGCATCCTGGCTATATTCATGGAGCATTCAATCACCAGCAGTCGCGCCTCGGGAGCTGTCATCCGTCATCACACTTGCACTTTTGTGGGTCATCGACAGGAGCATTGGCATAGCATTGGAGTTCAAAAGCAGCTTGGAACCATTTGAGCTTATTTGGCGGTGTTGATTTAATGTACATGATTCTGATTCTCCCGCCTCATACGTGTAGTTTAAATATTTTGCGCGGATATCAGGCCTTCACCGCGATTTTTGTCGCGTTCTTTACCTGAAGCGAGGTAACACCTCCACTTTCCCCAGGTTTATACTACCCGGGCGAAATCCGACAAAAACTGTCTCTGGGCAGTAAAATTACTGAGCACTTACGCGCGTCGCAACTTTCCCCGGGGTTTTCAGAGCATGCGCATTCTTCGTTGCCTCACTCTTCAGTTCCCTCTTCTTAGCCTCTAGTGCCATTCTCTCGCCAATCGCTGCCAACACGTCGTCCTCGATTGGTTGCCGGCCTCTCGCCCTGTTGGCTCTCCTGATGCGTGCATTGAGCTCCTTGACCGGCGTCATCATCTTGAGCGTCTCGATGCTCGAACCCTTTTGCTGGACGTCCTCGGCCACCTTTCTAGCCACATACTCGGGGTCGTGTCTGTCTCTAAAGTAGCTGTACTGGTTGCGGAGTTCGTTGATGACGGTGTTCGGCATGGGCGGCCGCAGCAGTGTTGGGACAAACGACCGCTCGTCAACCAGAATGCGCAGCGTGTCGGCGGGCTGGTCCATGTGCTCGGCCCCCTTGGACGTCTTCCACGGAATCATAGTCTTGGTTCCGGGAATGAAGCGGTGGTAGATCACCTTGCCGTCACGCATTGTGGGCTTCCGCACAATGTTCTCGATGATGACGTCGCGCTTGATGCCAGTTTTGGGGTCTGGGAGAGCGTACACGAGGCGCACGTCGGTGAAGGGCGTGGGAATCTCAATCGTCCGGTATGGGCTATCCGCCATTCCTAGTTCAGGATTTCCCAGGAGATGATCGGGGACGGGGACTTCGGCCTGGGGTCAGGTTTGTCAGTCCTAACTGGTTGTACGCCCTCGTTGGATGAAGCTCACAATGTTGAGGCCATTGATGGTGACGGTCTGCGACTCGTCATTCACTTCTTTGACCTCGCCAATCTTGCCCTTGTCTCTCCCTTTCAACAAGACTACCCTGTCGCCGGCGGCAAAGGGCGCGTATTTGAGCCTGCGGTCGGCGTGGACGGGGAATTGGCGCATGCGTTCTGCGACGGTGGTTCCGTACGTCTTCCTCGCCCCGCCGACATCTCGTCGTGGAGCCAATGGTCCGAGTTCCCAGTCCTCGCGCCGATGGCGACGCGCTTCTCGCACTTGGTCCGCGATCTTTCGGTTGACTTGTACGGATTGGATTCGTGCCAAAACAGCTTCCTGCATCTTCTTCTTTTCCTTCGCAATCTCGGCCTTGCGCACGGCCTGGCGCTTGGCCATGGCCGTGCGTTGCAAGACCTTTTGCATGGCGCTGGGTGCGGCGGCGGGCGGTGATGGTGGGTGTCGGTGGTGGAGCGAGGTGAGGTTAAAGGTGCGGGCAGATCTGGCCGAGACGGAAGAGGCCTTGAGCAATTCGCTTCGGCGAAAGTGAAGGTGAAGGTGAATGTGAACGGTCGAGGTCGAGTAAACGGTTGTAGCCCTGGCCGGCTTCGTGCCTTGTCACCGTCCGTCGTTGCTCCCTGCCGATGGTCAATGGGCTGCGGAGGTCGTCATCTCGAAACTTTTCCGCAGCGGAACTCATCGCCGCCAAGTCCGCGTCTCTGCCCCATGCAACAACACCTCTCCGCCATGCCCTTCCTACGACGCAACCTCTGCTGCTTCTACTGTGGCACCCGCTCGCGTTTCCCAAGGAATTCCCAAATTCGCCAGTTTGACTGTCAACAATGTGAGGCGACAAACTATCTCGACGAGGTAAGCCTCGCTGTCGGCGCACGAGCTGTTGTCTATTTACTGTTCGTTGCAACATGCAGCCGACTGACGCGTTTTTTGTAGAAGGGCGAAATCACAGATCCTCCCGTCGCGACCGAATCTTCAGCCCCTACCATCTACGCGCATTTCGTACCAGGACGCGTCCCCTCGCCGACACTGAATCCCGTCGAAGGCAGTCTCTTCTGCGCAACATGCATTCAGAACCAGTACATCGTTAACCAGACACTGGCTTCCTACCTGCCGCCGCCTGAAGACCCGAGCTTTTCCAAATTTGAGAAGTCCCTCCCAGAATACATGAAGAATCTCGAGAAACGGTATCCGCAAGTGTGCCGCGACTGTGCACCGCGAGTAAGAGACAGGATCAAGCAGACGGCGCATGCGGCCAAGGCAGATCACGTCAACAGGCTGTTGGAGAGGGCAAAAACGATTGGCATTGCAAAAAAGTCGATGACGTGGACATGGCAGAGTATTCTGGTTTTCTGGGCCGGCCTGCTCTGGTGGAGTAGCATCGTTGGTCACTTGGTATGGAGCGCCATGGGAGTCTTTGCAAGTCCTAGCATTCTTGGGGATGGTAAGGACGTCCAAGTCTTCAATGGGAGGACTTGCATCGACCAGGCTCGCAAGTACGGCGTTATGCAGAGCGAATGCGTCAGCACGTGGTATCCCGAGATGAGGAACATCATGCTGTTGGCGTTGGCAACCTTTTGGTGGAACAACAAGCTGGCTGTGAGGATTGATTCCTCACGTGGCAGACTTACTGGATTGAAGGACCATCTTATTCTCCAAGTACTCATGCTTATCGTCAGGGGCACGACCTGGTGGATTTTGAGGGATCCTGCCGAATCTACATTGCCCATTGACGTCTATCGCGCGGTCCACGCTGCCGTGTTTGTCTTCATCTTCATTGTAAGTCTATCAAATTGGGAATCGAAACTTTTGCTGACGTTATTAGACTGCCATCCTTTCCTCGTTCATGGTCAAGATTGACAAGACACCGCGCATCAGCTTGAAGGCACCAGAACCTCTTTTGACGCCGTCGGAATATTCTCCTGAAAAGCAGCAACCCTACTCCAGGCCAGCTACAGCAACATCATTTCAATCACAGTCTGCGGCATACCTCAAGCCCTTCCCAGTGAACCGCCTGGCACAACCGCTCAATCTCAATGCTCAAAACATAGACCCACCTTCGCCAGTCTCGTACAAGTCGCACCAGACTGTCACAGAGACAGACGCCACGACTGTGCGCCCCGAAGTCGATGAAGACACGATGGAATGGACGCCCACGAAACCCGAAAACCACTTCTTCACCCTCGACTCGCGCACCGCCAGTCTCCCCGTCCAACAGCAATTCAACCGAATGAGCTCGCTCCTACAAAATGCGACGACAAATGAACGCAACCCCTTCCGCGGCACCCTGCCCCCGGCGCCACTCGCACCCGCTCACAAACTCCGCAACCCACCCAACCAACCCATCTTCCAGCAAGCATCGGCGGCCAAACAGCGCGACTTTTTCGCCCGCATCATGAACCGCGGCGGCAAGGGCCCAGATTCTCCCGGCACGCCCGCGTTCCGCTACGAGAACGAGGGCGAGGAGCCAGCGTCGCGAGAATTCGAGCTTGCACCGGCCAGACTGCAGCTACAGGAAGACGCCGTCGACACCGGCCTCGAGTCGCTCTTCAACAGTGTCTTTAGCATTCGCGACGAGCCCAAGGAGGTGCAAGAAGCGGAATCGCGGCGGGAGCGGGTTGAGGCCGAGAGGCGGAGGCGCGAGGAAGAAGAGGACGACGGTGTGGTGTTTGCGCTGCTTTTTGCGGTGCCGCCCATCATCATTGGCGTTGCGTTTGTTGTGAGGACTGTGTGGGAGTTTGCCAGGGATGCGATTGCTGGTGCTTCTTGAGGAGTTTCTGAGGCGTGTGTTCATTGGCGGCTGGTGTTTCTTCACTTGGCTTGGTAAAACAAACTCATGGCGGTGTTGCAGGCGTCTTATGAAGTTGGGGTAGATGGTTGGATCCTCGTGTCCTTTGCGGATGCGGCGGCACTCTCGTCGAAAAACTCGATGGGTCGGTGCTGTGATCATTAGCCGCAGCAATAGCATTCCCGAATTCGATTTCCAAAACCTTATGGAGGAATGACGATGGCAGAGATGGCGCTGATGCTGATGTTGGAATTTTGGGAACGTCTCGTGATTGGCAATCCGAGAAAAGCACATGTCCAGCGGTCGTTCATGGTCGTCGTCCAATTCCTTGCATTCGTTTTGAGGCGCGGCATTTGTATGCCTTGCCGGCTGGATATTCTTCATTATCCTAACCGGAGCCTAGTATCATGCCATGCATACATGACAATTGAGGGAAACCCATCCTGAATTCGCGCCGAATATTCCTTTGACCACGAAACCCCTCCACACCTCGCTGTCCAAGCCTCGAGAGAAACCAACGCTGCAGCTGTTGCACGCGCTTATGACCTGGGCTTCTCCTTCTTCTCCTTCCACAGGGCGGAGAGACCGACACCGGAAACCTTGACGACCTTGAAACGGACACCGGGAATATCACCCTTGGCCTTGCCCTTGCGACCGAAACCGGCAAGCAGGACCTCGTCGTTCTCGTCCACGAAGTTCAAGCAACCGTCGTTGGGGACTGCGGAGTTCCAATTAGCCCATGCTCGAGTCGTGTGTTTGCCACATCCTTGTCTTTTGTTTTCCCACGCATCATCCTGGAATCCTGGGAGCTTTGGAGGAGTGGCACATACCGAAAGCAGTGACCTTCTTGCCGTTCTTGATGAGCTGGACACGGACACACTTGCGAATGGCCGAGTTGGGCTGCTTGGCCTCAACACCGACCTTCTCGAGGACGATGCCCTTGGCGTGGGAGGAACCACCGAACGGCGACGACTTGTAGGCGGTACCGAGGAGACGCTTCTTGTAGTGGAGGTCGGACCACTGCTGCTCGCGGCGGTGGTTGCGCAGCTTGCGCGCGGCGTTGAGACCACGAGGCTTGCCCTTACCCATGATGGCTGCAATTCCGAGTGTCAGCGGCGACAAGGGTTCTTTGAGGGAGGGATTCGTTTGGGAGAGGTGAGGCGTAGCCGTACGCACCGATTTATGTGGTTATCGCAGAAATGGGTTGTGAGGGTGGGAGTCGTCGTTGTCGGCTGCAATAGGCGCAGTGGGCAGGGTCAAAATTGAAGTTGGCGAGCGAGCGCCGCCAGTGGTGCGTCACGTGCATCCTCGCTTCGGATCAACGCTTCCCCGCAGCTCTTGACGTCTTGCCTTGACCCTGACCACCACCAACATCACGTTGTTCACGTACCATGAGGCGGAGAAATCAGAAAAGGTTTATTTTCTTATTTCTTGTGGACGGATGATTGGGCCGGGCTCTTATCTGCACAACATGTCGCATCAACCACCTCTTGAACGGAGCCACAGCCAACATCGGCCTCCAGCGCCCTCCCTCTTCATTGGACCCCCCTCGCGCAATGCATCAAACACATCCATGGCGCTGCCCCCCGGGACCGCCGCACCAGCAGGAGGCCGTGCGCCGCTACTCCGCCAGCGATCCAAGCTAGGCGAGGCCGTGACCGACGCTGACGGCAATCTCGCGCCCAGTACCAGATCCATCCGGGCGGAGCAGCGGACGGCGCAGACGCAGCACCATGAAGCAGAGCAGCAGAGTGCCGAACGCACCGACGCCATCTGGGCCGAGATGCAGAACACGCTGGAAGAAGTCGAGCTCAGCGCCATTCACGGCACGCACGTCTTCAGACCCGGCCACTCCAAGGCGCTGGAAGACCTACGCAGCGCCCAGATTGCGCTGGCTCAGGCGTGGGCAAAGACCGAGGCCGAGGACGAGCAGCAAGATGCGGCCGCCAAGAGGGAGGAAGCAAGGCCTTTGGGCACGTCCAATCTGCTTGCGTCGGACCGCAGCGAGAGGCTTGGAACGGCGGCGCCCGTCGTCACTGGCAGGCCCAGGAGTGGAACTGAGGCGAGCGTCAAGAGTCAGCTGGAACAGGACACGGAGAATGACATTTTGTTGGCACGCAAGAGGAGGGAGGCCAATGATCGCTACTTTCAGAGGGTCAATGCGGGAGTGCTAGATGTTGTTGCGAAGTTGGACGAGGTTGCCAAGGCGATGAAGGGTGTGGAGCAGGAGAGCAAGGAGATTTGGGGCGATGGCGAGAGTATGGAGACGCGGAGCTATACCAGCAAATGAATGCGTCGGATATGTCCATTTTCGATCTTTCGTGGGGAGCCTTGTGACTTCCATCGCACCCCCAGCGCCGCTAGGACGGGGCTTTCAAGTTATCAAAAAGACTCGAAAGACAAAAACCGTCCACCTAGATTCGCTCCCACGTTCACGCTCCAACCCCCGGCTGGTCTGACCTTCAGCTTCCGACATTGCAAGAGACTCGCCTACCCGCACACCCGCCCGGAAGCCAACCTCGCCTGGCCCGCCCCACCCGGCTGGATCACTACCCGCCCGACCCTCCAAAGAACAACACGACTGTCATCTGCTCCTCACCACCTCCGCAACACTTTTCCGCGACATTTTTGTTGGCTTCTGCCGCTTGGACGCTTGCGAGAGTGAGGCCAGGCCCACGCTAAGCCGAGCTCCTGTAGGCGTTTGAGGCCAACGAGACTTACCGATTCTTGGCTCAGGCAATCATGTCCCAGCAAGAAGGCTCACACAGGCAATCAGAGTCGGGAGAAGAGAAGCCGATGACCAGATAACACACGAGAGCCCTCGAGCTAGCCGAAACCATTGAGAGAGTGTGTCTGATGCCGAAGCACAGCTTGCGGAAGTCAGGGCACGCAGGACAGCATTCAGGAACAGTGCGGAGTCGAGATTGACAAAGATGCTGGAAGAGGACGAGGAAGCGCAAGAGGATGAGGAAGCGCCAGAAGAGCACAAGCCAGGTCCCGACCCAAATGACAGTCAGTTGCAGGCCCGCATGGCTGAAAGGACCGGCAAGTCCTTGGAAGGACTGTCTGGAACGAAGATAGAAGCTAAGAGCGAGTAGCTTTGCACCCAGCTGCCACGTCGACCCCCGCAACTCCCTCACCCGCGAAGAAAAGCTGGTTTTCATGACCTGGATGGATGCAGAGGCTGGGGCAGAAGGTAGAGAAGAGCAAGAAGAAAGTACCCACAAAAGCATGAAGAAGAGCAACTCAGGTTGATGGAGTCCTATGCAGGTCATGAACCTCGGTTGCTCCAGGATATTGGTCGAAAACTGGTATTCGAAGAGATGGCGGCGCCCACTAGACAGTCTCTCAATCAAGTGAAGATGGTTCATCCACCTCTAGCCCAAGTCTCGCCCCCGAATGCTCCCGTCAAAAGCCCGCCGAACGTACGAGCTCGAACGCTCCCATTAGTCTTGATTGCCTCAGACTGCCACGACAGCATCAGTTGCTCGACAAAATACTCTTGACCCCCTAGATTTTGTTCTTTCTTTCCTTCTTTTCCCTTTTCGCTTTGTATTGTTTCGTTTGTCTTGGATTTCTCGACAATCCTGCGTGTCCCAGGTCTTCCATGATGAACATCCCTTGTTTCCTTGTCGATGAGAGCATCCATTGTGTCCACCCAAGGCGCTTGGAAATCAGTGGCTCTCACTGTAAAACCCAGTCTGAAACAAAAGAATCATGGCGCGCCTCACCTCCAGCCACTCCTGGTTGTCGGTTTCCTGGCCCTAACAGAGGTTGTCAACGACACGCAGAAGCTGAATTATGCATTTGACCTCTGAGAGACTGTCAATGGTGAAGTGGTGTTTCCATTGTCGCAACAACCAGTGAAGCCACTCCTCTCCTTCCTGAACCCCGCACAGGAGGTTGACACTTGCACGTTTGTTTTGAGAAAAAGGCGAATCCCCTGCATTGTAGGACTAGATCCAGTGTTTGCCGGCGAGTGGCCAAAGCCCTCGCAGATGAATCAGATGAGGAATCGGAGCGTGAACCAAGTCCTGACCCCATCGATTTTGAGTTGCGGGATCGCGTTGCGGAAAGAATCAGTAAGTCTGAGTACGGACTGCCCGACCAAAGAGAAGTGCCAAGAGCTAGGAGATCTGCTACCAGAGACCATTCCAATGCCCAAGCAGTCACTCACACAAAGAGAAAAGCTCAATTTCTTGGAAAGGCTGGACGCGGAGGTCGAAGCGGAAAGGGAAATGCGAAAACAGAGGGCTGCCAAGAGGGTCAAGAGCTGGAAGTCTTGCTCCAAAGGGGCGGCGAACAAGGGAAAGGGGATATTCCTCATTCTGAGCCTCCTTAGGCACGTTCCATGATTCGGGGACGCGAAAGGGGCGGAAGGAGCCTTCGTCATCCTCGACTCTCAGCAGCAGGGCTGTTGTCTTGTTCGTTGGCGCCGGTCTGTTGCTTTGCCTTGTCCTTCATGGGTCTAGGCGCGATCAAGGAGGTCGTTGATTTAGTCAGCCTGCTGAATGCCGAATATATGTTGGATCGCTTCTTTTTAAGAAGACCGGGCTATTCGCCCTCGTTTGCCTTGTCCTCGTCACTGGTGGGGTTGTCGTCTTTTTTGGTACCGAGGTTTGCCTTCTAGTCCTCAGCTTTGAGCGCAATGTTGCTCCGGCCTTCGTAGCCCTTTGTCAACTTGCTCAACGAGGCCGTGGATTTGTCGAACGCAGACAGCGAGGCTGCCAAGGCTCAGAGCGAAGCAGACGCTCTGAACACCGTTAGTAATCTCCGGCAGCAGATCGTAGGCAAGAATGGCGAGATCAACGATCGAAAAACCCAGAATTTGGAGCAGTCGACCACGATCGGGCACCTGAACGAGGAGATTTCTGGCCTGAAAGTCCGCGTCCAGGAGCTGACGACGGACAAAGCTGAGCTCGAGACCAACAACGGCAATCTTATTACCAAGAAAGAAAACAAGGCTGCTGAATTGGCAAACGCGTCCAGGGATCACTCACATGAGCTGGCAAACAATGAATCTTCGCTCAATCAAAAGGACCTTGAGATCAAGAACGAAAAGGCAGTGCGCGAGTCGGCAGAAAAGGAGGGCATACGCTTGAATAGCCCTGGCCGCGGAACGCAAGTCTGGGGTTGACAGCACGACCCAGCTTCATCACGACCAGAACGAGAAAGTGATCGAGCTGCAAAGAGATCTGCGGGCTGAGACAGGGAATGCCACCAATCTCGGAAAAAGGGTCCAGGAGCAATCGGTGGAGGTTGACCAGTTGAGAGGAAAAGTGCAAGTGTTGGAGATTTCCAAGCAGGCTTTGACCGATGACTGCAAGACACACACGTCAGAGCTTGCCACCGCGACACGTGGTTTGGTCGAAGATCGCGAGGCGCTCCATAAATGTCGCGATAACTTAGTCGCCGAAAAGGTAAAGGTGGAAGCCGCAAAGCAGAGCCAAGAAACCCTCCGGAGCGAGGTCCAGTCTCGGGGAAAAGCAACGTCTCATTGACGCGAGGAATGAAAATCTCCAGAAGAAAAAAGTAGGCCTCAAGGGTTAGGAAGAGACTCACGTCCCATTGATCTCATCGAACAATGCCACGCAGAAAACCATGCAGCGGCTTATTTCTGAAACTAGCCAGGAAATTTAGGATTGGCACAACAAGTATAACAAAGCCGCAAAGAGCCTCGCAGATTCGAAAGAGAAAGTTAATGCGCTTGAGGAGTCGGTTCGCACCAAAGAAAAGAGCCTAGATGAATGTCGCCAAGAACTCGAAACGAAGGAGGGTTTGTGCAGCATAGCCACTCAGGAGCTGAGCGACTTGCGGAATAAACTCTCCAGCACCGAGGAAGAGTTGAGGACGGCAAATTAGGAGCTCGAAAAGGCCAGAACGGAAGCCCGGGCAGCTCAAAAGAAGCTCGTCGATGCCAACAAAGCGCCAAAAACGACGGAAGGCAAGCTTGATAAATGTCAGCAAGACCTCGAAAAAGAACAAAGGTTACTCAGAGACTCGGATGAGCGCCTTGAGGAGGCCAAGGCTGAGGTCTCCAGCACCAATCAGACTTGGGGAGAAACGAACGATACTCTCATCAAGGCAAAAGGCGAGCTTGAAAAGGAGAGAATCCAGCACAATACAGCCAAGACCACATCGAAAGACCAGGGTGCGCAGATCGAGGATTTCGAGCAGAAGAACAAACAACTTGACGAGGACGTTACTTCGCTCAAAGGAAACGTCGCTCGACAAGATCACGTCATCTTGCAACTGCTTCGTAGGATCAAAATCGCGTGCGATTGCGCCAACACGGTCGAGTTGAACTTCATCAAATTCCCAGTTCTCATCGTCAGCAATGCGATGACAGTCTCGGAAGCCGTCAAGAACAATTCTCTTGATCAGTTTCAAAAGCCTTGGATCCGATATGACAACGCTTTTGAAAAGAAGAAGAAGAACGATCTGATTTCACTTAGAAAAGAACTGCGGCAGTCTGAGACCGCGAACGACTCCGAAATACCGGGCTGTCGAAGAAAGTCGATGGGTCATGGGAGATTGCTGGGTTTTCGAGCTTTTCGGGGCTCGGTCTGCACAAAGGATGTATGTTCACAACAGCTGCGGGTTGGATTGGGATTGGGTTGGTTCAATGAGTAGGTAGCAAATGTTATGGCTTCTCTCTCTCTCCGTCGCCTTCTCCCTTGGCGCAACAGTTGTGACTTGTCTGACAGAGCATGTGAGCTCAAAGGAGAGCCTCCCGAGCGCAGCAGTGATGCAGGACCATAGCTCCTCGAATTCTTGCGGTTCTTCGCATGAATGCTCCTTCCTGGCGGCTGTGGTGGTAAATGGATGCTCCTTGCGCGTACCTTGAGTGCTATCGTCAGGATATGACCAGAATTGACGTCGTCCACCGTGCCGGCTGGCCTTTGTGGAGGAAGTAAACGAAAGACAAGGAGACTTGCCATGGCAGGGCCGCTTCATTATTCTCTCCTCCAGTCGCTGTGCTGTGCGTCGGTCTCTTTTGCTTGCTCTCTCCCTTGGACCGTGAGGTGGAGGAAACGCATCGGGCATACACTGAATGTAAACGCAATAGACTCGACGCGAGCCTCACGCTTTGACTCATCGGCGCTCGAATGCTCCCCATGCATAAACTGTAGAGTAGAAGAATGTTCCTTGTCTGCACACCTGACTTGCGTGTCGTATGCCGGATTTTTGGTACAGAGCAGAACTTGTGGCGCTTTGATCGATTGTGTCGTTTGTTTTGGGGTGTCGTCTTTGATGCTTGGAGCTAAGCTTTGGGCTTTGAGAAATGGCGCTGGGTTCTAGGATTTCGTGGAGTGGAGTGCAGTGGAACTGGGGCAAAGAACAAAGGACAAAGGGAACGATGGCATCGTGCATGCATGCATGCGAGCTTGCCGGCCTGCAGAGTCGTCGTCACGCTGCGTTGTGATGCAGCGAAGGCAAATGGAATCTCGACGAGACAAAGAAAGGCGCCGAGAAACGCGGAGACGCTGGTTGTCGTCATTGTTGTTGCTGCTGCTGTTTCTTTGCTGTGTTGCTGTACTGCTGTTTGCTTTCTATGTACGTAGGTGGGCAAACGCACCTTTTGTTTGTCTGATGGCTCCTGCATTCAACGTTCACACCCTTTGCCTTCCAGCCGACATCACTCTAACTCAGGGTGCGATTTGGAATCTGCGGCGGAAGGGGGATGTGGACGTGGAGAGAGGTGGTGGCTAATGGTTTGCTATTCGCGTGGTGTATATAGGTAGCAGCAGGCGAGAGTGCGGCGCGGTTGTGGTGGCATTTGGTTCTCGTTGTTCACGCGGCTGTCATACTATCGACTGAATTCGAGTTCAGCGGCTGCTTCAATCCTGCGGTTGTTCAGGTGTCTTTCCGCGGTTGGTCTTTTGAGGTGAGCCTGATGGCTGGTCCATTTCTCCTAACCTGACTTGCCCCTTCTGACGTTTTGCTCTCCAGGTCTCTCCCCAAAGTCAACACATAAAGAACATGTGCCACGCAACCTTCGCGCAACCGCTATCCTGCTCCTGTCCGCCGTATCCCTGTCCACCCTACCACGTTTTGTGCGCGAGGGCAAAGATGGAGGGGTGCGCGTGCAAGATTGGCACCAGGCGCGTGCTTTTTCGCTTCGTGGAGGGGAAGTGTGGCGGGTGTGTGCTGATGGGGCTGGGTGTGTAAGGGTTGAGATTATGGAAAAAAGGGGGGAGGAAGCAAGAAGAACTTCCAGATGGCCTATGCAAATCCTACTCCGGTGTAGAGGGGGGCAAGCAAGCAAAAGAGACTACCGACGCACGCATGGCGACTGGAGGAAAGAAGAATAAAGCAGTTATGGTATGGCAAGTCTCCTCATCTTTTGCTTCATTTTCTTCGCCGCGGCCAAGAGGTCAGGGGGCAGAAGCAGTATCACAAACTCGCCCAACATAGTCTTTGATTCGTTCTTTTCATTCTTTGTAGAGTAGTTCACGAGACGAGGAAGAAAGGGCGGGAGGACAGCAGCGGCGGCGGCGGCAATCTTTGAACTTGACCAAAAAAAAAAAAAAAAAACGCCGCATCCAAACGGATTCTGTTCGAGGGAAGAAGAAGGCGGGAGAGAAAGAGAGAGAGAATGAAAAGGAAGCACACCACAACAAGACGACCAACCATTGCAACGACGACACGTACCTCGACGGGTGTCCACACCCAGCAAGCACCACGGTCCGCTTATTGTTGGCTCAGCGCCGCCGTCTCTTGCAGCTTGCTTTCGGCGGCTTTGTTGTCTTCGCGCGACAGCTTTGTCGACGACGACGGGCCTTCGACGGGGCTCCTCTCGCCCCCGCTGTCCATTTCGCTATCGCTCTCAGGGCGCGATTCGCGCAGATTGCGGCGGTTGCGAGCCATCTGCGTCGTCATTAGCAGCTTCATCCACAACAAACGCTGGATCGATAACTTACCCATCCTCTTACGCTGCTAATAAGACCCAAGCTGTAGCCCGCTGCAAACTCATTAGTACGGGCCTCACTGCTGCCGCCACCGCGCCCAGCGTCGATTTGGCTGAGGTGCCTCATCAGCCCCGGCGCAGTCTCGCGAACCGGAGTGCTGATGGGGCTGCGTGCTGGGCTAGCTGGCCTGCTGATGCTCGATTGCCAGAAATGGCGCAGCTCCTTGCCCAACTCTTGACCGGTGCTGGTCCAGTTGTTCTTGATGCTCTCCCGGAGCTCCGTCACGCTGCGCTTGATCTCGAGTTCATTCTTCTTGAGCCACGAAACGTTTAGTTCCTGGCGCGAACTGCCTCGCTTAAGTTGGCGTTGAATGTACTGCTCGTAGTCGCGGACGATCCTGTCACATGCTTGTCAGCACGTCAACCAATTTAGTCAATTTGTATCAAAACTGACCTCGTGATGATTCCGGTCGTGCTGAGACCCTCTGTCCGCTGTGTGACGAGGAACTTGCCCTGTTTTTTGATGGGTGCGTAAATGTCATCACCCTCGTCGGCACCATATGGAATGTCATCGTGCGCGACATAGTCGATTTCGTGTTTCTCGAGGAACCCTGGCGAGTCGGTAATGACCCACGGGCAGTCTTCAATGACCTCGTCGACCCATTTGCAGTGACGTACGCTCTCTGCGCGCTCCCGAGCCGACATGACCGTGAGGCCCTTTCTCCTGTGCGTCTCCTTGTCGCCAGTCACGCCGACGATGAGGTGGGTGTTGGGGAAAGCCTGCTTGGCCTGCTGGAGCTGCCGCATGTGTCTAGAATTCGGTCAGCCAGGCAACTCGAAGTACAAGGACAGCATACCCAAGGTGGAACAGGTCAAAGACTCCATCGGCGTAGACACGCACAGGCCTGCCCTCTGGCGGAGGATTGGTGTGGTATCCCTTGGGGTCGACGAGGCCGGCCCTGGGCGGGTCTTGCATCCTCATGGTACCCTTCTCGCCATTCTCGCCGTGTTCGAGGGCGCGCTCATTCTTCTCCCTGCGACTCGTCTCATCGGCCTCGGTGCGGGCGGCCTTGGCAGCTCTGGCGTCTTCGGTGTCGTCGCCATCGCCGTTTTCCGACTTGCTCGAGCGGGCGCGCTTCGTCGACGGGTTCGAGGTGCCCACGTCGGCGGATTGCTGGCGGTGCTTGAGCTCCCGGAGAACGGGATCCTCCGTGTCCTCGCCAGACGCATCCCGCGACGACGGCTGCGGTACGTCGACGGCCGGCGGCGAAGCGGCGGTGCTGGTGCGCTTCCTCTTGGCAGGCATGATGTGGACGGACAGTTGGGAGGGAGAAAGGCTGGACTGAGGCACAGCGGATGGAGAGAAGGTTCTGCCGCCGCTGCAATGGCGTCAAGGAACTGCGGAAGATGGGCGGTCAGCTAACCACGATGGTCCGTTCATCATTCCGTTGCGACTGCTGGCAAGAAAAACCGCAACCAAAGAGGAAAGATGCATACCGCGGATCCTTAGCCGGGCACGGCTCGTCAATGTTTGATAGCAGGAAAAGGTGGATACGGAATGCTCATAAATGGCAGTGTGCGAACATTGCAACCGGATTATGCAGCACTATACAGAACTTGGAAGCGCAATGCGGTCATGTCAGCCTCAAGCTCAAGCCAGCCAACCAGCCGGAGCAGAGCAGAGCAGAGCAGAGCCACAGAGCTTCGTCGAACCCCTCACGTGCATGCTAGGCCACCCCTTGCGCGCGCGCCTGGGCCGACATCGCGTGGAGCCGCGTCTTTGCATAAATTCCTTGTGCAGCGCAATCATACATTACTCACGATAATCTACACATACAAATAAGGCAGGGGGCATGTTGTTGTCGTTGTTGTTGTTGTTGTACCGCTCGTCATTCAAACTATTCGCAAAGACACAAAGGAGGACCGCCTTGGCCTCGTTCGCGTCGGAGCACAAATCATGCTACGACTCCCCGGGGAATGTGTGTTTGTGTATGTGTAGTGTTTTTTTGCATCCACGAGCAATCATAAAGACGGGTAGAGAGAGGGAGAAAGAATTGGGGTGCTCGAATGCGAGGTATCGAAGCCGCAGAGGTGATGCAAAATCTCACAGACAAAGAAAGCCTGTTTGCCAGCTTTCCCCGGGTAACCGTTCCGCAACAGGTGCCCATCTTCCGCCCAGGAGAAACCACCCCGGCGACTGAATTTTCCATAACGTCGTTTCTAGCTCTTGGATATCAAAGGACGTATAACCATTGACTGCCGAATCACTCGCTCTTCTTTGTCGAGTCGTCGGTGACGCTGTCGGCAGCTTGGGTCAGCTTGGGCTCGGTGGGCATGCCCTTTGCGTCGGTCGAGCCTTCTGATTTCTCCGTCTTGTCGGACGCGGGCGATTCGTGCGTCGTGTTCGAGGTCGCGGGCGTCTTTGCGGGCGTGCCCGCCTCGGAGACGTCGGTGGGCGCAGGGGTTTCTTCGCGCTGAGTCTTGTTGACTTGGGACTCGAGGTCTTTGTCCTCTTCATCATGGTCAAACATTTCGTGCTCCGCAGAATCACTCGAGAGGTCCGTACCGTCTCCGAGGTAAATGACACGCCCTCCCATGTGATAACCAATCCTCGCGTTGGGACCTATGTGAATCAGGTCATCATCGGGGCTGTCATCGTACCGGTGATGAATGCCCGGACCCCGGAACTCGGCTGCATCAGGAGAAAGGCGTTAGGATATCATTCGAGGAATAAAACGGGAGACTATGCGTCGGAGACTCAAGACTTGCCATACTCTGGCGGCGCACACGGCCCATCGCCATTTGCAACCCTATCAGCAATCATCTTGTACCACTCCTCCTTGGTCCTGCCCTTGAGCAAGCCAACAATGACAATGGTCATGTTGTCACAACCGACGCCACCAGTGTCGCTGTTGGATGCCAGACAGTTGTCCATCATGTTTTCACAAATGTCCGACAGCTCCTGCTTTGCAGCAATGCCACGCCTGACAAACTCAATGACGGCCTGCGATGACTGGCAGTCCCAGATGCCTGCACCAGTCAGCAACTACTCGAGCCCCAAGTTTGCCATCTTACCGTCGCAAGCAATGACCAAAAACTCATCGTCGTCGGTGATTTCGTGAACGGAGACATCGGGGAAGGCCGTGACAATCTGTTGCTCGGGCGGGAGGTCTGCGCTCTTTTTGAATTCGAAATCGCCAATGGCGCGGGACAGGGCGAGGTTTCCGTTGACGCGACCAAAGTCGACGAAGCCACCGGCAGCGGTGATTCTGGCCTTTTCGCCTGCAAATCGGTGAGTCGCGGTCAATTGCACACCCCGAGGCGACTGTACCTTCATTCTGCGGCTTGTGGTCAAACGACAGCGGCTTCGCCCTGCCTTTAATGCCGAGGACGCTCCTGGAGTCGCCCGAGTTTGCCTGCCCGCGTCAGCGCCATCCATTGAGCACAGCGACTCGCACATACCACGTATATTTTGTCTGAAGAAATGACGCCGACGGAAGCGGTGCAGCCAGACACTTCGTCCTCATACTTGGGATCTGTGGTCGCTTGGTCAGCCCTAAGTACGGCACAGCCCACAGCCCGCAAAATATTCACCGCTGAGAATGGCCCGATCGGTGGCCAGGAAGCCGTCCTTGAGGGCCTGCTCAATGTTTCCTTCTTTGAACGCATCTTGTTTCGCAATGATCTTGTGGAGGTTCTCGCCGGCGTAGATGGCCACCTTGTCTCCTCCGTGCCCGTCGTAGACGCCAAAGAAGCTCAGCCGGAGGTTGGACGAGGTGGGAGCCTGATCGGCGTCTTCGCTCTCGGGCTTCAAGTCGAGTACGCAGGCGTGCGCATCCTCCATGCTGATGCGCCAACCTTGCATCGAGGAGACGCCGAAGATGACGCGGTCATCTTGACCCGTGGCCGATTTCTGGAGCGGAGCAAGGCTGGTTAGCGCGGAATCTCTCTCGAGCGAATGCACAATTCGGCATTTGGGAGTGCAAGGGAGCAGTATGCGTGGAGGCGTCGATGAGACAAGGGAAGCAGAAGAGCGACGGAGGCAGTAAGCGCGCGTCTTGGGCAAGGGTGGGACGGACCTTGTCGACGACGGGCTCTGACAGTGTTTGACCCATGGCGGGCAAAAGGGTCTCGGCGTAGGAGGGTTAGGACGGCGGCGGTGATTTACGGGGACGGTGTTGTGGGGAGTATGAACAGAGCATGCAGCCTTCTCTCAGAAAACTCGGTGCTGGCACTGGCACTGCGGGGTCTGGGTTCTGAGCGGAATGGGCAGGCGAGGACAAGGAGGGCGGTGGGAAAGAGTCGAGGCGGACAAGGGCGGACGGAGGGCAGTGTCGGCCGGGGGCGAGTGGAGAGAAAATGAGAGGGAGAGAGAGAGAGAGAGAGAGAGAGAGAGAGAGAAGAGAGAGAGATGGAGGCGGAGAGTTGTTGGGCGGCGAAAAAGGGTGGTGCAAGCTGTGGCAGAGGTGATCGCGTGGAGAGCACCCAGGCAGGTTACGCTCTGGGCTCGGATGACGAAGACTGGATGGGATGGGATGGGATGGTCGAGTCCAGGGTGCGGGTGCGGGTGCAGGTGCAGGTGCAGGTGGCAGCTGGAGCCCGGCCAGACTGAGGTCGACTCACAACAAACACCTCTCCACACGCCGCACCACCGCCAGATGCTGCAAACCTTTGACTTGGAGCTGCACCTGACCACCCGCCCGTCCAATTGCACCCATGGCCGACATTGTTCTACTCTCTACATGTATGTTGCGTTGTGTCTCGTCTTACTCGCGTGCTCCATTGCCCTTCCTCCTCTCTCCTCCTCTCTCAACTCCACCTGAACAACCACGGGTGATGCAAACGCTACGCAATCAACAACCAGGCACATATGTGTTCCCGCGCGTTGAGGACCAGAACCACAAAGTCTAATTAAATCTGTCCAAGGTTTGGCTCATCTCATCTTTCCTGGGCGTGCTACAACTCAATTTCTACTTCCATCCCCGTCAATTCCCTCACAACTTGGACTTAGTCGCCGGCAGTCCAAAGCCCGCTGGATGCGTTTCTACTACTCGTCAGCATTGTATGTTCCACTGCCAAACGAATGAACTCACCCAATGCGCTCCGGTCAATTTGCCCGACATTCTGGAACCCGCCGACATTGAGCAAAATGTCAAACTCGGCCAGCAGGCTCTTCATGACATGGCGCACGCCGTGCTCGCCCATGATCGAGAGACCCCACACCCACAGTCGCCCGACAAAGACAAACTTGGCCCCGAGCGCCAGTGCCTTGAAGACGTCGGCCGCTCCTCTGACTCCGCTGTCGTACATGATGTAGGTCCTGTCGCCGACCGCTGCGGCAGCACAACACAAATCAGCCACCAACCCAGGCAGAAATCAATCCTTGGCCAGCTTACCGTCGACAATCTTCTCCAGCGCGTCCAGGCTGGCAACGGCGCCATCAACCTGCCTTCCCGCGTGGTTGCTCACAACAATGCCATCGACACCTAGCTCGACCGACTTCTTGGCATCTCCCGCGCTCTGGATGCCCTTCAAGCAAAAGGGCTTGCCGCCCGAAATGTCCTTCCACAATTGCATCACCCACTTGATCTTCTCCCACGTGTGCGCCCGCCCATGCCATACATTCTCATCAATCCACTTGGCACCAGCCTTCTCAGGCTCCCTGACAGGATCAATGCCAGCCTCCTTCAACCGCCGCTGGAACACGGGATCCGAGAGTCCCAAGTCGGCGCCGACGCCGCGGTAAAAGGCGTAATTGCTGGTTGCGACGTCGTGGTGGCGCCACGCCAGTTGCCAGGTGTCGAGCGTGAGGATACACGCCTCGAAGCCGCTGTCGACCGCGCGGCGCAGCAGCGACGCCGTCAGCTCGTCGTCGTGGCCCATGTACAGCTGAAAGAAGCGCACGCCGCCCTCACCATTCGCTCTCCCGACATCCTCAATCGGCTGGCTGCCCGCCGTGCTCAGACAGTACGGCAGCCGCAATTCGCCGGCCACCTTGGCTACCGGCAGCTCGCCGTGCGGGTGGTAGATCTTGTTGATGCCGATGGGCGCAAAGCCAATAGGCGCGGCAACGCGGTGGCCGAAAATCGTCGTCGCCGTATCGCGGTTGTTCGTGTCGACGAGCATGCGCGGCACGATGCGGTGCCGGTAGAAGGCCTGCCGGTTGGCCGTGTGCGTGTGCGAGAGGCCGGCGTTTGACGCGACGTAGTTCCAACCGTTCTGCGTCAGCTTCTGCTGCGCCAGTTCTTCGAGATTCGCGGGGTCTGCACGAGAAGGTAAGTAGGTGTCAGTCAGGGGGTCGTGGTTGTAATCAAGGGGGAAAGAATAGACGCACCCGTGTCGAAAAGCGGCGCTTTGCCCTCGTTGCTGGCCCAAAAGTTCTCGCGCTGGTACAGCGCCCACTGCGGGGTGCTCCGGACGTCCTTGTTCGGGCCCTTGGTGTCCATCTCGGCAAGCTTGCTCGTTGTCTGCGAAAAGTAGATATAAAATGCAAGCGGGTAGCAGAGCTGTTGCAGCCAATGCTTCAATAATCAACCAATCAACAGACGAGTCAGTGCAATTGGGCTGGTAAGTAAACAGGTAGGCAAACAAATCAACACTCTGACCAGTATGTGAGGTAGCTATCAGGACCCTTCCTTTAACCCCTCAAAAAAAACCCCCCCCCCCCCCCAACGCACACAGCACACGCAGGTCCTGTCTACTCGAACAATACGCAAAAGCGTGCTTGCGTGCCTGCCTGCTTCCCCGGCCGTCCATCCGTCAGCCAACGTCAACCGATCTACACCCTGCACTGCACCGGCAAGTGGGGGGGGAGGGGGGCAAAGCGACCTACCTATTCTTTGCCTCGAACGACCTCGGGTGTCGCAATGATGATGATGATCCCCGTTGCCGCCGCACGTTAGGTACGTTGGGTTGGTTGAGATGGGATGGGATTTGGATTGGATTGGAAGTGCCCAGCGGTTCAGCTGCAGGTAGGAGTAGGAGTATTGGAAACGACAATTGACCGCACAATGCTTCGAGACGTGATGGACGTGACGATAGCACCCAAGTTTTTGCTTGCAAGTCGTCTCTGTTATCAATGCCAGATACCTTAAGATGTCGTGTGTTCCTGTGATGTCGACGACCTGACGACATGGACAGACCTGAGGTCCCTGAGCAATGATGTCATGGCTACATAGCTCCCGTCCGTATGTGCAGCCACAAGACCCCCCACCGTCAACATCGGATGGACTGAAGTGCCCTGCATGCCTCCGTCCCGTGTATCATCCAGTCTCCTCGCCTCTATTCAATAAATCATAGGCAAACCAGGCATGACACGATCAAACCTACCTCACAAGGCAACCCGTGACGCCGATGTTCAGTCGACCCACGGCGTGCGTGGACGGCTGGCTGATCTCGGATGGCACGGCACGCTGGGCCGTCGGCAGGCAATTAGGTACCAGGTACATGTATTCGACTACCTACGATAGGAGAAGGAAGACCCGAGCTTGGAGATGGATGGGATTTACTGCACATTTTTTGGCTACCGCATGTACTCCATGTAATATACTGTACTATATCGTACAGCACCCCCCGAACTTTCTCATCCAACATAGTAAGTATGTACGTACTGTGATGAGAGGGCAGACAGCAAGGTGTCCCTCCGTCTGGCCACATGCACACATGGCATGGCATGGCATGGACGGACGCATACAACAACCAGACGGAACGCAGCATACCTAGGCACCCACCGCGCCATGTGCTCCACTCTGTCATTCGTTGTAGTTTGACATGTCATTACCTTGGTGCAGCGCTGCGCTGCGCTGCGCATCTTCACACCTCTAGTCCCTCTCCAGCCTCTGTGTCTGGCCACTCACACGCCGCCCCTCTGCGGCGGAGCTTGCTCCGCTGATACCACCAGACTATGACACCCACTCACGGACGAGACAACAATCATCTTGATCAGAGATCGATAGAGGTGCAAAAGAGAGACAGGCAAAAGGGCGGGAAAATGGTAGCCGGGTTTTCTGTCTGATTTTGTCTGGGGTTTTTCGTCTTGTCTTGTCTTGTTTGTTGAAGGAGACAGCAGCGGTGGTGACGGCACTTACGTCTTAGAGACAGAGATCGACAACGATGGCATCGGCGGCGGCGGCGGTGTCTCAGTGAGGTAGTCAGTTGCTGTGCAGATTCGGCAATGTGATGGACCTAGTATTCAGACAGAGCATTTAGCCAGGCTTGAAGCAGGTTGTGTATGCGGTTTGGTTCTGGTTTGTTTTCACGATTTCCCGCAATTTGTAGATGGTTGAGCTGGTTGAGCTACCTCTGTGGTTTATTGCCGGCGTTGCTTGCTGGCAAGGTCTCCATTGGTGGGTATGTTTATCTGTCTTAGATGAGTTTCTGTGTTTGATTTGCGTGGCTTGCGCGATGTCTATTTGCCTTTCTCCTGACTCCGTCTGTCTGCCTTTTTCTTTCTCTTCTCCACAACTCCTCATTCAGACTTCCCCGGTAGACGCGGCTGAGGCAATCATGACGCGCACATTCTCTGCGCTCAGGACCAGACGAACAGCGGCGTCCAGCCAATCCATCATCGTGGCGCCTGCATGTCTCACGCAATGACGACAACGCTCGTGCGTCGCTCAAAGAAAGCTGCCGTAGCTCCCATGGGATTTACGATTTGTCGTACCTTGCAGCATCGCTTTCATGCATTTCCGCATCCCGCCGCCGGCTCAGCCCAGCGTCCAGATCTTGACCTCGCCATCGTCGCCTGTGCTGACCAGCACCTCTTCGTCCTCGGACCGCCGCCCTTTGTCCCGCCGCGTCGCCCAGATGACGTGGTTGATTTCAAACACGTCGTGCGCGCCCTCGACTTCGGCCACGACGGCCCATTGCGTCAACGCAGGAGACATGTTGGGTGCTTGTGCGCCGCTTTCGCCATCGGGGGCTCCGTCTGCGGATGCGGGCTCCGGCTCAGAACTTCGCCATTGCTCCTTGTAAACGACGATTTTGCCGTCGCTGCCCGTGCTGGCAATCAGGCCCGTCTGCTTGCTCCATGCAACCGAGTAGATGGCGCGCTCATGACGCTGCGGTAGACGCGCTTCCTCGACCCATTCTTCCTCGATGCTGTTGTTGCGAAGGATGCTCGGCATGCCGTTTTTGCCTTGTGCGCTGGCCTCCGTGTCGCGCGGCACCCGTCGCCAGACCCTCACTGTCAAGTCGTCTGAGCACGAGACCAACCGTGGCCCTGCTGCTACGCGCTCTTGGAGTAGTTTTGCCCGTTTCTCCTTGAGATCTGCTGGAGTTGTTCCCTCGTCTGCGCCGACTGCCAAGGGGCTTACTTCCACCACTTCCCAGTCCAACCCCCACACCGTGGCGTCGTGCCCGCTCAACACGGCCACGGCGGTCCAGTCGTCGAGATCCTCGCGGTATAGCCTGATTGTGTCGTCGTAGCTGGCGCTGGCAAGGAGGTCTTCGGACGGGTGCCACGCAACGCACTTGACGTCGCCATCGTGCTCCTGCAGCACAGCAATCGTCTCGAAATTGTCATCCTCCATCTCCTCCCATATCCACACGCTCTTATCGCGCGAGCAAGTTGCCAGAAACTGCCCGCCGGCGCTCCACGCCACGCTCTTGATCTCGCTCTCGTGTCCGTCCAGGATGACCGAGAACCGCCATTCGTCGTCCTCTTCGCCGTCCTCTTCGCCGTCTTCGTCGTCGATCGCTGCTGCATCGTCGTCGTCCGCGTCTGCGAAGCTGTCTTTGCTCTGCCGCTCCCATTTTCGCCATACCCCGGCGCTTGCATCAAAGCTCCCCGTTGCGAGAACGCTTTCGCCCGTGACGTGCGGTTTCCAGGCGCAGGTGCGCACGCTGCGCTTGTGGCCGCCGCCGATGCTGGAAAGCAGCGTAAAAGACGTCAGGCTGTAGACGCGAACAGTCTTGTCGGACGACGCGGTTGCAACGATGGGCAACGTCGGATGCGGCGCTGTCATCCATGTCCGTGCGGACGAAGGAGGCGTCAGAGTAGCGAGCGAGTTCAAGGTGGGGATCGAGGAATCAGACGGAGGGTCGGCCGCGGGTGACATGGTCGCGGTTGTGCGTTGGCGTCGAAACGCAGAAAGAGGCGGAGAAGCGGGGGGGGATGGAAAGATGAGAGACGTGAGCGCTCGCAATCTTTGGCGGCGTCCGGCAGCGAAAAAGAAAAGTGATTCTGCGGAGCCGTGTGCTGCGTCTATCAAGCCTCTGCTCGTATCAATGCAATTGAAAAGCCGCGTCGTGCGGTAATGCTACGCTCGAGCACCGTGGTCCACAGTAAAGCAAAAGGACAAGCGGGATATCGAAGAAAGTGTCCCGCCAACAGGCAGTCGACGTCGACGAGTGATTGGTAAGGTGTTGATGTCGCGGGGCACACGCTGTGAGGATTTTCGGCGAACGGGGCCCTCGGGACAGCGTCATCGGTTGCCGGAAGCTTGGGGCTCCATGTGCCGCGCGCACCCGTCAGCCCTCGACTCGCGTGGCCGACGGAACCTGGAGCTGCGAGAAGTTAATTCCAACATTCTCCAACGACGACTGTAATTTCCTGGTGGAATCTCGCGCTTGCCGGGAAGAAGGAGAATCCATGTTTCTGCTACGCACTCTCAATTGGCCATGAGCTTCAAGGTTTGGGTCTGATTACGACGAGCCAATGCATTCTTACTCGAATTCTAGGCGTCACTGTACAAATGCTATCCTATGTGATGCGATACCACGACATCCGAATGAGCCATCAGCAGCAGCTCACCTCTCTTTAAGAGTCGAATACCAACTCTCGATATAGTTGATGCGCTCCTCCGACTCAGCAATATAGTCTGCACCCAACGACTCACCCAGCTACATCATCTGCTTCTCCGCAGCAGTGCTCGGCGGAAAGTGCGTCAGATTCCCACCATTTGGATCCCCGGTCCTGATAAAATTGGCCCAGTACTGCGACATGGCGCGCTCAACCTCGTAGTCGTGCGTCGTTCAGGTGACGTTGGAGTGCTCGGCTTAGAGGATGTTGTTGAACGTGTACCACAGCTCAGCGCCGTGGTAGGCGCCCTCGTCGCGGTCCTCGGCCGGGGCCGTCGTGAAGTAATATGTGTAGAAGTTGCTCTTGACGCCGCCGCCGGCCCAGTCGACGGACCAGCGCCAGGCCCCGACGCGGCTCAGGTCGCGGAAGAACTCGTTGCTGTTTGCGCTGGCTTCCGTCACGTTGCTGCCCAGGTACAGCTCGAAGAATCGCGAGGAGAAGTTGCCGCCGAAGCTGCCAGGATACAGCGTCTTGTAGGCCGTTGCGTTGTAGTCCGTGTCCGGAGATGCGCCCGATTCGTCCTTGTTGTTGCCTGTCAAGATTGGGACGTCGGTGTGGTCGTTGCCAGACAAGTCGTTGGCGAATTTGGTGCTCTCGAAGATGGTGTCGCTCTCGTTGACATAGTCGAGCAGAGTGTCAGTCGTGACGTTGCGCACTTCGGCGATGGAGACGTTGAGGCTGTTCTTGACAAAATCGACACCGACAGTGACTTGGTTGGGATTCCTGCCAAAGTTGGCAATGTTCTCCTGCACCCACTTCAGAGCAAACTGCTGATCCAGCAGACCATAGTTGCCAGAAGCATTGTGGCCCGACTCTTCATTGAGTTCCAGATGAGCGAGGGAGCCAAAAAGCCCTACACGGCAATTGAGGGTAGCGACGATGATGTCCTTGCTAGCGAGGCTAGATCCATCATATGGCTTGACATCGCCAGAACTGGCTTCGAAGCGACCACCGTAAGTCCAGACGAGGACGGGAAGATCCTTGAAAGTGATGTTGGTTTCGTTGTAAGTCGGAGTCCAGACATTCAGGTACAGACAGACCTCGCTCGAGGAAATGGTGCTGGAAAAGATGTCTGCAGAATTGGCAGGCTGAGCGCAGGCCGCGCCAAAAGTCGTTGCGTTGAGAACGTCGTTCCTGGGCTCTGGCGCAACGGGAGCTCTCCCACGCCATCCAGCCGCAGAACTCCACGTCTTTGGACGACTCTGTCCCACGCACCGTCCTCAAATGGCAGTTCCCTTTACACATTGTTCTTCCAAACACAAGCACTTCAGATAAGCATACAAACAAACAGCTCATCCATGCATCTCTCCAAAACATTCCCACAAACAAAAAGCCATCCCGCGTCTCCAACCCCTGAGCTCCACCAACCGCTGTCTACCGTCACGCCGAAAACACTCCAGGAGCTACCGTACCGCTTGCTCACTCGCTCGCTATCCGAGTACGACACCGCAACCGAAAGAGTGCGTACCTATGGTCTCTGCGACGCCAACGCGGCGTTCGGCGCAAGAGAGAGGGCCGGGCGTACAGCGTTATAGCCGAGCAAGTGAGGCGGCGGTGCGGTGTCGAGCTGCTGCTCCGCTCCTGGGTCTGACCATCACGGACGAAAAGTCTGGCTTCTGAGTGTGTAAAGTGGTGGTGATGAGCGGCTCGCGTTTTCTGGTCTACCGTGGCCTACCTACCTACTTGGTGCTTGACTAGGAGTAGGTTAATTTGTCTATTTGCTCGCTTGCTTGCTCGCTTGCTTGCCCCTTTTGCAACACGTGCAGCAGCTCGAGGAAATGATATGAGATTGTCGCGTATCTCCCTCCCGTAGCTCACACCTCTCTCCATTCGCCAAGAGCCGCAACAGAGAGAGCAGGGGCGTTCAGTTCTTTCGCCCATTCCACCCCATTCTGTCAGATGGGCGTCGGGTGGCTTGCAGCCAGGCAGCCACCACGGCTGAGGTGAGACGGACGGTCGGGGCACATGCATGATGAGATGCGGGGTGCAGACAGGCAGGCAGACAGGCAGAAAGACGCGGGGTGCGTCTTACTTCGAGTGACGACCGGGGATGGTGCTGATTTTTGGGTTTAGTGTGTTGGGTTAGTTGTGGAGGTGATGTGTTTGGTGACAAGGAAATGTATCGTGGAAAAGATGTTGCGCGTTGGGATCAGAGGTAAGAGATGTTTGTTGAATGGTTGTGGAATTGATAGGGATGAAGCCGTTTAACGCCGTACCTTTCCGTGCGCCTGGTGTGTGTTTGTGGATATCCCTCTGCTGCTGCTTCCGTCTAGATGGGATCATGTAGGTGTCTTCCAAATGATATGCGCTGTGTCGACATTATCCTGCCCCTCTTTTCGAATGGTGTGCACCTCTTCTTCTTCCCGCTGTGGACATATACCAGGCTTACTGCAATTTACTTCATCCTCTCAACAACAGCCACCCCTCCAGACAGCAGCCTCAGTGCAAGCCAGTCACAGCCTGCTCCTCGCGCGCCATCTGCCTCTGGCCCCCGTGGTCATCCACCTCGCCAAACAACAAGCCAACCTCCTCGTCCTTCTTCGCAACCTCATCCTTTGGCTCATCCTCACTCGCCTTCCTCCCGAAAAAGTGCCCGCCCGTTGCAACGACCAGCGCGCTCCCCACAATCGCCGCTACGCCGCCCCACCCCCACGCTTCAGGCAGCGTGCCAAACACGACCGCGTCCGAAATAACAGCAAACACCATGGACGTGTAAACCATGGCAGTCGCGGCATTCCCCTTGCTACTGCGCTTCGGCGGCGGCGCTGCACCAGCGGCACTGCTCGTTTTCTTACTCGCTGTGCCCTGCAAGCCCATGGACAGCAGAAACTGCATCAGGAAGCCCGCCACACCGAGCAGGATCAACAGCGCCCAGTCGAGCGGCGCGCTTGGCAGCGCAAAGGGCACGCTCGGAAAGGGCGGCGGGAGGGGTAGGAACGACAGCACCGAGATGAGGCAGCAGGCGCCGGAGAAGTACGTCACGGAGACGAGCGGGTGCGTCGACGGCCCGATGATGCGCAGCGTCGTGTAGGCGCACGAGGCGCCGCAGACTCCGAGCAGCGCGAAGAAGATGGCCAGCAGACGGTGCGCCGGGTTCGTGTCTTGGTAGGGGTCAGACGACGACGACGAGATCTTGGCCAAGGCGTGTGCGAGTAGAGTCGAGGGCGTGCCAGAGGGGTCGCCGCTGGCGGGCGGCGGCTCAGCCGAGGGAGACGAGAAGAGCGTGGTGGGGCGCGCAACCATGACGACGCCGATGAGTGAGATGGCGCCGGCAATTTGCTGCGTGCGGGTAAATGGCTCGCGAAGGAAAATGTAGCAAGCTATGCAGGTGATGGTGGGAGAGAGGAAGGACAGTACGGTGGCGTCGGAGAGGGGGAGATAGAGGAGAGAGTCTGTCGATTGTTAGAATGGTGGTGGTTTGGGAAAAGGAATTGAGTACGCACAGTACATCCCGAATACGCCAAAGAAGCCGCCAAAGCCTCGAATCAGCAGTAGCCACCGCATGTTTTTGGGACCGAGAGGAGCTTGATCGACCTTTCTCCACCACATGTACAAACCTGAGAATACAAGCGTGATGCTCATTCTCGCAAATAGAACCTGCCAGACTTGTTTAGTTGCTTGCCTTTCAAACGATTAATCCAACTGACCTGAAATGGATGGTAGCCCTTGCCATCGTTGCCTTCGATTTCCAAAATCCTCGTCGCTGTATTCATGACGGTGTTGAAAATCTGCGCTATTAACACCAGCAACAGTCCTCTATTTCCTTCCCAGACACTTTGCAGCTTCTCGCGCCATGTTGTCGGGTACGAGTCAGGCTCGGACTCTTCTGGCGACTCATGGCTTGCCGGATGTGTATGCGCGGTGCTTTGGGCAGTGCCGTAGTTGCGGTGGGCTGACAGCAACGAAGCCGACTCTGACGATATGATGGACGGACGGTTAGCGCCGCTGCCCTTCAAGACCCTCGGGGGGGACAGGGAGCCGCCGTGCACCGTTTGTCGAGTCTCAGGGCTCCCGGGGCCAAGCTCGGTGTTGGCGGGGAGCTGGGTCTCGGGCACAGACATGGCGTCTTGAAGGGGTGGTGATTGACAACTAGGAAAAGATGCGACAAAAACACATTAAGAGACTCTAGATAAGACGCTTGGGAAACAGACGGGAAGCGAAGCAAACGGCAGTCCCCTTATGCCTCGGTCGAGGTAAAAAAGCAAAAAACAAATGTGGAGAAGCGAGGAAGAACAGGTGGGCAAGAGGAGCGAGAGAAGGAAGAGAAATGTCTGGACCGGGTAAGAGAGCAGAAGAGCAGAGGCGCGCTAGGCTGCTCATGGTTAGCAGGGAGATCATTTGCGCTGAGTCTGGGTCCGCCATCGGGGCATCAACAGCAGTCGTATCACCAATAACTGTCGTCGCCTGACTGTTGGCTTCCTGATGAGGCCAAGCGATATCGGAGCGGCTCATGGCTGCTGCTCATGTGGTCTCGCTTATCGGGAGATCGGCAACGCTAAGCGATATGATATCTAGCCACACGTGGTCCACAACCCTTGCCGCTCGTTCTTGACCTCACAACTTTGACTCCCTTGACAACCAGTGCTACCACTTCTGCAAACACGTCAGCATGGCCTCCAGCCTTTAAGAGACTGCCATGTCGAGACAAAATGCCCTCCTGACTGATCAGCAGCTTCGCCATCTCTCTACTCGTACATATCCTGGAAAAGCCATGTAAAAGTCGAGCTCAACACCGTCTTGAAGCCAGGAGAACGCAACAACAATCCACTGCAGTGACGTGGGTATCTCAACGAAGGAGACTGGAAGCGCAAACTGGAAAAACATGAACTTTTGGAGAAGAGAAGAGAAGGAAAACGAAATAGGGCGAAGGCGGGCGAAAGAAAGAGCCAGGACCACCCAAAGAAACCCGCGCAGCACCCAAACGACGGCCCCCGGCAAAACAAGGACGCGAATGCAACCAACCAACCAGAGAACCACCGGGCAGACAACAAACTCAGCGTTGCTCCTTGTCCTCCTCCTGGGGAGGGGACGCGAAGACAATGCGGCCTTCCATTGATCAGTATCCATCAAACAAAGCAGGTAAGATGAGGTGACCAGCTTACCGTCACGAAAACCCACGACCGAGGTCTCCCTCCACATCTTCTTCCTCTCCACCGACGCCACGAAGCTGGTGGGCTCCACGGCTGCGTCTCTGTTAGTCGCAATCGAAAGGCCAAAGGAGAACGCCACTTACACGAACGGGAGGACGACAGAGCAGCAAGCGTCTCAGCGCGAGAAGAGGCCGGGGCGACAAAGTCCAGTGCCGGAATGCGCGGCGCGACGCGGGCGGACGGGCGGACGGGGCTGACGCACACAGGCGTCGCCGGGCGCCGGGCGGGGGCCGACTCGGAGGACGACGAGGCGGCTGCGGCAGCGGTGGTGGTGGTGTCGGCGGCGGCAGCGGCGGCGCCAGTCTGGCCCTTGGCCTTGCGGCCGCGGAACACAGACAAAATCTTCTTGCCCAAGCCCTTGCGGGCTGGCGGCGGCGGGACGGCAGGCAGAGCGGTGAGGTCCATGGTGGAGACCTCGGCCGCCCTGCTGTCCGGCTTGGGCGCCAGAAGACTGGCTCCCGCAACTGGAGCAGCGAGGGCAGCGTCGTCGGTCTTGCCACCGACGATTGGCCTGGCCGTCAAGGCCATGTTGGAGTGGCCCTCCACGTGCTTGAAGCCTGTGGGGGCGCTGATGACGAGGGGCTTCTGGGCGCCCGAACCCTTGTTCTTCCTGCTGAAAAGGCCCATGGCCTTTGTCGAGGTGACGGCGTTGGTGGACGCTCGTCGAGGGTGTGCGGAGGTGGATGGCGGCGGAGGACGTGGATGAGCTGGAGGTGATTGAACGGTGAGTATCAGCCTGCGATCAGGTTCGTTGAGAGAACTTACAGGGTCAGAGAGATGCTGGTGCTGAGCCCGTAGAGCGCAAGGGTGTCAGTCGCGTTGCGTTGCGGTGGGCCGGTGTTGAGAAGAGGTCTGAAATGCTACTCTTATACCCCAGTAGGCACAGACGACGGTGCAGAACTCCAGGCACTCCTATTTCCCTTTCTAGCCGCAGGCACAAGCAGGCACAAGATGCTATCCTTGGAGCATTTCAAGGGAAAGTATGCGCTTCCCTTTTTGCAAAACCCATATCCAGTGAAGCGAATGGCTCTCGCATTCAGGTCTAAGATAGGCATTTCACGAGCAGTGAACTCCCCAGAGCGCATCTCTATCAACATCTAGGTCACAAAGCGAAAGGCCTTCGTGCCGACGCTTTCTAGAGACGAACGCGCCGCAAAAGATCACTTTAATAAGTATGACGGCGCAAGTCATCGAAATTCGGCGTTCGCAAGCCTACATTTTGACAAACTGATTCGAAAGCGAAAGGCACTCAACCGAAAAAAGTTTCACACGAAAGAGACGGCACGTTTCGCAGCGAAAGGTCCGCGAAAACCAAAGGGAAGCGAATAGATGAGGGACGAAATGCGTAGAACAATCAACTCATGGGGAGCCTTCGAGTCTGTTGGTGAGTATTGTGAACATCTTTCGAGTGCGAAGTCGGATCGCTGTGGAGAAGCTCTTGAGTGCGACATAGTCCGTTCCTACATGGCAAAGATCTTGATTCCTTACCTATGTTCTCATGAAGGCGGACAACCCATGCTGCTCCAGCCACAGCGTCCAACTCTTGCTGTCCAATTCGTAGAGCAAGCTACAAAACATGGAGAAAAGAGAAACTATTTATTCAATGGGGACGTCGACAGTAATCCTCAGGCCGCTTGCAAATAGAGACGACGAGGACTTTGGCTTACACAAGCATTCAAGCTCTCAAAATCAATGAAATTGTGCATGCTTTCCCTAGCCGCAATCCACGTTGTACATTTCAGGCATCAGGTCACACTGGCGGCTCAAACAGAGTACGTCGACGGAGCGTGCTACCAGAGCCAAATATAGAAATACTTGGACGAGTGGTCGCAAATCAGTGGCGACGACGCTCATCACAGATCTGACTTAAGATGATTGATTGCATCTGATGGTGTTGGGATGACGTTTGGGGCGAGGCTGAGACAGCAGAGATTATCTATGGGTGACGTGATTGGCTGGCCAGAGACTTCTCCTGGCCGAACCGTCGGTCCTTAACCGCACCCCGCCGTCTATCCGGATCCTTTTACTCGCCTCGGCCACATGCTTACTCTTACTCTACTGCCAACTCCAGCCCATAAATATTTCTGACCCTGCCTCACCTCCACCCTCCCGACCCCCAACCCTCTCAGCAACCGCCGCTGTCGCCATGTCCTTCTCGTCTCTCGTCTCCGACCTCACCTACCGCAACGATGATCGCGACGACCGCCGTTCGCAAGTCTCGCGCGCTCGCTCCTACGCCAGCACTGCCGCCACGAGCGTGAGCATTTCTGGCGACATCAAGAGCCAGCTTCACGGCGGCTACTGCCACCCTCTCGCCAGGGCATGGCAAGCTGAGAGGCAATTGACCAAGGTACTGCCGTCCTCACCCTCGAATGTCTTGCCGCAGTCGCTGACGCCCTCCAGTCGATGCTCATCTTCCCACTCTTCATATCAGACCAGCCCGACGAAGAAACGCCAATTCCCTCGCTGCCGAACCAGCATCGCCGCGGCATCAACCGCATCGTCCCCTTCCTCACGCCCCTGATCCGCAAAGGCCTCAAGTCGGTGATGCTGTTTGGAGTCCCGGTAGCACCAGATGCCAAAGACGCGCTGGGCACGGCCGCCGACGACCCGGACGGCCCCGTCATCCAATCAATCCGGCTGCTGCGCAAATCCTTCCCGTCGCTCTTTATCGTCACCGACGTCTGCCTCTGCGAATACACGTCACACGGGCACTGCGGCATCCTGCGGGACGACGGCTCGCTCAACAATGCCCTCTCGGTCGACCGCATCAGCGACGTCGCCATGGCGTACGCGGACGCGGGCGCGCACTGCGTGGCACCGTCGGACATGAACGACGGGCGCATCCGGGCCATCAAACTCAAGCTCATCGAGGCCGGCATCGCGCACCAGGTCGTCCTCATGTCGTACTCGGCCAAGTTCAGCGGCTGCCTGTACGGCCCGTTCCGGGACGCCGCCGGCTCCGTCCCCAGCTTCGGCGACCGGCGCTGCTACCAGCTGCCGCCGGGCGGGCGCGGGCTGGCGCGGCGCGCCATTGTGCGCGACATCAACGAGGGCGCCGACATCATCATGGTCAAGCCCGCCTCGCAGTACCTCGACATCATCTCGGACGCAAAGGAAATCGGCAAGGACCTGCCCATCGCCGCGTACCAGGTGTCGGGCGAGTTCGCCATGATCCACGCCGCGGCCAAGGCGGGTGTTTTTGACCTCAAGGCCATGGCGTTTGAGAGCATGCAGGGCATTCTTCGCGCCGGCGCTACCATTGTCGTCTCGTACTTTGTCCCCGAGTTTCTCGACTGGCTGGAAAATTGAGCAGCAGTACACCTCAATCAATTCTCTTTCTCTCACACGGCGCGGGTTACTCGGGACGGACGGACGGACGGATGGACGGCTGATATGGACACGGACGGTACGACAAGATGCATTTCACGGCGTTGCAGGCAGGCACCTTTTTCTCTCACGGTTGATTCGGATTCCCAGCTTAGCGCTCTCTGCCTCTATTTCCTTTCCTTTCCTTACCATTCCCTTTCCCTTTCCGCTTTCCGATACGCTACGGAACAAAACGGCCAAGGTAAAATCTCAGCTTCCAACACTCGACACCGCCCCACCCATCCATCTATCCATCCACGGGAAGTGACGGGACGGGACGGGACTGCCCACAAAAACGGCATGCATGCTCTATGAGGTAGCGTTCGGGTTCGCTGCTTTTGTACAGGTATTAAAAACGAGTTTACCTACATGTACCTACCTACCTACCTACCTACCTGACTAGGTGCATTGTGTATGACAATGTCCATGTCACATCTTCCATGTTTGCACGTATGCATGTACGTATGCATAATGTTCTCAAAGGCAAAACCACAAGCAGCAGCAGCAGCAGCAGCAGCAGTAGCAGCAGCAGCAGCAGTAGCAGCAGCAGCAGCAGCAAAAGCAGCAAAAGCAGCAGCAAAAGAAAACAGAGCCAACGTAAAGAAAGCAAATCGTAGACAGACGAACAAACTCTCCTCACACCTCCTCCTCCCTCGCTTGCGCATGTACGAATAAATGCCCTTGCTAGCAAGCAAGCATGTAGGTAAGTAAATAGAGGAGAGGGGAGGGGGGTGGGTGTAAAGGTAGGTAAGTAAGGAGCAGGTAAGTGAGTACATAGAAGGACATGAAGGTATTACATCAATACAAACCAACCAACCAAACTCACGATGCGTTAGTTTATCAGAGTCCAGTCCCGTCACAGTCGGTGGTATTACATGCATCCTGCATCCAGCATCTACTAACGCACTCCACTACGACCCTTAGCAAACATCATTCTTCAGTCGTCAGTCAGTCGCTACTACCACCAATACTACTACCACCGGCCAGCCAGCCAGCCAGTCACCAAGGCATACTACACAAACCAACCCAATATGAGAGAGGGCTTCAAAAAACCAAGCGACAACGACGACAACGACGACGACATCCACAGCCAAGTTCTTGCGCGAGAGAGAGACATGTTGGCGAAGAGAGAAAAGAAGATTTCATGCGTGCATTAAAAGCGTAACGGTAATGGGGGCAAAAATGATGACCGACCGACCCAGACTAAGTTTTTTAAACCGCAGCAGCCGAATAGTTGAACAAACCGAACCAGTCCCCACCCATGGCAAAAGGGAAATAAGAAAAAGAAAAGTCAATATAGGGAGAGAAGGGGTAAGGAGGAGATATAGGGGGGAGGCGGCGGCGATTAAAGCAAACCAAACAACGACGACGCTTGTTGCCCAAGAGACGAGCACCACCGCTCCGTATGCAAATGCCACTGAACCAGAACCGACTGACTGACTGGCTGACGACGAGAATGTCGCCGAGTCGGACTGGGTACATGCTTGCTTGAGGCGGGTGCCGGGTGCAAGGGAAGTCATGGCGGCGAGAATTGCCAGGGGAAAGAGACGAAGATGGTTCCCCGCACCAAACCATCCATGCAACAAGGCACGGCAGCAGCGGCGGCAGCAGCATTCCCGCCCGCCATGGCGGCACCCACCCAACCCCGTCCACCAACCAGCCAGTCAGCCATCCCGCCACTCCAACCGCGGCGCCCCCGTCTCGAAACAGAAAAGCGCGCGCGGCTTCCCGCGTCCACCAACTCAACATCACATCACGACCTTCCCATTTGGGTCAACCCGTAACCCGCTCAACACGACACCCAAGCTTTTTCTTCCTCTCCATGACAGAGACAACGGGGGATCCGCGGCCAATGGGGAATCCGCCGTCGTATCGGGGCCGGGAGCCGTCAAAATAGTTCGTGTTGCTTACAACATGCCGACGACGACACCGACGGCGGCGAGAGCACCACCGGCGATCTGGCCCACGGCGGCGGCGGCGCCGGTTCCCTGAGCACCAGAGGCGCTGCCCGTCGACGAGCTGCCGAAACCCTCGAATTTGGACTTGTCGGCGCCAGTGGCGGCAGCACCCGTGCCCGTGGCTGTAGGAGACGAAGACGTCGTTTTGGGGGCAGTCTTGGCGGCTTCGCTGCGCGAGGAGAGTTCTCTGTTGAGGGAGACCAAGATTAGTTTTGTGTTTCATGTGAAGTGGTTGGGATCAGGGATTGGGCAGGGAAGGCAAAAAGGGAATACGCACGGTGCGGCGGCGCCACAGAATTGGGTAACTTGGTTGTTGACGGCGGACCTAGCGCTGTCATTGGGGCAGTTGTTGTAGCAGCTGGGGAAAAATGTCAGTTTCTGGTCCGACTTCTGACTGTCGAGATACTCACGTCAGGATGGATTGGTAAGTGTCGCACAGGCAGAGCCAGTCATTGCCGCCGCAGGCATCGGCCTTGGCCTTTTCGCTTGTCAAGCAAGTGTCGAGAATGCTGTCGAGACGTCAGTGCGGGTTGTCGTGGACAATTGAATCTAGACTCACGTCTGAGCGGCGCAAGTTCCTCCTGCGCCTCCGGTTGGAGCAGCACCGGGGGTCGACTGGGCGGCGACGAGGCCAACGGAAGCAAGGGCAAAGGCGGCGAGGGAGAAACGCATGTTGACGGTTGGGGTGGAATGCAGGCTAATTGATGGATGGATGGGTAGCGGGGTGTCGGATGACTGTAGAGATGGACGGATAGATGGATGGATGGATGGATGGATGGATGGATGGATGGATGGATGGATGAGAGGGAGGAGAAAGTGGGAGCAGACAGGAGTGATTTAAGCAGAGGAGGAGGCGGCGGCGGCGGCGGACAAAGCGAGTGGAGCAGGAGCTGCTAGCAGAGGAGGCGAGGCGGGCAAGCGACAGTGAGGAGAAGGCAGAGACGGACGAGGACGAGGTCGAGGTCGAGGACGAGGACGAGGACGAGGATTGAGTTCACAGCAGGGGCACGACGCTTTTGAGCAAAGAGGCAGGCAGGCCAAGCCAAGCCAGAGAAAGCACGCATGACAAGACGGACAAGCCAGGATTCCACATGCAGTCGGGAGCAGAGGAGGTTTGTGAGAGTCCCTGCATGCATCACATCGTACCTATTCTTAGCCATGTCAGTCAGTCAGTCAGTCAGTCAGTCAGTCAGTCAGTCAGTCAGTAGTTGTGTGCAGTGTACACGGAGAGATCGTATCGCGTCAGTCAGCCGTTGTGTTGTCCCCACCTCAGGCGTTGATTGATTACATCTGCTCGGGTAGTCGTGGCAATGGCAATATTGTGTATTGGCAGTGGCAGTGGCAGTGGCAGAAGAAAAAAGTCGAAGTCGAGGCCGAAAATAACATTTCACGTCGCTGCGTCGGTCCCCCGTTCACGTCCCTGTCCCTGTCCCTGTCCCTATGGTGGCCCAACCGGAAGCCACAGACAAACACCTACATAGGCACATACCCACCACTAGAGCCGCATCGCCACTGGTTCTCGACCCGATCCGCCGCATCAGCCATCAGCTGAAAAACAAATGTCTGTGTTGTCTGTCACTTCACAAGCTGCACATACATACATAGCTACACATACACACACACATACATATATACAATGCGGAGTCACGTCTACATGTACCTTGTGCTGCGGAACAGGCCATGGACCAACCCAAACCCCTAAGCTTAACTCCCGTCCAGCTGTCCAACCCCACAGACGCCTCGACCGTCAACTCCAGTCTCCCGCCCCTCCGACTCTCACCAACATGCCATGCCATGCCACACACATCCCTCCATCCATGATGTGTCCTTGCCGCGTCGCCCACCAACCTCGCCGAATTTAATCGAAAACTCCACTGTGGCGCCACCGTCCATCGTCCATCGCTAATCAATGCCGCCAGCCCCCTTCGCTTCTACCGTCGTCTATCACATACACCGGCCGTCCACCACCTTGCACCCTGGTTCCCTGATCTACTAGCTACTCGGTCCGACCAGCCCGCCCGCCCTCCATCTGCATACCCGACCGTCTGTCAATCCAGCCGCCCGCGCAGGCATCATTGCTGCGCTGCTCTCAACAACTTGAACCCTTTTGATTCAGATTCGGCTTAAAATAACTTTTGGTCCGTATCGTCTTCTCCCGTCGTCGACCTCAACACCATTGCCCTGCTATCTCCATACATGAACATCGTCAAGAAGAGACAGCAGCGACAAGATTTTCCATATTTGTCGTTCATCGTCGCTCGCGAGCCTACTTCCGCCGCCGCCGCATGTGCCCAGTCAGCACCCGCATATGTCCGCCCATCCCGCCGCTGCACGCCAACTGCCAACCTAACCGCCCTTCTGCACTTAACCTACTAACGCAGCATTAGCTTGGGCGGCGACAAGGCGCCGGCAAAACTCGTCCCGACGCCGGCTGCTCAAGTCGGAATGCCGCCGCCGCCGCCTACTTCACCATCAGTCTCTCTCGAGAGCCTGAGGGGAGAACCGCCGTATCAGTTCGCATGACTTCTGGGCGAGAAGGTGGGTGGCGTGGCTGGTTGGGCTGCGGAGTTTGCCTGCTGCTACTCAGGAACAGCCCAGGAACCAATCCAAACCAAACCAAACCAGCCCGCCAACCTCCATGACAGACAAACAGTCGACTTGCTCGTGCTAAAATGACTGGCATCGGCGTGTTTTACTGCGTCGCGGCTGCGGCTTTATTGCGCAATGCCTTGCTATGGGCAGGCAATTGGCTATAGTTGCCTACAGAACATGAGCCATCCCGGTCGACTGAGCTGACAAACACCTTGATGGTTTCGATGGGTTTGCAGGAGAGATCCCGACGACATTGCGCACACTTTGAAGGACGCGTCATCTTAGTTCTTTTACTATCGCGGTTATTCATCCACTATATCCCGACATCCAACTCGTCGTCGCAATTTCCGCAAACCTTTTCTCGGGGTCGTAATAGACACATGGCTCAATCACCCCGTTACCGTGCCGTTTTGGCAGCAAAAAAACATTTCATTTGCTTCAGATAAGATTCTCTTAACACAGTCAACCTCGACCCGTAGACAAACGACTTTCCCGTTAAGCTAGAAAAGAACCTTTCCCTCCACCACCAATCCCCAAAATATCCCCTCCCCAGGATGCGACAGCTAACAACTATGAGGCGGCCGCGGCCCCCTCGCAAACCCCGCGCGCGCATCCGCACACTTAGCCGGACAACGACACGCAGTCCTGCCCTCATCATCGACAATCGCATTTGGAACGCCGCAGCCCTGGATCGCCAAGCCTCGGCAGTCTTTGACGTAGGTGCAGGCTCTGTCGTCGGGGGGCTGCGACTGTTAGTTTTAAAAAGAGGAGGAGGGTAAAATAGTAAATACGTACAAAACACGCACACTTCCCCCGCGTCTCCTGGAATCCGCATTGCCCGGTGAAAACCTTGGCGGCCGCGCATCCATACGACACTTCAAGCCCTGGGTACCCGCCTTCTGCAAGCACTTTGATGTATTCGTCTTTCTGCCCGCATAGGCCGCTGCCGCCGAGGCATTGGGCGTTGGATGAGCAATGCGTTTGTGGAGCGTGTTAGAGCTAGGGTGGTAGTTGGGTCGGATGGATCGGGGGGGGGGGGAGGAAAGAAATACCGGCGCATCCAAGAAAAAAACAGCGCCCTTGCCTCTGGGCCCGCTTCCAATGCTTTTCACATGGGTGATCGAGGTATCGGTCATGTCGGCTACCGAAGGCTTGATTGAGGCGGCGGTTGCGAGGGTGAGGAGGAAGAGGGAGAAGGAGAGGGGGAGTTTCATCATGGTGGTGGGTAAGATGGGATGGGATGGGATGGGATGGGAGACAGGCTGGATTGGCTAGACTGGTTGGACTGGCTGGGAGATTTTATAGAAGGGGGCGAAGAAGAAGAAGAAGAGGGTGACGGGTGGTGACGGGATGGTACGGAAGTTCTTTGATACACAGCGCACATACGCGCAGCCGATCAAACCAACCGCTTGCATCTCATCCGTTTAGCCTCTTCACAAATATAAATAGCTAAGGCTAAGGCTACTATAACACCTAAGGCAACGCGACCACCACCGCACCCGTCCCCTCCCCTTCTCTACCTCTATCCCTCTATCCCAAAACCCCTCGTTCCCTCATTCCCTCATCCCCTCCTCCACTCTTCTCCTCCGTCGTCTTCACTCAACAAACAAATCACCAAATACACCACCCCCCTCCACCCCCCTCCGTGCCAAGCACCAGAGCAAAAAAGCCTAAACACAGCCAATCAACGAACGCTCACAAACCAAACCCAAAGGTACCTCCATCCTTTCCCCCCCCCCCAAAGCCGAAAATTCAATCGTCTCTGGCAATCCAGTCCATCATCTCCGCGCGCTTGAACGGGAAGTAAGGTATGAAGATGTCCGGATGTTCCGTCGAGCCCTTCTTTTCCTCCTTTTCCTCCTTTTCTTCCTCCTTTTCCTCCTTCTCCTCGTCGTCGTCGTCGTCGTCGTCGTCCTCCACCACCTCCTCCGCCTCCGCCCTAACATGCACCACCACCACCACCACCACCACCACCACCACTATGTTCGACGTTGGATGGCGGCTGGGTAATCAGCGGAGCGCGGCGGAGCGGAGCGTGGACCAACCCAACCCAGCTTATTTCTATCCAGCCAGTTACGCCACCCATTCCGTCCGAGGATGTGTGTAGGCGGCCACGCGTGCCGTGCGCACGGTCGAGCGACGGAGGTAGGGGGGCAGGGGGATGTTTGGTGGGTTGGGTTGGGTTGAGATGGTACTTCAATGCGCTGTGTATGTGCTTGTTTACTTTTATTGTTTTTGCGGTGCATGTACTGTACACGGACGAGACGGAATAACCCTGGATGAAGGGGGAAAAAAAAAAGAGAGAGAGAGAAAAGGAAAGAAAGGAAAGAAAAAAAAGGAAGGAAAAAAAAAGAAAAAAAAAGAGAAAATAAATCTCTCGTGAAAAACTGTACTCAAAACTTTTTCTCATTGTCATTGCTTTTCCTGTTGTTGCTGGCTACGTTGGTAGATGGGTAGTATCGCTACTGCTGCTCCATCTGCTGCGCTCAAGAGATTTGCTTGTCGAGGTATGTGTGTGTGCGTACATACGATCAAAGATGGAAACGACGGAAAAACGATAGAGGAAAAATGGTGCTTTAGCAGCAGCAGTAGACCGACCAATCGCCCCCGCCCCCGCCCAGACAACCGCCATCCATCCATCCCAGCTCATCCATAGATAGACCGACCGACCAACCGACGTCATGCAGGTATGTACGTATGTACGTGTGCGCAAACGAGAAAAGAGAAAAGAGAAACACAGGGCTACAAGCCACCCACCCCGTCCACCCAATTGGACCCAGAACCAGAACCAAAACCAAGGCAGTCCGCGCTCAGTACTGCAGATGAGACGGCGAAATGAAGAAGAAAACGAAAACAAAAGACCCCACAAACGCAAAAACGCCCGGAAATGCAGCGACGAGGAACCAACGAACTGACGACGAGGTATCGACAACAGAGATATCGACAGGTAGATACTATAGACGGAAGGTAGGTAGGTAGAGAGGTAGAGAGGTAGAGAGATATGCAGGAGGACAGAGAGGTAGAGAGATATGCAGGAGGAGGGAGAGAGAGAGAGAGAGAGAGAGAGGGAAAGAGAAGGGATGTAAATGTAAACCACCAACCTAATCAATTAAATCGTAAGAGACGACTCGACTCGACTCGCTCGCTCACTCGCCCCGGCTCGTCCACGCCGTCAACCCGCTCCAACTCCAACTCCTGCGGTTGGCATTGGTGAATGTGTTGCTGGAGCGGCGGCGATTATGATTAGGTGCCGAGTTGGCGCCATAGTTGTAGCTGTGGTTGTGGTTGTGATTGTGGCTGTTGTTTTGGGTCTGGTCTTGGGGCTGACTTTGGTCGTCTGGCGGCGGCAGGCCTTCTTCAACATCTCTGTCGCGGCCGTCGTTATCGTCTCCCTCTTTTTGCTGGTGGTTTGACTGGTGCGAGGCATTCGGCTGTTGGTCGTCATGATTTTGACCTTGGTGCTGCGTCTGCATCTGCGTCTGCACCTGCGTCTGCGTCTGCGTCCGCAAACTCCGCCGACGACCATGACGGCGCCAGAGCATTCCCGCACCACCAGTACCACCATCATCACCCGTCGTCCTCGTGGTATTACCGCACCCCGGCGGCCAGCGCCAGCGCGGCCACGTCCACGTCCATCCCGGCCACCACACGCCTCCACCGCCTCGCCCACTCGCCCTGCGGGCAGAACTCCACTCAGACCACCGACGCCAATTCTTCTCGCCGCTCGGCGACGTTTGCTGCAGTTTGAATCGTGCAAGCGCCGTGCCGCTTGGCGTGAGTGTTGCATTAGTGCCCGGGCTCTCATCTCTAGCGCCGCCCCTCTCGTACGCGTCCTCTCCATCCTCATCATAGATATCCAAGTTCCTCGTCGCGTTTGCATGGTCTCGGTTCGAGGGAGGCGTGGCGGCGGCGGCCGCGCGTCGGAGGTCACGCTGGCTGGCGCGGTGCTGCGGAAAGGGCGGCTTGGTTGCGAACGGGTCGACGATGTGTTTGGCTTTGGGCGTCGTGTTGAGATAGAGCGGGAACAGGATGCCGGCAACGGCAGCGGCGAGCGGGACGCAGTACGCAAAGGGGTAGTCGTAGGTCCTCCCGCTGCCGTCGTTGAGGTGCGGGCTGTTGTGCGCAACGGCGAAGTAGATGGGTGGAAAGGCTGCACCGCCGGATATGGCGGCGGCGAGGAATGCCGAGGCCGATTTGGTTCTGGAGCCCATCCCGCGTAGACACTGGGCGAAGATGAGGCTGAAGATAGGGGCTTCGGCGAAGAAGAGCAGGACGACGGCTGTGGCAGATGCCGTGGGAGAGGGATTGCGCAACGCGACGGCGCAGAGCGCGATGAATGCCGTAAAACAAACAAGCAGCAGCCGCCGCGGCTTGATGGCCGGATGCAGAACGAGACAGCCGGCCGTGAAGCGCGAGACAGCAAATGCCGTGTGTGCATAGGCTAGGTGGTTGACCGAGTCGAGCGAGGGAAACACGGATTTGACGTAGGAGTCGAAGCTGGTGGCGACGCACTCTTGCGCGCCGACGTACGTGAATTGCGCAAAGGCACCGATGGCGAGCGTCAGCGTCGTCACTTGGACAGTCGAGGACGACGAAAAGAGATTGATCGATTCGTGGTTGGCCAAGTCGGCGCGTTCGGCGGCGTCGTCGAGCTCCGTGTCTGTCGCCTCGGGCAGCGGGATCCAGTAGTAGGCTACCGCCAGCAGGACGGTGATGAGGGAGATCCCAAGATAAGTCCACTGCACGTCGATGAGCGAGTTTGCGTCGATGCTGAAGAGGACCTTGCTGGCGAGAAGCGGCGAGACGACGCTGCCAATGGCCTGGACGGATTGCGAAAAGTTCAGTCGCGCTTCAGCATACTGCGGCGGGCCACATAGAATGATGAAGGGGTTTGCGGCCACTTCGAGCGTCGAGAGACCCAGACCGACGATGAAGTTGGAAATGAGAAAGGCGGGATACGACGTGAGAACGGCAGAGGGCCAGAAAATGAGCGTCCCGCACGCGTAGATGCAGAGACCGACAATGTAGCAAGTCTTGAATCCGCACCGCCTCAATAAAATCCGGCCAAACGTCAGGGGCCCGACGAGGTATCCAACGTAGTACAAACTATGAATGCTAATCGTCTGGCCCCTCGACATGCGCGCAATCGACTGAAACTGCTGGTTGAGAATGTCCAATAAGCCATAGGCAAAACCCCAGACGAAAAAGAGAATCGTGACCATGGAAACGGGGAATATCGACTCCTGAGTCGTCATTTGCACCAAACTCTTCTTCTGCTTGAACTTGACAAAATCGAAAAAGGTGTGCGAAGGCGCCGCCGTGTGTCGAGTCGAATTGGTCAGCGCCGTCGTCGTCCGCTCAATCCGTGGAAGTTCAGTCATGTCGGGCGTGGTCAGGAAATCGATGGCGCCGACAGGTTCCTCAGGATTGGGGGGCGATTCAGACAGCGGGAGCTGGGGAGACGCAGAATCGGCCACGGACGGCAGTCGTTGGGCATTGGCCATGTCGACATTGGTAAAAGTCTCTCGTCGGTGGGTAAGGGAGTGGACCGTATCTCCAGCATCGCGGAGGATGCGCGGGACAAAGCGTGACACGAGAGGCTTGAGAGCAGGGACGCATCCGCACATGATGCCGACATTGACTTCAATGGCGCTCCACATGAAGGAAAAGGAAATGTACCAGGAAAAGTCGGTTTCTTCATAGTTGCGCTCGTTTCCCGTGTCCTCGTTGTACTGAATCTCGCGGAGGCGGCTTTCCGAGGCTGATTGCAAGTAGGCGATGCGGACAACGTCGACGGCAGCCACAAAGACACCAAATCCAAAAGTGATGATGAGAATCGTCTTTTGCTTCGTGGGGAGCCGCATGGACGTCAGGACGGGCATTGGCAGAAACAAAATGGCGAGGTCGGTAATAATGTTCAAGGGGGACGAGGAGAGGAAAAGTGTGACAATGTCTGTACAGTGAGCATCTGCCGGTGTGGGGTTGGCAAAGGCGGCGCCGACGGGGCGGCATTGAAAGACGTTGAGAAAGGTCAGGGCGACACCTCCAAGATTGACGACGGCCAGGGTGGCGAGGACGGCCCATTTGAAGACGCGATGGCTCTTGGACAGGGTCAGGTAAAAGACCAAGATGGACGTCTTGGTGGCCATCAGGCACGGGTTCTGAAGCCCGTCAGCACGCGAGCGGGGGGGGTCTGCAGCAGAGCGAAACAGGGCGTACATAGAGAGCCTCAAAGGTGTACTCGAGGCGCCTCAGCTTGGGGTCCCAGGACGTGGGGATGTCGGTCTCGTGGCGACCCAGGCCGTAGCGGACGCCGAGACAAATGGCAAAAGAGATCCCAAAGGCAAGCACCCAGGCCACAGCCATGAAGTAGTCGTCCCATCCCGTTCTCTTTACGATGCCGATTCGCGAAGCCAGGCGCAGGACCATGAAGACGGTGGAGCACACAGTCATTGCCGTGGTGACGACCAGGACGGCCGGGCCGCGGGACTCAATGTCGTTATCGCCATTGCTGGTCGACATGGTGTGGCGCGCTCAACCATTGTCCCAAAGCCCAAGGCGCAAGACGCGCCGCCACAGAGGCGTGCGCAAAGCGGCAGTCGTGTGATGAGGAGAGGGCGCGGGGTTTTGCAGCAGAGGGGTTTTCGAGGGGTCGGACAGGGGAGCGTTATGGTACGGTACGGAGTACAAGCGGCGACGACACTGCGTAACAGCAACCGGGACAGAGGAAGAGGCCAGGCGTTTGTTTCAATTGTTTGTTTGACAGACAGCAGGCGGGACAGGCGAGAGAGATGGAGTTTTGGGTGGAAAAGGGCCGGCGCAGGATGTGCAGGAGGGAAGTAGAATAAGACCCTTGGTTGACCGCCAATCCCCCAGAGCATTTTCTTTCGTCTTGGACTGGCGGGTGGGGTGCGAAAGCCGGCCCAGGTCGCCTTGCATTGGCCGCAATTGGGTTAGCCATCGAGGCCATGTGGAGTGCACGAGTGAGTGCCATCAGCCACCACGTCAGCCCGCCGGCCGGCCGAACGACGCGAGCGAGCGAGCGAGCGAGCCAGTCTGGGGAAGCAGCAGAAGCAATGGGTGAATAAAATCGACTTCTCCCCGCTTCTCGACACTTTAGCCATTGCTCCCGTGCCCGGGAACCCATTGCCAGGCTCGCGCACTGCGTACCGCTGCCCCGACTCGATGCCATTCCCGCACGCCTGGTTCCTTGTCCGAGCAAGAGTCGATCATGTCGAATCTTCCCAGGACTCGAGAGTCTACACCGAGTTCGGCCGGTGGTGCAAGAAGTTGCCGCCCGTCGCCACCATCACGTACGTATTGCCCGCTTCCTGTTACCACCGCCAGTCAACGTCTGTCGCAACGTGTCGACCGCTTCACCGCCGGCGCGCTGCCGCGGAGCGCGTCGCTGGCAAAACCGGTCAACCGCAGTCTCCAAAGGAACAAGACGCGCCGCGGTCCCGTCGGAGAGGATGTAGCTCGGGTCATGTTCGCAAATTGGGGCCACGGCAAATCGCGCTGCGGGCCAGAACTTGAGAGAAAAAAATCAAGCAAGGCCAAGCGTCGGAGCACCGACGTCGTCGTCGTTGATGTGCAGGGTCTGACAAGGTTGGCCGTGGAAAGATGTCCGCGGCCTTGCAGTGGTCTGTTGTCTGTCTGTCTGTCTCGACGTTGACAAGACCTGAGACAGCCACCTAGGCGCGACAAACGCACGCTTTGCTGAATCAGCTCTGGCGCCCTCGGTCGGTTCCAAACATCAAGACGAATGGAGATTGAACTGGTGTCTAGGCGTCTGCACCCCTGACGTCACCACCCGCTGCTACCAACATCCATGAATCAAGGAGCTTCAGCATGCACGCTCATCTCCCAAGCAATCACTAACTATACAACGTCACCCTGATGAGCTTACACGGACGACACCATTCCGCAGCTTTTGAGGTTGGAAAAATCATGAGCGCCAATCCATTCTCCATCTAGCCCGCCGCAGCCAGCCAGCCACAGCCACAACTTGACAAAACTGCCGAGACCCGTTTGAAACCACGCAAGCACGTGGAAGCCACCCCTCACATCACTCCATATGTATGCTCTGTTATCTCGGCTTGCTCTAACACCAGAGAAGAAAAAGGTCCCCGCCCTTGCCGTACTCCACGCGAGAGAACGAGGCCCACTTCCTAGGTTCACACTGACTGACTGACTGACTGACTGACACCCGACGCCCGAGCACATCCGCGGTCCCAGGCATTTGCGTCATAGCACGCTAAATATGAACACCAGGCACACCACATCTCCTCTCGTCTCCTATCCACCATCATGACTCTCGCCGCATAACCGCACAAGATGAGATGATTGTCTTAGCTAGCATGTCCCCCCACACTAATGCAAAAGCTTGCGCGCATGCAGGCAGTAGGCTATAGACATACATACATACATACATACATACATACATACATACATACATACATACATACATACATACACACATGGATAAGGTACCTAGCCAGGGACGAACGGACTAACTGAATGCCTGACTAACTGCAGTAGACTAGAGCGGGCAACCTAAGCAAGATAAGCCATAGGCACATACATACGTACGGTACCCAGGCAGGTAGGCAGAGAGAGCGACGCCCCCTCCCTGCCTACATGTACAGTAGCTAAGCAGCGCACATAGTAAAATCAGCACCACCAGCACTCTTAACCCCAACCTCAGCCTCACCATCCACTCTTCACATCATCAGTCGCAGTGTTAATAGCAGCAGCAGCAGCAGCAGCAGTAGTAGTATCAAGGTACCGGTAATAATGTATAACCCCAACAAACACAACTCGAACCACGAACGAACACAGACCTTACCGTCAGACCGTTAAAAAAAAAAAAGAGGGAAGGAAAAAAAAAAAAAAAAAAGAACAACAAATAAACAAAGTAGAACAAATAAACAAAGTCGAACAAAGTCGCAAAATAAAGACCCATACGACCAACCAACCATCCATCCATCCATCCATCCATCCATTCAATCAGAGAAGAGAGGAGAGAGGAGAAAAGATTTCCGTCCTTTCCATTCATCGTCTTTCTTTTCTTTCTTTCCTTCCTTCCTTCTTTCCTTCTTTTTCTTCTGCGAATCCGTCAATCCATCCATCCATCCATCCATCCATCCATCCATCCATCCATCCATCCATCCATCCATCCATCCATCCATCCATCCATCCATCCATCCATCCATCCATCCATCCACCCATCCATCCATCCGTTCACACGTGAACATCAACAACGGCGACATTCGACGTCGACAACATCAGTAGTTCAAAGATTTAAAAAAAAAAAAAAAAAAAAAAACGCCAAACTGTGTCATCCGTACACTAACCTGCCTGCCTGCCTGCCTGCCTGCCTGCCTGCCTGTCTCATCTGTGCCGTTTGTTTTTTTTGAATGGTACTCTGCCGTACGTCCATCTGCCCACCCGTCCATCCATCCCTAACTTCCTCGCTTCACTGCTTCCTCGCTTCACTGCTTCCTCCGACACTACACCACCACTCTGCTTTCTCTCCCAGACGCACCCATCCATCCACACAGCTAACTATCTAACCAACCGACCGTCATGGTATCGAATCGAAAAAAAAAGAAAAGGAACGGAAATGGGGAAAAAGGAACGGAGAAATGAAAACAAAAAAATAGAAAAAGGCGCAAAACAACAAATTTGTAATAGTAATCTGGTCCCGGATTGTCCATCTGTCTGTCCGTTCGTCTGTACGTCTGTCTGCCAAATCACAACTGACAACAACAGAGGATGGGGAGAGACACGACAGGAACCAAACGAAGAAAGAAACAAAAGACTCTATTCCTGCCCGAACCCAACCGTCTCCTCGACGGCAATCAACAGCTTGCTGCTCAGCTGGTCGTACGTCTTGTACGGCGGCAAGTCGAGGCGATTGAAACTGTTGAGACATCACGTCAGCAACCGATCTCACCAAAGGAGGAAAAAAAAAAAAAAAAGATGGCAAAGGGAAAAACCACATACCAGGTATGACTCTTGGGCAACTGCGTAATCTCCCCCGCCTTCTCAATCGTAAACCGTCTGGGGCCATCCGAGCCCTGCAAGTCCTTGAACCCGTTGACCGGGATGCGGCTGGTGCCCGTGGCGAATTGGAGCAGGCGCGACTTTTGCTCCGCGTCCCACGACCGGATGCACTTCCAAAAGTTTTGAATCACCTCGTCCGACTCGGTGTAGCCGCGGTAGTCCGTGTGCTTCTTCCAGTCCTCGACGTCGATGTCGGCGATACCGCCAATGAGGAGCTCCAGCTCGCGCTCATCGAACACGGTGATCAGGTCCGCCGGGATCAGCTCGTGGAAGCCCGTGATGAAGGCTTGAAATTGCTCTTCAACACGCTTTTGGATGCGCCATTCCGTGATGAGTCTGCCGCCTTATTAGCAATTGTTCTGTCGTGACAAGAATTCAACGTACTCTACGTATTCCCTCTTGTTCTCGTTGGTCACTTCGATATTCGAGCCATTCTCCTTGAGGTCAATCGTCACCGTCTCGCCAAATCGCTCATCGTCAGTCGAAAACGTCAATTCGAGCACGCCGTCAATGTCGTTATCCCTAGCATGACGTCAGCAGAACCATCAAGCCATCGCAGCCATCAAACTTACATCATCCATTGCAGGTTGCGGTGAAAGTCGGCATCGACACCTTCCATGTCCTGCAGCGTAATCCTCTTCTTCAAAATCATCTTATAAAAGGCGCTGATGAAGAACGCATCCAAGAAGCGGCGGTGGAAGATGGCAAGACCAACGACGCGGCCAATGAACTTGAAGTAGTTGAGATGCTCGGGGTTGATGCCGGAGTGCGGGTTGATCTGGAGAGTGTAGTTGTCGTGGGCAGAGTATTCGAACAAGCAATAAAATGGGTTGAACATTTCGTGCGACAGCAGGAAGAAGAATTCTCTGCACTGTGTTAGCAATTACTCCCCAGCACACAGAAAAACTTGCCTCGAGAGACCACCGTAATCCAGACCATCTTCGCCGTCAAACTTGATCATCAAGCGCTTCTTCAAGTCACCTGCCGACTGCCGCATGATTTCGTGGTACGAGTCCTCAAAAATGTGCGTTCGCCGGACCTTGACGTGGCATTGTCCCGACACAATTCTCAGTGCGGGTTGTGAGCGGAAGTAGATGAGTTTCCTCCTGAAATCGCGCTTGTACTGCGGCACGTTTTGGTCCAAAGACGACGGTAATCTCGGGTCATCCCATGTCGTCGTCTTGGTGTTGTGGTCAACAAAGTAGACGCGCGCAGTGTTGGTCAACCGCATTTCCCACCCACTAGGCAAGGGGCCGAGCTGCGAGACAGGCTGCTGTTGAATGGTTCCGTTGGCGGCATTCTGTCCATACATCCTAATGTATTGCTGGCGGCGGGGATCCACCCAAGTGGTAGTCCGGGTGTTGTGGTCCACAAAATACGGCCGGCCTTCCGGAGTATGTCTCTGCTCCCATCCAGACGGCAGTTCTCCTGTCCCGGCGGTGGTTGCTCCAGTGGCCATCATCGACACGGCACTCGCTGTAGGCGATCCAGATTGGGACTGGCGCTCAGAAAGAGTTGGAGAATTGGCTCCGGTGCGGTCCTCTGGGAGCATCCGCGCTTGATGCCTTGTGCGTTCCTGCTGCGTTTGCTCCGCCATGGCTGCGGTCCTCTGAGCTTGTTCATTGGTGTTGGCCACTGGCCTCATCCAGGTCGTCTGACGAGTATTGTGATCGACGTAATATGTCCGTCCAAGGTGATCCTCCCTACGCTCCCAGCCCGCCGGCAGGCGACCTTGTGCGTCTTCAAAGGGGCTGAATCCGGCATTGCGGTGGTTGCTGGGAGCCGTGGTCGTGGGGCCTGTCGGCGTGGGCTGGTTCGGGCGCGGAGCCGACGTCCCAGACGCGCGTGCAGCGTTTCCGGGATACATGTCTGGGTGTAGACTCTGAGACGGCCCAGAGCTGGCAGATGGTGCGGGGTTCGGGGCAGGCAGGCCGTTGACCGAAGAATGTGCAGAGACGGACGAAGGGCGGGGGCCATTGTTGGACTGCGAGCTGATGGGCTGGCTGAGGTTAGTGGACAGATTGAGAATGAGTTTGCCATGCACAATCATGTTGTCATTGGACTTTTTGAGGTCGCGGGTCAACATTTCTAGGCGAAAGTCAGCGGGTACAACCCTGAACGGCAGTGGAATCGCAGGGCAACGCACCATCGCCCCCGGCGTCCAGGTCTATAGCGGAGCCGATGCGGACATTGATGACGCCCAGGAAACCCTGGTCCTTCTTCTTAAACTTCTTTTGATCGAATATTTGAACGGCAAGGATCGAGTCCTCGGTGGCTCTCCTGTTGGCCATTGTGTCAATCCCATATCTGGAGGCGTGACGGCAGCCAGCGCTTACATGTCAAAGCTCTCATTCCAGTAGGGATTCAGCGTCTTTTTGATGACGCTCGTCGTCCTCGTCTGCTCTCCGTTTATCGTCGCAACAGCAAAGGGATCAGGGAATCCTAACGAGGATATATCAGCACAACACGTCCAGTGGGGGACACGGAGGGCAAGGGCGCATACGAAAGACATCGCGTTTGTACAGGCCATCTGCGGCAATGACTGTGGCAGCGTGTCAGTATCAAGGCTGCGGGGAAGCTTTGGCGATTTGGCCCCGAGCTGCACTTACTGGTGACGCGCAGGTTGGGCTGGGCGGGCTGCTCCATGGCGGACCTCGTGCAGTCGAGTCGAAGCTCTGGCAATCGTTTTAAGGCTCGGTCGAAGCGATGCGGCGGGTGTGTAGTCAGGGAGCTGGCAGCGGAGCGCGCGCGATTGCAATGTCAGCGCGTGGAAGCGTAGGATGGTCGTCAAGGATAGCCGGGGGCTGTGCAGCTTTCGAGGGCGACGGAAGGGCCAAGCGTCGGCCCGCAGGCTGGCAGAGTGGACAAGCAAGCAGGCGTGTTGGGGACGAGGTAAGTCTCGAGGTTGCGTGGCCAGGGTCAGTGGCAGGGCGTTGTGGGAGAGGGAGTGGTGTAGCAAGTCGTCAATTCTATCGAGTGTCGTCGACGAGACTCTGGGCGGCGGCGGCGGCGGCGGCGGCGGCGCGCGGTTTGGGCAAAGCGGCGGGGCCGACAGGGATCCGTAATCCCTAATCCGATCGAATCCAGAAGACAGACACAAGTAAATAGACAGATGGAGTCGTGATGGCGATGGAGATGGAGATGGAGATGGAGTAGACTTGGGGCAATGCAGTCTAGTGCAACAGCAGTTTCATGGCCATCACGGCGCTGTCGCAGGCAGCGTTTCCGGCGTTTGGCTTCCTTCAAAAACCGTCATCAACAGCACACATACATAGGTAGCCAGGTCGACCGGCGGACGGGACCAATGTGAATGATGTAATCCACAATCAGCATAGGTCCTGTCCTGTCCTGTCCTGTCCTGTCTACATCAAGATGTACTGTACAGCCACAGGCATTCGACATCACGCATGTCCTGCCCTGCCCTGCCACATTGTCCCATCTGCACTTCGCCTGCCGTGTCGTGTCGACACCTGAGGCTCTCAACATGAAATCCCCTATCCCGTCATGCCATTCGCCGACTCCACGCCTGCGCCCACCACCAACCACCACGCTCGCTCCGCCGCCAGCTTGCGTGTGGCATCTCCTCCCTTAAATAGACACGCCCGGCGACTCATACCGCATCCGGATCATCCTTGGCTCCATCCGGTAGGCAGGTAGGCACGTCAACATGGCAGACGGGAACCTCAGTTTCGGCCGAATCAATTCAATTGCTACCTGCCCCACAATCATTGCTGCGATACATCTATGGTCGTCGTCGTCGTCGACGTCTATCAACGAAGAAATCCTCTCCCACGCTCTTTGGGACTCTATGTACGCTCGAAGCTTCGACCGAGAAACAAAGCGCTTACCCCAGCTTACATAATCGGGCGCATCCCGAACACTCGCCGCAGCGCCAAATAGTATTCGTAAAGCGTCAGCTTGACGTCTACCCGCACATACGACGTCCAAGCGCGCAGAAACTGGATAATATTGCCCAGTTTCAGCATGCTGCCTCTTAGCGACTCCATCTGCTCCTCAAAGACCGTGCGCGAGGCGTAACGCGCCAGGATCAAAAACGTCCGGACGGGGCCTTGCCGAGTGTGAAGATTCTCGTCGAGTGACCGGGCTGGAATTGTGTTAGTTCGTGGTCGATCTTAGCGCCGGCATGTATGTACTCACTTAGGTCGTTGGTCTTCAAAATGAGCAAAATCACTCGAGGCACTTTGCCCAGCAGGTCTACCAACTGTTGCAACATGCCCTCTCCGAGTGCCTCGGAAATGGCCTCCTTTTCTTCCTCATTCCGCGGCTTGTTGAGACCTTCCCTGACTGCCGTGTAATCTCTGCCCGTGATGGCACTGGCAAATAGGGGAAAGTACTCGTCTGAAATGCCGGCAACCTCCTTTGCATACTTGCGCATGCGTGGCTCGTCGGCGTCCAGCACTGCCAACCAAAGCTTTGCATACGAACGGCGCAGCGTCAAGGGAATGTCTCTGTAGAGTCCATGATCGTACAAAATGACATCAAAGTTGCGCTTGCCTCGCCTCGACGGGTTGTGTCGGATTGCAAGGTTGCCACCGTGAGGATCGCAGTGCAAAGGTGCATTTGTGCCAAAAATCATCTCGTTGAAGATGCGCGCCAACGCAGCCGAGACTTCGTCACGGTCGATGCCGTGGGAATCCAGGTATTCCAAATCGTCTGGCCGGTGTCCCGTCACATACTCCATGACCAAGAAGCGACGCTCTGCCCACAAGACATCTGGTATCACCAGCGGAGCGTTCTTGACGTTGGCAAAGTATCTCTTAGTGCGCATGGCGTTCTCAGCCTCCCGGCGAAAGTCGAGCTCCTGCGGCAACGAAATGTCCATTTCCGAAGCAAGCCAGGTGAGGTCGTACTCCGGAAAGAAGCGTTTGAGCGTGGCAAACGTGAATCGTGTCAGGGCCAGGTCGAGCGGCGCCCATTCGTCCAGCGTGGGATGCTGCACCTTGACGGCCACTTTTTGCCCAGTTTCCTTGATTGTTGCCAAATGTACCTGAGCCAAAGATGCTGCGCCGATTGGCATGGACTCAAATTGCGAAAAGTAGTCCATGAGCTCTTTTCCCGAGTCTTTCCTGACCATGGCCTCGATTGACTCGAACGACGAGATGGGACATTTGTCTTGGAGCGGAATAAAAGTATCGCACCATTCGCTCGGCAAGAGGTAATTCATGCTGCTCAGATGTTGCCCCAGCTTGATAAATATGGATCCATTCTTTTCGAGTGTGTCCATTGTTCTCTCCGCGCAACGCTTGTGACAGGCCTTGAGTAGGTCGGGGTAGTTTGGGTCGTTGTCGTCGTGTTTGAGCGTGACTCGGTAGCTGCAGCCTGTTAGTTGAGAATGCGAAGGGTGGAAATGAAGACCAACTCATTGATGCATACGAAGAGAGTGCCGACTACTCTTCCTGTTCTCCGCATGGCAGTATAGGCATGCTTCGCGTCATCGCTGACCGCCACCGCTGTTGCCAGTCCTCCTGCGGTCGCCGCCGCAAAGACTATACCCCGCCTCGGCTTGCCTTTTGGTGCTGCTCTTCGAGTATTTGACTGGGTCGCATAGTTGTTCCTTGGCTGCAAAGGTTTCCGGAATGGTTGCTGCTGCGCTTGAACGCTCGGTCTGCATGTCCAGACCGAGGAGCGTGGGCTCCTCCGGAGCAGCAGAGGGAAGGAGAAAGGACCGGACATCATCTGCGCATCTTGTAGAGTTGTGGAACCACCGATTGGACGTCAGCCACTCGAGGAGCGTCGGCGATTCGTAGTCTTGCTTCCGGGTCGGTTGATGGTGTTGTGGAGATGGACATTTTTCGGACGCAACAGCCCTGTCGGCAGTCCGCATCTAGATTCCGAGGCATGCGCCTCAACACCATGTGGCGCAGAACTTGCATCACAGCTAGATCATGGCACTCGACAATTACCAAGAAGTCACGTTTGCATCATTCGACAAGACCTGAGTCTGGCATTCCGCTGGCTAGACTATCAAATCCATCCCTCCTCACATCGAATCCTACTCAATTTGCCTCTCAAGGATTGTCCCCTTCCGACCATCCCCCTCCATCTTCAACATACGTCTCCACATGAACCAGTCTGTGAGATGGCGCATGTCGCGTGCGCGGGACGAGGCGCTCGAGCAGCCATTTCAAACCAGTCTTCCTCCAAGACCCACCTCTGTTAGATAGTGCCAGACGAACGCAGCTTTCTGCTCAAGCTCCTCGCTGGGTCTGAATGCCGCCTTCGTGCTGCCTTATCGGCGGCGTCCGACGCGGAGAATCCAAGCAACTGAGCAAGCAGTCCATTGCCCAATCAGTTTGTCAAGACGGGCAAGAACCGGTTCTCGGGCACATCTGGCGAGTAGCTACCGCAGACCACGGTCGACGCGGAGGCGTCACTCAACCTTTTCCCCGCCATCGGCGACGTGCTGGCCGGGCCCAGCTGGAGGCATTTGCGGGGGCATGGAATGGGCGGGCATCATGGGTTGGCTGTAGCTTCCGCTGGGCGTTCCCCTGTGCTGCTGAGGAAAATGGTGGTGTTGATGAGGGCTGGAGCCGTAGTGCGCTTGGTGCGGCTGCGGGTAAGGGCCTCTCATTGGCGTCACTGAAATGCTGGTCAGTAGCAAACTTTTGGTTGCTGTGTATTGTTCTCTCACTTGATCCCTGAGGTGCTTGATGGTACACTGGATATGCGCCATTCGGCATGGGCATAAACTGCTGGGGTGGATGACCCTGCTGCGAGCCTTGGTGGCTCATCATTTGCGCAACGGGAGGACGTGGGCTAGGGAATCCGTTCGCGCCCATGGCTGGACCTGGCATTGGCCCGCCGTGATGGGGAAAGGCTTGGCCAGGCGCTGGTGAGTACACCATTCCTGGCATCTGTGGCATAGGCTGCATGCCTGGTGGGTTTCCGTAGATGACGGGGCCGCCGTTGGACGGCTGATTGACCATCATTTGACCACCCATGGCTGGGCTTTGTGTAACGAAGCCGGGCTGACGAATTGGTACGGCTTGCACATTGGGGCCCATGCCAAAGGCTGGCATGCCTTGCGAGAATTGAGGCATATGTTGGGGGACTTGGTTATACGCAACAAATGGCGGCATTCCTGCTCGTGGAGAAGGATGCACGCCCGAGTTGGACGCGGAAAACTGCATGTGATGGCCATCGAAATGCGGTCCGCTAGGGCCGTGATGAGGTTGGACAGGAGGATGACGCGGTGTGTGTTGGGGCGTGTGGACTGGACCCATGGCATGCCCACCTTGTTGTAGATGAGGAGGAAGTTGATGTTGGTGTGGGATGGGTCCGTTATTGATGGCTTGCGGCGCGGACATTGGTTGCACGGTAATAGGCGCGCGCTCAAACATGTCGGCATAACTCTTTTCAACATTCTTCTCCGGAACGTCCCATGTAGGCGGAGTTCGGTACGCCTGAGGGATGCCGCCGTTGATGGTGTATTCCTTTGTCTTATTCTCACTCTGAGCCTCCTTCTTGAGGCGCTTGATAGGGTTAAACATGTCGGTGAGTGATGGACGCTCTGACGGCGGAGCAGGCTTTTGATTTCCAAAGAAGCTCGAGGTAGGTGCCCGACGAGGTTCAGGACGAGCAGGCACAGACTCCTTCCTTGGGCTTGACGAATTGCTCGTGTTTCCGCCAGGAGTAAATGTGTTTGCCGCCGGGTTGGGGCGAAACTCCATCGCCTTTACGTTGAAACGAGTTGAAATGCTGGAAGTGGGTGTGTGGGAACCACTCGAAGGCGCAGTAGGCCCGGTTGGTGGACCTCTCATGTCGTTAATGGGTACTGCGTGAGGCATATTCGGCATTCCCATGCCAGATCGATGCTGCTGCTGGGTAATGGCAAGGCGCTGGCTGAGGTTACCAGGTCCGTTGCGGAAAGGCATACCACCATTGTTCTGAAAGTTTCTATCGCTCCGGGGTGCTTGGGGAAAGGCGCCTGGGGCAGGTCTGCCACGTTGATTCAACCGGTCGACTTGAGAAGCTGCTGGGGCCCCAGGGGCTTTGGGCTGTGTCTTGACGTCGGCAGCAGGTGCAGCAGGCTTGCGTTCCGGAGTCGGAGCCGACTTGCGCTCTTCTGCAGCCTTTTGCGACTTTTGCTTGATCTCTTGCTGTTTGCTGGGATCCTTGGCCAGGATAGGAATCAAGTCTTCTGGAATTGGCGCGCTGTAGTTGAAGTTTGCGGCAAACTTTTTGAGATCGTTCAGCTTGACATTCTTGTCATGCCGAGCCGCGTGCCGCTGTCTCTCTTGAAGACGCATCTTCTCGTTGGCCGAAAACTGCTTAAAAGCATCCACGAGATCATTTTCGACCGTTTTTCCGGTTCTTCTTCCTGCCGCCATATCAGATGTAGTCTGTTGAAGCGACGGAGTCTTTCGTGTCGACTCAGCGTTAGTCGCGGTGCTGTCCCCTGGCCTGCTGGTTGAAGACGATGTAGCAACAGGAGCCGCGGTCGGCTTATTTTCATCTTCCTTAGCGGACGTGGTCTGTTGAGCATTGGAATCACCGACAGGAGTTGGAGAGGGGTTTGCCGCGGGCGAATTGGAGCGCGCGAGCTGCGAAGAGATGATGGCTGGGTCGACAGGAGCACCGGGCACGGTGGGTTGGCTCGTGGGGGCTCTTCTCGCCGGCGGCGTGTACTTGTTGGCTTGGCCGGAAGACAGCTGCTGGAAGTCTCGGCGGACACCGCTGTACTTGTCCTCTTCGTTGAGACCGCTGTCGTCGGGCGCTACAGCACCACGCTCCTCAGCAACGTGGGCATTCATGGCCACACCGGACTCAATCTCCCTGGCGAGCTTCTCGGCTTGCGCAGCCTTTTGCTTGTAGGTCGGGTCATCCCGGTTGATCTTTGTGGTGTAAAGCTCTTCGTCATAGTTGCTGGTTGCGCCAAACAGACGCTCATTTGCCTCAAACTGGTCCCATCCCGTGCCGCTATCGTCAAGCGACAGATCAACGTCCGTGTCGGCGGATGGAACCCACGGTTGAAGGTCGCGTTCGCGCATTTGGAGGTTGCCCGAAATGTCGGCATCGGTCCTGAATCCAGCAGAAGCGCCTAAGAAGCTGTCAGCATTTGACGCTTCAGTGGCTCCTCTACCAGACTCACCATTTCGGGGCTTTGCTTGTGCCTTGTCCGTCGAAACGCCATCGGCATTCAGGAGTACGACATCCTTGACGTCAAAAGCCATTTTGTGTTCTGGGCCGGCTCCACAGTATTCAGAATGCGGCTCGGCCGCGCCGTTGGTCTGGCCGCTCGAGGAAGGTAGTTTCTTGGTCATCTTCAGAACATATCGGTGCTCCTGCTGCTCCAGCGAAGGAGCGGAAAAGATGCCAGTGAATCGCTCGCCATTTTTCAGCGTCACATTGGCCTCGTAGCCCTGCAGTTCCCCGTCAGCATGTGTTACCAGGTGTTGACATGGCGTGCGAAGAGTCGCCAAACATCAACCCCCCGCCGCGTTGTTCCTCGCGCACGCTCAGCACAACCGTGGCACTCACAATAAAGTTGCTGATCAGATAAACCATGCGGTCGTGCGCATGTTGGTTGTTGTCCGATTGGGTGGACTCTTTGGATGTGGCCATGGCTTTTGCGCCAGCGGGACCTTTTGCGGCGCCGACGGCACCGTTGGGGAGCGGCGAGTTGGAAGATCTTTGAGTAATGGGGTTCGTGCCTGATGTCCAGGCTTTGGGAGCGGGAGCTTTTCTGCAGAGGCCAGGTGGTTAGCCGGGTCGGACGACGCGAGCGAAAAGGGACATGGCGGTGACGGGGTGCGCGATGATAACAAAAGGAGAGTGAGGCGTTGGTGGAAGCGGAGCAGAGCCAATCGCCATTTTGATGCGTGTAACCGCCAGTTCGGGCGAAGTGGAGATTCAAATCGAACCACAAGCGCGGCGGGGATTCGGGGGAGGCTAGAGAGGTGACATTGTGGCACGACGAGAGTCGGCAGGTGGAAGGGTGCTGCAGCAACGCAAATTGGGTCTTACCTCTGCGAAGCGTCGATGGGACTGGCCGACTGCTTGCGCGTGCCGTCCATGGCCTTGGCAGTGGTTGTCGTCTTTAGCTGAGCTTTGTGCGGACCGGAGCTGAGCGAGGGCGAAGTCTTGCCATTCGCGGCATTCAGCGACGCCATGCTACAAGCGAGGGAGAAGCTCAATTGGTGCCTCGGAGCAGGAGGCAGGCGAGCAGGGAGGACGACGACGAGGGAGAGCGGCGCGAAGGGCCGGGAAGCTCTGGCCGTCGAGCGCCAAGTGAGGGTGGGGAGGGCGACGGCAGGCGTCGCTCGTGAGGGCCAGGAAAGAGCCGGGGTCGTGAGCGCAAGGGACGGCAGGCGGAGAGATGGACTGAAGGGAGAGGCGTGGTGTAGAGAAGGGCTCGGTGGTGAGGTTGAGCTGTTGGTGAGATAGGTGGTAGGTAGCAGGTAGGTGGGTGGTAGGTTGTTGGCGTCCGGGTGAAACTACGCTAGGCGGAGATCCCTGGCTGGGATGCGAGAACAACAGGTTAAGGCCAGAGGGGATGGCAGACGAGAATGACGACGCCAACGTGAGGCAAGTGGACGACGGGGGTGGTCGGTGAGCGGCGACGGTGCGTTGGGCGTGGGCGAGGACGAGGACGAGGACGAGGACGAGGACGTGGGCGGATGGATGCGTGGCCCAAGTGTGCAGTGAGTGCAGTGTGCTGTTTGGATGCTGCTGCGCGTGTCGACTGTGGAGCTTCCTGAGCTGCAGACACCGAGTGAACAACAACGAGAACAACAACAGCCAAAAGAGAGGCGCGTGCCGGAGGAGCTGGCGGCGACGCGACGAAAACAACAAGCAAGCGTGTTGTCCGTCTGTGTGTTTGTCTGCCGTGTTCTGAACGTGTGCCTGGCTGCTCGCTCCTTCGCGGGCGGAGACTGTCCACCGTCCACCGTCCACCAGGCGGGCGGAGTGGAAAGACACAAAAGTCGTGGCCGACGACCATGTGCCAGAACCGAGCGACTAGAGAGCAGTTCGAGACATCAATGCACTCACTGCACTACCACTACCTACACTCCAACTGCCTCCCTTCCACCCTCTACTCCCTCTGCCCGGCTGGTCCTGGGCTCCAACACTCCAATCCCTCCCCCCCCCCCCCTTCCACGCTGACCTCATTTCTTGGACCCTCCCGTCCTCAGCCTCTCTCCGGAGCGGACTTGGCACGAGGCCAAGATCACCCCCCGGTGTAAGCGACGGGCCGGGATCCCTGACGGCTGAACCACCTGGACTTACTTCGCATCTCCAGCTCTGTATTGCTCACCCGCGCCGTGTGTCAGATGCTCCTGGCTTTCCTTCGTCGCTGTCTACCCCAACTTTCTCCCTCACTTCCATGCAGAGCTCGTCGTCCTCACTGAGATCGCATCGCTCAGGCTCCGGCACCACCGTCGCCTCCAATACCTCGGCCATGACGCACAACTCTGACGAGCCGGGGCCGCGAACCTCGTCTGCTTCGAACCGCTCCACTGGACAATCATCGTCGCGCCGCGCGATGAATGTGAGTCTCGACTTTCTTCACAGCGACTCCGACATCAGCCTCGACTCGCTCACAACTAACGCCTTGCCCCTGCTGCAGCCCCAGCAGCAGCTCTCCCAGATTGAAAAGAGCGTCACCCACCTCCTCGTCGCGACCAAACAGCTCCTAGAGACCCTGACACTCTGGTCGCGCGGGACTGCCACCGAAAGTGAAGTGTCCGACGTCTATGTGCGCCTCGGCTACGAGTTCAACATTGCTACAAGGGCCTTCAATGCCATCGGGGTCGAGACGAGCGACCTGGGCAACGTCCCTGAGCTCTTGCGCTCCATTCTAGAAGAAACTCTAAGCCAGGAGGCATCTCAATCGAGCTTGGATCGCTTCCTCCCTCGGATCCGCGACATCATAATCAACCTGCTCCATGGATTGAAGAAGAAACAACAGCGCCTGCGCCAGAGGAGTGGGCGCGATTCTGGCAGTTCCAATGGTACGAGCTCGAGACATGCTAGTCTTGGCGAGGAGGATGCCACGCAAAGGCAGTCAAGCAGGCCCTCGGCACGTCAGGGAAGTGCCGATTTCACGGCGGACAATTCTGAATATGGGCCCCGGACTTCATCCATACCAGCAGGCAGAGGTTCGCCCAGCAATCATTCGCTGCCGCCAGTCCCCAGGGGCAATCGAAACCGCGACACCAGCACAACGGATTCATCGCTTTCCAGCAACGCCCTTCAAAATATACCCGTCATCGCGCCCTACCCTCCAGACGACAAGATGCCCTCCCAACCAGACAATCGGCCCCAGCAGCTTGCAGACTTTCCCCCGCCGCCCCCGCCCCCGAAACAACAAGACGCTCTTGCTGCGCTACAACGTGGAGGCGAGCTTGAACGCAGGGCCTCGAGAAGATTTTCGGCATATCAAATTCAAAAACATCTTGGCGCTGCAAACGGCATTCCCATGCTTCCTACCCAGACGACGCCTGTTCCCAATCGAGGCAAGGATGTGCGAGAGTCGATGAATGCTGTTAGGAACAGGGGCTCTGTCATGCATAGCCGCAAGCAGTCGACACAAAAAGCAGGATTCGACGACTCGGCCAAGGCAAACAACTTGGCCGCTCGAAGAATTTCGGAAGAGAGCTCGGCCACGTCTTCTACGGTTCCGGCTCCAGGCGAGGGCGAAGAAGGCGCTGGAGCGCAATCGCCAGAGAGAAACCGGGGCGACGATATGGAAGAGGGGACGCCCACGTTCAATGCCACAGTTTCTGGACCAGGCGAAGATGAATCAGTGACCTCACAAAGCGAAGAACGCGACAAATCGCTCTTTAGACGTGGAACCATCATAACCCCGACTCGCTCGACCTCTCGACGAGTGAAGCCCTCCACTCCGGAGCAATCTCAAGAATTCATCCCGGAGCAGTCGCCTCAACCGGGCAAAGAGCTGACTCTGTTCCTTCAATACAAGAGCAAGATTAAAAAATTCGTGCTTGCCGATGGATACAACGACCTATCAATGGCGCGTCTACAGCTGGCTTTTATCGAAAAGTTTGCCTGGAACACGCACAACAACGGAGCAGATTTGCCCGATATTTACCTTCAAGATCCCGTGTCTGGCGTCAGGCACGAGCTGGAAGATTTGGGTGATATCAAGGATCGCAGCGTCCTTGTCCTGAACATCGAAGCGCTGGACGAGGTCAAGCGTCACTTTGACGACGGCATCGGTGATCTTCGCAAGCTCGTCGAGGGAATCAAGACGACCATTTCCGACCAGCAATCCGTGATTGAACGGGTGTCCAACCGCCAACAAGAAGCAGCAAAGGAGATTGCCAGCTTGGCTGCAGCTCCATCGGCGGGATCGAGGGCCTCGATGCTCTCGCCAGCGCCTCCTCTGCGTGGACCACCAAGCGGAGGGAACCTCAAGGGATCTGCGGCTCAGCTCGACGAGATCCAATCGCTTCGGCGGGATCTTGCAGTGGTCCGTCAAACTTATACATCCTTTGTTTCTGACGTCGAGGCAAGCATGACAACGATTCGTTCCAAGGCGGCATCGGTCAAGTCGACCGCCATCAAGGCTGAGATTCCATCCGTCGAAGGCGAAAGCGGAAGAGCCTATGTCAATGCTGGAAAGAAGACCCTCAACGACGACTCGGAGAAGATTGTCAACCGCGTTGACGACCTTCAGGACTTGGTCGAAGATTTGCGCAAGGATGTCGTCCAGCGTGGTGTCCGTCCCCGTCCAAGACAGCTGGACACGGTTGCCAAAGACATTCAGAACGCTACGTCAGAGGTCAAGAAGTTGCAAGACTTTCTCAAGAAGGAGAAGCCAATTTGGACCAAGATTTGGGAGCAAGAGCTGCAGATGGTCATGGAAGACCGGGAAATGCTTACCATGCAGGAAGAGCTCGCGCTTGACCTGCAAGACGACTTGGAGAAGCTTTCTGAGACTTTTGGTCTAGTTGAACAGGCCACTAAGCAACAGAACCTGCAGAGCGGTGGAAGTCGCACGACTAGCGGCAAGGGCATGCATGCACTGCAGCTCGATGCCGCAGTCGATCCCCACAAGGCCAAGGACGGCATGCTCAACGAAGTGCGAGCTTTGCAGCCAAACCATGAGAGCAGACTTGAAGCAATCGAACGTGCTGAGAAGCTTAGGCAAAAGGAGTTGGAAAGCCGCCGTGGAGGCGAATTTCAGCGAGAACTCAGCAACTTTGTAGAGGAAGGAAAACTCAAAAAGAGCGGCGGCGTCGAAGAGGTGGAGCGTCTTCGAATTGCCAAAGACGAGAGAATCCGCAAGGAGGTATTTGAGTTGCAGGCCAAGAGGGCCGCTGAACTGGAAGCGAAGAGAGCAGCGGCAGCAGAAGCTCGCCGCAAAGAGGCTGAAGCCGCCGCGGCATCGGCTGCAGCAAACCCATCGGCAGACGTTGATGGGTCGGACGATGCGCCAACGGGTGAAGAAGCAACGGAGGCCAAGAATGAGCAGGCACCCGCCACCGAAAACGGTGGTGAGGATGCAGCAACTTGAGCCCCGTCATTTGCTTCACCTGCTAATGGCTTGCAGTAGAGATGACCGAACACCCATCCAAGCCCTCCCTCCTAAAGCGCAGCGAACCGTCAAATTTCCAGACACCGCCCGAATCGCCCTTGCAGCTACTCAATCAACCTCAAGGTCGCCGCCACGGCAAATCCCCTTTGGGCTTTGCGTCTTCTCCAACAACTGCACGTACACTTCACCACTCACCCGTCAGCCTGATCCCGTCCATCTCTCCCAAGTCGCAGACGGCAAAAAAGGAGAATCGATCCCCTGCGTCCTCGACCAAGAGCTCCCCGCGCCAACCATACAGGGGCAGTCCGCAATCGCAGTCGCAATCGCGCTTCTCCCGCGCCGCCTCGGGCTCCAGCGACGTCGCGCTCAAGCGCCAGGCCTTTGCCAACAAGCACGTGCAGCAGCTGCGCGAAAGCCCTACGGGCAGCGGGACTGGACCTCAGCAGCAGCTGCGGCTCCGCTCGTCGACGCCCGACTTGCGCAAGCGGCGCTCCATCTGGGACAGTCTGACGGGGCTGGCGGGGTGGGGAGGTGCGGGTGGTGCTGGCAGCAGTAGTGGCGCGTCCTGACTGGATTGATGAGATGTCATGTCTTGCGCATCTGGAGTATCCGGGCGCGGCGCTTTGGGAGTTGGAGGCTTCTCTCTCTTGTTTATTTTTCCGTCGATGCCCTGCTCGATGGATGCCTGTTTGGTGTTGGAGTGTGCCCGCTCGCTCGCTCGCTTGGTACTTTGGCACCCTTTCTCTTCCCTTCTCTTTTCTACGCCGTCTCTTAGAACTCCACTTCTTGTCATCTCCTTTATGCTCTCCCCTTTTTTCTTTTCTTTTTCTTCCAGCGTCCCAGCGATTCAGTCTGTATGCAAAGAAGCGAGAAAGCAAGCGAGTAGTCGTAATCACGTAATCACATCCAAACCGCACCAGTCAGTTTACCAGCCCACCAGTCTTTTCTCTCTTGCGCTTTTTGCTCCGTTGCTCTGTTCTCTGGGTTTGGATTTTGATCACCCATCCCCTCTTGCTGTCGTACCCCTTGTCCCTGATGATGCGGAGTGCATGCTTGCATAGCTATGGCGTAACTTTTTCTTCTTCTCCTTCTTTTTCGTTTCTCTCAACTGGCGCTTTCGCAGTCGCACTCGTCTCGATGTGGGTGAGAGTCTGTCTTGGTTTGTCTGCCGGTGCGTGGACGGTGTACTGTACAAGTGAGCCGGTGAGCAGGTAGACCCCGGGTAAGCTGCTTGGGCCAAATGAATAAATAAACGGTATCGCGCGCAACTATGTGCAGAAATTGATGATGCCAAACTTGAAGCGATTGGCGGCGATTGGTCGTGTGATGTGATGGGTGCGATGTGAAGTGGAGAGAAGGATAAGGATAAGAAGGCAAAGAAGGTTGTGTTTAAGCTTATTTACAGCACATCCGTCCGTCCGTATCCAAGCAAGCAAGCCTGCTTTTGAGAGTGAGGAGGTAGGTACATAGGTAGGAGAAGAAAGGATACATGCTTCCTTGATGAATGTTTGTCTGGTGGAGTGGGGAAAAATTGACGAAGGGTGGATGTGTGTGTTGTTTATGAATGAGGTGCTCGTTAGAAATCTTTTGTCCTTGTGCATCAAGGACTGTCTCGCTAGATTGGCAAAAAGTCCCACATCTACGCCTTACTATGCCTTATACGAGCACCACCCACTGCCTGCAGGTACAAACAAACAAACAACCCGCAACACCATCCATCCATACATACATACATACACAGGCGACCTGGTGAACAGCGGTCCTACCATACCCTTTTGAGCCGTTGCGCCGCCGCACGTACCCGGCCGGCATCGTCGCTAGTGCTTCCGCTGCTGGGCGCTTGGGTCCGCTACGAGCAGGTCAGGCCATGCATGTTGGCATGCGGTACTTGCAGGTGCGGTCTAGCCCGCGAAGGAGGGAGTTGATACTATGGTGTCGCTGCGTTGGTGAGCTGAGGTGGTGGTGGAGTGGAGTGGAGTGGAGTGGACTGGACTGGACGGATGGCCAGCGAAGTTGCTTGGAGATTGGATAGGGCGGGGAGAGTGAGTGAGGTGGGCGTCGATGGATGGTATTGAGGATGGTGAATTGTATGACCTGCTGACAGATTGACTGCGTGTCTGGGCGCTAGGGTGCCGGCGCTGTGGTGGAGGATCAGGTGCTGAAGTAGAAGCAGAATCAGGGATGAACGACACCACCGTCACCACCACCACGAGAAGAAGAAGAAGAAGACGAAGAAGGAGAAGAAGCCAAACATCTCCACCCCCACTCATCAACTCAATTGACACGCGTGGAACATCGAAAACAAGGGCAGCCGTCAAAGCCAGGAGTACTTTTGCCCCTGGAACGAGCAGGCAGTGACGTGACAGAACGGGCTCTCGGCTACCAGTCACTCCTACACAGGTGCAATTCCGTCGGAAGGAATCGTGGCTCACTCAGGGTCGGTCGTGTGGCGTCGACGGGGCCGGTAGCTTCATTGCTTGATTGGCTAGTGCACGGAGCTTTTTGAGTGATATATGCCATGGCGGAAAAGCAGGGCAGGCGAGATCAGATGGGGGCCGGAAGAATTTTGACGGCGGCAAGGAGAATTTGATTTGGCTGGCAATGGATATCTTTTGGTGAGAAGGAGAGGTGCTGTGTGCCGTGTGCCGTGTGCCGGCTTTTCGGTGTGTCTGTACAGGTTGAACGCGGACAGTCGTGGACGAATGGTTGGTTGGAACAAGCTTTGCTAGACCCAGCGAGCGGACGGCAGCCCAGGGTCGAAAAAGGTGGCGCGTGCCGGGCGTCTAGCCTGCCCACACAACCACCACTACACATGCAACCGGGGGAGGGCAGCACAGCGCACCGCGATCAAGGGAGCTCTTCCTCCCAACCCACGTCCGGAACCAGCCGTGGCTCAAAAAAGCATCGCAGACATGATCGGGCTTTTCGTCCTTTCCACTTCCAGCCCAAGTCCATTCTCCTCATGTCCGCGCTTGTCCCTCTCCAACTGCATGATACGAGATTCTAGAGCGCCACTGATTGCGGGCGTGCGGGCTTGCTGCCTGGGCTGGCGCTGTCTAATGGTGCGCGAAAGAGGATGACGGGCGCCAGCGACGCAATTTTAAAATGAACGGCTGCTGCCATCCGGGTCTTTCAAAAGGGACGCCGTTTGCTCTCTGTCGTATCGTGAATCTTTTCTTCTGTCGTCGACTCGAAGTAATCACTACTACCGTTCCCTACCGAGCCAACATTATGCGTTCCATCTTCCTTGCAGCGGCCACGGCGGCCGTCGCCCTCGCCGACGACTACAAGCAAATCTCGTTTCCCTTCCCGGCCGTCGACGGCGACGACGTGGCCGACTACCTGGGTTCCGTTATCACGGTGCAGCAGTCGCTGACGACGCTCAAGGTCGACTGCAAGGACTCGATTTCGACGGGGACCAAGTCGTGGGCCGACGTTGACACGACCGACCTGTGCTACTTTGTGGATCCGGTCACCATGACGATCGGCCCTAGCACCTTTGGCTACCAGACGGAGCTGACGGGCGATGGCGCCACTGTCGATTTGACCGTCAGTGTTGGCTGCTCGCAAGGCAGCTCCATGACTTGCGCCATTAGCCAGGGCGGCCCCGGTGCGTGGGCAAATGCGTGCTACAGCTCCTATGTCGCGGACGTGACCGTAAGGCTCCTTGACATTCTTTGGAGGAGAAGGAGGGAAGACATTTACTGATGGCTCTGGAACAGGGCGCCGCCTTTTCCAGCTGCTTGGTGACCAACAGCGGCTCCGTGCCCATCGTTACCACGTCCTATGACCTCAAGGGCATGAGCTCCATGACCATTACCGTCACTGATGGCGGCTCGTCGTTGACGGCTGGCGCTTCGGTCGTTGCAGCGACGGCTACCGCAACCGACGTCTCCAAGAATGCCAGTAAGTCGAACTACTCCCTTGAAGATTTGCGCTTCGAGCTAATGCCGTGACAGCTGCTAATGCTACCGGCACCACGACGCGCTCTGGTTCCTCGTCGCGTACTGGTTCGTCATCCACCTCGAGCACTGGTGCTGCTGCCCAGGTGACTGCTGGTGTTGCGCTAGCCAACATTGCTGGCTTGATGGTGGCCGGTTTGTTGTAGAGAAGTCTTTGCCGATTGAAGACGATTGTTTTAGACTGTATGACGGACGGGGGAGTTCATGACCACATGCCGTGTTTTGATAGAATAATAGAAGACGAGTGGATGGACTGAAGACTGAATTCTTGAATGTTCTTCCTCTTTGAACCATAATGGAAAAGCGACCACGTAAAAACGCCGAATCGCAGTATTGAGAATCCCCCCGGACAAGCAAGCAATTTGGAGAGCGATTCTCCAAGGTTGTCGTAGAAGGAATCTTCGCGTCTAGTCATGCAACGTCTTTTGTGTCGAGGAAGGACGGGTGGTACAAGGTGGTGCCGTCGCGTCGGCAAACGGCACTGTTCCTGGCGATCTCGTCAAGGCTGCATCACAGGGTCAAATGCGCGTGCTGGACGGGGAACAACATGGGGGCATTGTGGGGTGAATGTGTGGAGGAGAGCCAGGGTCCGAGCTGCCCAGATGATCATGCCCGCCGGACTCCCTCCTTCATCATGTTCCTGTCCACCGCCTTGACGTACCAACGAGCGCGCCAGCTCCTCCGGCTCAACGGTCCGCACCCTCTTCTTCCATGAGCGGAGCCTCTGCACCGGCAGCAGAACCCACGCCGCTTGATCAACCCACGCGAATATCGCGACCCGAATCGACTTCGAGCTAGAGATGGCGCTGCTGCGCGCCGACTCGCCCGCGCAGGAGCCGCTGATAAACGACGGCCGCCTCCCTCTGTCGGACGACGAGTACGACGGCGATGCAGCCTCGGAACTGGGCGACGACGACCTGGACGAGAGCAAAATCGTGTCGCCAGGCACCTTCATCTGGGCCCTGACCTTTTCCGCCGGGGTCAGCGGGCTCCTGTTTGGCTACGAGTGAGGGACGCTTTTGACGTACGGACCCGAGGGCTTTGGCTGACGTTTGTACAGCACCGGTGTCATTTCCAGCACGCTCGTGAGCATCGGCTCCGATCTTTCCGGCCGCCCTTTGACGACGCTGGACAAGTCGCTGATTACGTCTTGCACGAGCCTCTTTGCTTTGATTGCGAGTCCGGTGACGGGCATACTGGCGGATGCGTGGGGCAGGAAGAGAGTTATCTTGATTGCGGACGTGCTATTCGTTGTGGGCGCGCTATGGCAAGCTCTCACAAGCACGGTTTGGGGAATGATATGGGGACGAAGCATTGTTGGGATAGCAGTGGGAAGCGCAAGCTTCGTAGTGCCTCTGTATGCCGCCGCTCTATGCATGCCACATTGCTCGCTGACAATCCAAATAGCTACATCTCAGAACTGGCGCCCTCGCCCTTTAGAGGTCGTCTCGTCGTTGTCTCAAGCCTTTTCATAACCGGCGGCCAAGTCGTGGCCTATGTGATTGGATGGATCTTCTCAATGCAAGCGCATGGCTGGAAATGGATCGTAGGCCTCGGTGCTCTGCCAGCAGCCATACAGTTTGTCACGCTCGGCTTCATGCCCGAGACGCCTAGATGGCTGGTCAAAGCCAACCGCAAGGACCACGCGCGCCGCGTCCTCAAAAAGGTCTACGGCGTAAACCAAGACTCCAAGGACAGGCTCGTCGAGGCGCTCCTCCGGCGTGTCGAGAAGGAAGTGCTCGAAGAGGAAGAAGCAGCCAGCAGCCGCCGCAACCCGGACCTCCCAACCAAAGGGCTCCGCGCCAAAATCGCCGCAGTCAACGATGGCTTCGCCGAGCTGACCGTGGGCGGAAATAAGCGTGCCCTCATCATTGCGTGCATGCTACAGGGCGTGCAGCAGGCGTGCGGCTTCAACGTGCTCATGTACTTTAGCGCATCCATCTTCGCCATGATGGGCTTCGACTCGCCGACCCTGACATCGCTGTCCATTGCCGTGACCAATTTTGCGTTTACGCTCGTTGCTTTCCACAGCATCGACCGCGTCGGGCGCCGCCGCATCTTGCTCTTGTCCATTCCGTTTATGATTGTGGGGCTAGCCATGTGCAGCGTCTCATTCAACTTTCTCGACCTGCCTGAGCAAGAGACTGGCGCGGCGGCAGCATCGCAGACGCAGGGCGGCATGTGGGCCATAATCATCCTCATCTCCATGGTCATATACGTCGCAGGCTACGCCGTGGGGCTGGGCAACGTGCCATGGCAGCAGTCCGAGTCCGTCCACCATCATCTTTCCGTTGCCGACCGCAAGCTAACTCCAACAACAGACTCTTCCCCCTCTCCGTCCGCTCTCTCGGCTCTGCCCTCGCCACGGCCACCAACTGGGGCACCAACTTCGTCGTCGGCCTTACCTTCTTGCCGCTCATGGACGGCCTCTCGCCCGCCGGCACCTTTGCGCTGTACGCGGCCGTCTGCGTCGCCGCGTGGGCCACGGTGCACCGCATCTACCCCGAAACCGCGGGAATGAGCCTAGAGGAAGTGGGCGGTTTGCTGCGGGATGGGTGGGGTGTCAAGGAGAGTTTGGCCAGGTGGAGCGAGCGCAGGCGTGGGAGGGTGAGGGCGGGCGTGGAGTAGGTACGTCGTAGCATTTGACTAGCATTAGATGGGGATGGGTATGGCGTTTCTTTGGCATTTAAAGATGAGCACTTGTTCTATAAACCATTTTCATTATCGTAGGTATGCTACCAAAGCAAATCCCGTGACAGATGCCCGTCAAGTCTGGAGAGGAGTGAGTGCAGCTACACAACACACACTTCGCCCAAGAGACTCCACAGCGACCGCCTTTCCACCACACAACTCTACATCGACTTCTCTCCCAGGCCCACGAATCTCCTCCCTCTTTCTCCCCAGTCAGCAAATACCTAAGTATACCACCACACATCGCGACGATACCTACCATGCTGCACCGCCTCCCCACCCACTCGCACCATCCCAGTACCCCAGCCGTACCTGTGGCAATCCCTCCCCTACCCTCCCGTCCCGTCTCTCCGTCTGTCCGTCCGTCGGCGCCACTGCCACCTACTCACCTTCTCTGTGCACTATACTTTGTTTAGCGCGCGAACAAGGGTGCTGCTTGTCGCTGGGGTGTGGCTGATTAGCTGGCCGTGCCGTGGCAGGGCAAGCAGAGCAGAGATGGCGGCGGCGGTGGCGGTGGCGGTGGCGGTGGCGGGGTTTGAGATGGGATGGGATGGGATAGGGTGGGATGGGGGGAATCTTGGGAGGAGGGATGGAGTGGTTTGGTTTGAGTGTGTGGGGTTTGACCGGACTGAGGTGCTCTGCGTTCGAAATCACAGCAGAATGGAAGCGGAGAAGAAGATGACGTGGGTAAAATGAGCCATCCATTGATCCGCATTGGCAGTGAAGTGAGGTAAATAACGAAAACAAAGCACCATTTTACGCGACTAGATGGGAATCTGACACTGTGGCGGCGGAGGAGGAGGAGGAGGAGGAGGAGGAGGAGGAGGAGGAGGAGGAGGAGAGATGAGGCGACGAATGAGGCATGTCGGGCTAGATGGGACTGGTAGAGAAACAGGGAAGGCAGCAGATGAAATGGATGGATTTATCATATAATGGTTGAGGGAGGGAAGGGAGTTCCGGAGTGAGGCGGCGCGACATGGTTTGTATGCACGTGTTTGATATAGCCTAGCTACCAAACCACATGCCCACTTATCTAAACCATAAGTTCATGGTGCGCAACGGTAGCAAGGAAGGAATGAGTAGGCAAGAAGGACAAAAGCAAGACACGACGAGAGGAATTGGTGGAATAGAGTAGAGCGTATTTAAAGGCAGATAGCTCTTGTCCCAGGCAGCATGACGCAAAGAACGAAATGGGAAAAGACTACCAAGCGGCAGTGAGACGGCAAGTATTGTTAAAGATGTAGACGACAAAAAAACACCAAGGTGATTGATAGCTAAAGAAAAGTTCCTAATCACAAATCAATGTACAGCAAAGATCGTCCGTCCGCCGCGGGTGACCAAAAAAGGAGCATCGATGCAGCAAGTAAGTAGGCAAGGAAAAAGGTTCAGTTCGTCAGGAATAATCTATATGCATGCAGCCAGAGAGGCAATAGGGCACCGCACAGGGGCATCGATGGCTAGTTAGGCACCAGGTACCATACCATGTAAGCAGGCCGGTAGACAGACCGGTAGGCAGACGGTCGTATGCACCGCACCGACCCACAGCCGCCGCTCGTCTACCCAACATGGCTCGCACTGACTCACTACTGAACCGTATCATCGCATCAACGCAACAACGCAACAATGCAAGACTCAAGGAGAGACAGAAGAGGCCATGCGCGTTGCGCCCGAACGTTGAGCAGACTGCGTACTTTCCAAACCAAGCGACGGGCAGTGCGGATGGATGGGTGGATGGGAACCACGCTTCAAAGAGGATCAAGTGGATTGGACGCCTATTTGAATTTATTACACCTCCTATGCGCAAGCAAGATGATAGGGACGACAACAAAGACGTGTGATGATGGACCAGAGAGGTTTGGGGGGTTGGTTGAGGACAGGAATGAAAAAAGGAAAAACAAAGAGGAAAGAAGAGAAGAAAAAAAGCCAGCAAACAAACACACACACACAACACACACGCACACCAATGGGCAAAACGTTGGTGTTGCGGGAGGTTGAGTGGGGATGTAAGTGGGACAGGATGGATGGACGGGGAAAATGGACGAATCTTCAGCAACGAAGAAAAAACGGCGGTTCTTGCTAGAGCAAAAAAAAGGTGGAATAAAAGCTGCTGCCTCCAAATGTTTCCCTTCCCCGCCAGACCAAATGAGGAAAAAAAAAAAGAAAAAAAAAAAAAAGACCAGACCAGGCACAACGCGGGATGGATGGATTACGGGTGTGTGGGAGGTGGGCGCGTAAGATGTACTGTGAGGAAGGGATGGGACGAGACCACACGCAATCCTAACTTTCAAATCCGTGACCATAACACTCGTAGCTCAGCCAACCTGAGAGATGTACCTTGTCAACCCATTCACACTCTCTCAAAAAAGAAACCCCAGCAGCCCGTCGTCAAAAACGGAAAGCCCCAGCCAGCGCAAGATGTGAACGCCTCAGGTTGCCGAGAATGAGGAAGCTCTAATATGTGGGGATGGGCTCATTTAACTCTGAGAGAAGCGTCCACGCTTGTCTTCATTCACCGTACTCCATGATTCGCATTCGAGCTTCGTTCGAGGATATCAGAGCTCAGTGTGTAAAAGCCACGGACAAGTCCGACTCTGCATGCTAGACCCCAAGCAGCCGTGGCGGGTGGTGCGCTTGCGGGCGATTTACAGGATGTCGCACTTCTTCTTCTCCTTCTTGCGGGTGAGCAGGGCGGCACGTGTTGCGTGCTCAAAGACTTCTCTGACGCCCTCGTTGGTCTTGGCCGAGCACTCGAGGTACTTGAGCGCGCCAATCTTCTTGCGAACGTCTTCAGCCTGGGGCGTGTTAGCGCTGTTTTAGAACAAAGTGGCGGGTATCGCCTACCTGCTCAGGTGTAACGGGCTTCTGCGACGTCTTGTGCAGCTCCTCGATGGTCTTTTGGTCGTGACGCAGATCCTTCTTGCATCCGACGAGGATAATGGGGAGGCCTTGGCAGAAGTGAAGGACCTCGGAGATCCACTGTTGCCGAGTTAGCGGGCGCCGCAGCGGCAGAGGCGATGAGGCGAACCTTTTCCTGGACGTTGTCGAGCGAGTCGGGCGAGTCGACGGCAAAGCAGATGAGGATGACGTGCGAGTCGGGGTAAGACAGAGGGCGAAGACGGTCGTAGTCTTCCTGACCCGCGGTATCCCAAAGAGCTAGCTCGACGTGCTTACCGTCAACCTCGACGTCGGCAACGTAGTTTTCAAACACGGTGGGGACGTAGACCTGGAGGTGGTATCAGCATCGGGCGTGCGACAGATGCAGCGGCAGCCGAGAGCGACGGTGATGGGAGGGTTTATCATATCAGCGGAGGGGTGGAGGTGATGGTGCGAGGCGAGGCGGCGGAACGAAGGGCGAAGGCGTAGGGGATGGAGCTGACCTCGGGGAAAGTGCCCTTGGAGAAGACGCTGTGGAAGATGGGTCGTCAGCGTCGGATCAGGAGGTTTGCGACGAGCACACGCGGCGTGGGCGTTGCAGAACGACAAACGGGGGAGCAACTCACATGAGTAGACAGGTCTTTCCGCAGGCACCGTCGCCGACGATAACGAGCTTGCGACGAATCTCGGCCATCTGGACGAGTCAACGGGAGGAAATTTGACGGGGTGGATGGGGTGGCGAGTGGAGAGGAGAGGAGGGTGGTTGATGATGTCGGTCGGGGGTTGCGAGAAGAGGTTGAGGGTTCGGCGGGTTGAAGTCGGAGCGACGCACTTTCTGGGGCTAACAACAGCAGCACAGCCGCAAAGGCGTCTATGGGGGAGTAAGGGGGGTGGACGGGCGGTCAAAGCTGGCCGTGCGGGTGGCTTTGGCGGGATGGCGGTGCAAGAGATGCGAGAAGAGGTGGAGCAGAGAGAGAGAGAGTGTGTGTGTGTGTGTGGGAGGAGAGGATTGCTGTGAGCAAGAGAGGGAGAGGTGGTGGTGGTGGTGGAGGTGGTGGTGGTAGTAGTAGTGTGGTGCGGTGCAGGTGGTAGCGGGTTGCCAGGAGCGCAGAGGGTGCTGGGTGCTGGGTGCTGGGTGCTGGCCTTTCGTTCGGACTTGGGCTGGGCTCTCCTCCTCTCGACAACGCCCCCCCTTCGACTAGCCCCGAATGAGCAACCAACAGATAACAGTCCAGCTACGCTGCTCCTCTTCAATTTCCACCTCAAACTCACTCTCACTCAGTCTGCTGCATCCACGTCGGACTGCAGCGCGCGTGCAGCCGCTGCTCACCACTCACGCCCAGCCTGCTCGAGCTCTACCTTCTCTCGTGCTGCTCTTGGCTCTCCCCAACACATGCGCCATGGCCAACCCACAGCGTCAATCTAGCCTCGACGCCTGCATCATCGTCGTCGTCGCGTCGTCGGAGCACAAGACGCAGACTCAACGATGCTGCCTGCGTCACGGCGACACTCGTCATTGGTTGCGGACTCCGGGAACAGGTGCATCTTAGCTCTCAGGCCTCAGCAGAGGCAATCGACAAGGCTGAAGACCCACTGCACTCTCACTCATTGACTTCCCCAGTTTTTGGTACGCCTGGCTCTGTGTTCATTTGCTCAAGCTCGCCCACGCCTGATCGTCGCTGTCCATTGGCCTTGACCACTTGCAACCCTTTATGCTCGTGTGCTGCTCACTACGTACGAGGAGTACACGAGACCTGGACGACGGGCAGTCTACCTCACGGAATTGCGTAGCTTGTGCTGGTCAGGGACGAGCACGCGACCACTGGGCTGCTTCGGATGCCCCTGGGACTCATCCCCGCCCCAAAACAGACGTGACCTATGCACATCGCTATGCAGCGACCACACACAATTCAGTCGTCCATGTCCAGATTTGTCATCTAGCATAAAATCGCCCGGGACTTTCAAGTAGTGCGTGGTCAAATGCTCTTAGATGATTCGCTCAAGGAGCTACTATCAAAGGGCGCGGACCTTGGGATCAAAACAAAGCAGCGATAGTGAACAACAATTTGAGGCAAGCGGCAAAAGCACCTGATCAGACGCAGATCATGACTGCAAAAGCGTTTGAAAGCTTGACCCCTTACTGCCTATGATATCAAGCAAATGGCATTTGCCTAATTCTGGGTCGTTGAAATAGCCTCAGATGGCGGAGACAAATGGCAGAATAACCTGTCGCGATTCGACGTGTTTCGACTCTGCACCTCTCTATATCGTGGCTATAAAATGTCCACCCGGCAAGAAATGTCGATCGCTTTCGAGACGGATTCTTTTGAATACGGTCTTTTGGTGTCTGGAAAAGACCGTAGATACGTTGCCTATGCGCCGACCAGCCAACTATGGCTGCATCTTTTTAGACAGATAGTTGAAAGTGCCATCTATGTGCTTTCCAGGTCGTATTAGCTCAGCGATATGTAGCAAACAGCGCGACCTGCAAAGTGGGCTGGCTGGCTTTGGATGCTGCACGGGTGCTCGGGTCAATACATCATCGCTCCCGCGGGCAACCACCCATCATCGCCGACGTGGGTTGCTTGCTCGGGCAACTCCCACGTCCAAACCTCCCACTGCCATCAACCACGCGTTCGCTCTACCGCTGCCCTTGCCCTCCCACGCTGTTTCTTCCCCACCATTGCTACAATCCGACATTTAGATCATCATGTCTGACGCGCAATCCGAAGCCGACAAGGTACTTAGCTCCGCCGCTCTGTGCGCCGTGTTTAGCTCACGTTCGTTAGATCCGCAACAAGCGCCTGGCAAAGCTGGGAGGAGGCACGCCCTCAGCTTCTGCCTCACAGTCCTCCATCGATCCCGCCGCCGCGCCAGGATCACCGTCACCTAGCCCCGCCGCACCCCAGACAGACCAGAGCGCACCCCGACCTTCAACCACCGAAAGCCCCAAGGTCGCCACCGCCAGCCCAACCTCGCAAATCTCGCCCAAGCCGGCCTCTCCTGCACCAAAAGCCAACATCTCGCAAAAGCCTTCGCTACCTCAGAAGCGCGACAATGAGAGCGAAACACCACAACGACCGCGACAGGCGACGCAGGAGCCTCTGGAAGTCTGGCAGCACAGAGTCTTGAGTATCATTTTTAGGGCAACCCTGGACGAGGGCACCAACCTGGATGCGCATGGAAACAAGCTTTCATATCTTCCGGGCGTCAAGTCAGATCTTGAGGACGCCGGCAGCCCACTTTTGCTCAACACCAACGTGCTGGACCAGGCAATCTTGGAGGCGGCGTCGAGCCATAAGAAGCCATTGGACTATCTGCTCGGATGCTGGAAGCGGGTAGCAAGACAGTCGCGGGGCGCGAGTACGGCAGACAAGAATGATCCAGGTCGTTCCGAGGTTCTGAAGGAGGCCCGGAGGCTTTGCATGAGTTATTGCATGTTCGCCGTGACGATGCCCGACATGTTTGGCATAGACTCGTGGCAATCCAATCCCCTTGCTCCGCACCTTCTGGTGGATCCCGAAGACGACAGAGGCTTGTGTCATGACTTTTTGAACGAGGCTGTCTCCCGGTTCGAGGAAGATGAGAGCATCAAGGAAGCTTTGGTTGGGGCCATGGAGCAGCTGAGTATCGAGCTCGCTTCCAAAAACATGAACGATGACTACAAGAGTTATGTCTTGGCTTTGCGGAACGTCTCGCAGTACCCTCCGCTCATCAAGGCCCTCGCAGAGTCCCCTAGATTTCTGCCCTCCGACATTGATGGCCCGAGGCTGGAGACGGACACTCTACTTGGACCATTCTTCAAGCTGTCTCCCCTCCAAGCCGAGACGGCGTTGACGTACTTCTCAGACGCCCGCGGCAGAGACAAGTCGGTCGTTTTCAACGCTCAAAAGGCTCTCCGCATGACCTTGTCGACTCATCACGACGAACTCTTTGATGTTGCTAACCGCTTCATTCGTGTCAAGGACTCGCGCAGCAAGATGCTCGATTGGTTTGCGGCCACGGTCAACAAGAACCACAAAAGGAGAGCCATGCGAGTCGACGCCAAGAAGGTCTCGTCCGACGGCTTCATGCACAACGTCACCGTCATTCTCGACAGGCTGTGTGACCCCTTTATGGACTCGACCTTTTCCAAGATTGACCGCATCGACATTGGCTACTTGAAGAGATCTCCACGTGTCGACATAAGGGAGGAGACCAAGTTCAATGCAGACCAAAGTGCCTCGGATGAGTTTTACGACATGAAGTTGGACGGCGAAAACAACTTCATCACCGAATGCTTCTTTTTGACAGTTGCCGCCCATCATTACGGTACAGAGGCGATCAAGACCAAGGCCTCTCAGCTTCAGAAGGATGTCAAGTACATGGAGCGGGAGCTGGAAAAGTTTGAGATGGAAAGGCACAAGTTTGCTCATGTAAGACAACTTCACCCGCTCTGCAACCTCACGACTAACACAAATTTAGAATCCAGCTCGGCTCCAAACGTTTGAGAACGCCGTCAAGAAGTACAAGGACGCCATTGAGAGAGCGCAGTGCACAATATTGGCGACGCAAGGAGTTCTTCTCGACGAAACCAACGAAGGCCGCGCCATGCAATTCATGAGATACGTCATAGTCTGGTTGCTGCGCATCGTGAGTCCCGGATATCCACAGCAAAAGTTGAAGCTTCCTTTCCCCGAAGAGCAGCCAGAAGCCTTCAAGTTTCTGCCCGAGTACTTTTTGGAGGATGTGGTCGACAACTTCAAGTTCATCACCCACATGATGCCGCACGTCATCACCTCGACGCAGTGCGAGGAGCTGATTACCATCTGCATCGCCTTCCTCCGCAGCTCGTCATACATCAAGAACCCCTACCTCAAGTCCGGCCTCGTCACCATCCTTTACTTTGGCACCTTGCCATACTACGGCAAGTCCAAGGGCGTCTTTGGAGACTTGCTCTTTGCTTGGCCGTTTGCGACCGACAACTTGCTGCATGCTCTGCTGCAGTTTTACATAGAGTGCGAATCCACTGGTGCTCACACTCAATTCTACGACAAGTTCAACATTCGCCTGGAAATCTTCCAAGTCATCAAGTGCATCTGGGGCAACCCCGTCTACCGCGAGCACCTGGAGAGAGAGGCTAACCACAACTTGAACTTTTTCGTCCGCTTTGTCAACTTGCTCCTCAACGACGTCACCTTTGTTCTTGACGAGTCCTTTTCGGCCTTCACGTCCATCACCAACCTCACCAAGGAACTCCGGGATCCCTCGCACTTGGATGAGAATATCCGCAAGGAGAAGGAGGAGCTGTTGGAATCCTCCAAACAAAAGGCAAAGAGCTACATGAGCCTGACCAACGAGACCGTTGCCATGCTTAAACTCTTTACTGAGGCCTTGAGCGACTCCTTCACGATGCCTGAAATCGTGCAACGTCTGGCAGACATGCTTGACTACAACTTGGACGCCCTGGTCGGCCCGAAGCAGTCAAATCTGAAGCTGGAGAATCCCCAGGAGTACGGTTTCAACGCCAAGTCCATGCTTGCCGAGATCGTCGACGTGTACCTCAATCTCAAGGAAAAGGACAGCTTCCTTATCGCCGTGGCAAGAGACGGCCGCTCATACAAGCCTGAAAACTTCAACAAAGCGGGCAACATCATGCGGCGATTCGCGCTTAAGAGCGAGGAAGAAATCGCCAAGTGGGACACGCTGGCGGCCAAGGTACAGGCGTTTAAGGACGCCGACGACGAAGAAGAGGCGGACCTGGGCGAGGTGCCCGACGAGTTCCTCGACCCGCTGCTGTTCGACATGATGTCGGACCCGGTCATCCTGCCCAAGAGCCGCATGACCATCGACCGCAGCACCATCCAGAGTCACTTGCTGTCGGACCCGCACGACCCCTTCAACCGCAGCCCGCTCAAAATTGAGGATGTGATTCCAAACACGGAGCTCAAGGACAAGATTGCGGCGTTTAGGGCCGAGAAGAAGGCGGCCAAGAGAGCGGCTCTGGCGGCGGCGGCTGCTGCGCCGACTGGTGATGCCATGGACACGAGCAGTGGGTAGAATCTTGCTGGAGGGAGGGAAAGTAAGTCGGTTTGCATCACGGGCGTTTGTGGAGTATTGGAGGCTGTCTTTTTCGAGCCGCACGCAGGTAATGCACTACTCACCCACTTGCCCCGCGCAACGGAGCCATCTGGCCCAACAAGAGGTACCGTAGAAAGTGGATCAAGTGAAATGTCAATCAAAAACCCGAATGAAATTTCCCATGGAGTGCTTCTCCACGTCTGTCCATCAAGCGTGCGGCCAGTCGCCGGTCCACTCCACAACGCCTGCAAATGCTCCGTCCCTATGCCATCCCGTCGCGTCCCTCGTCCCAATCGTACTGTACTGTACAAAGTGGGCCATGCAGCCCGCCACGCCAGCCCTCAACCACGCGCCCACCCATATGTAATGCTTCCTCGTGCCATCATCTTCAGCCTCGCCAAGGATTACTTTGATCCGCCGTTTCCCTCTCCCTCTTGCTCTTCCCGCTTGCCAAACACGTACGCCAGGCCGCCGCCGACGACGTTGACGGCGCACAGCCCGACCGTCACGCCGCGCAGTATACCGCGCGCGCCGAACTTGGCGTACATTTTCTGCGGACAATCAAAGAGGTCAGTCACGTTTCCGAGTCGCGATTTTCGTGAATTGAGGAGTGACGCACCTGCTTCCTCCGCATAGCCAGCACGGCGTAGACGCCGCTCCAGGCGGCCGACATGCCGGCGGCGTCTTTTTTGAAGCCGCCCACGTTGATGTAGCTGCTGAGCAGGAGCAGCGGCGGGAAGAGCATGGGGAGGGTTTGGAAGGGGCGCGCGTGTTGCGCGAATATGAGGGCGGCGGTTATGGTGGGCGGGAATGAGTGCTCTGTAGGTAGAAGCGTTAGTGTGCTGGTTGGGAGAATTGGGAGGGGTGGGCTGTGGTGGTGGAATAGGTGCGTTTTGCTGGTGCTGATGGTGGAGGCTGGGTTGGGATGGATTGGGGTGGATTGGATTGGGATTGATAGGTACCTCCCCATGCGCGCAGCATTTTGGCGGCGCTCTTTGGCGGCTCGGCGTCGTCTGCAGTTGAGCTCATGTTGGCTGGTCGTGTGGTGAGTGTAGTTGTTGTCGGCGACGACCTGAGCATCAGAGAGGCACTGTGGACTTTCGTCATATGCGGCGTTGGCCAATCAGAGCAGAGCAGCCGAGCCGACACAACAGGCGGGCGGTGAGCCAGTCCAGTGCGTGCTGCCAGGGCGGCTCAAGCGGACCGGACACGCTAGAACAGAACACCAAAAGAAAGATACGGTAACCATCAACAACACGCAACCGCCGTCCGCGTTGACGTCGTCTGTTCCTTTGACGCCCAACCGACCGACCCACCTCGTTCATCTTCGCCTCACCCTCCACCCAATCTACGGCCAGGCCACCGCTCTCTGCATTCAGCATTCCCGTCAATAGATAGATAGGTCTGGGGCCCCGCGCCTCTTCCTCCACCAACACCAACAACACCACGCACTACCGACCAGCCAGCCAACCCGCCAGCCAACCAACCAACCACGTCGCCCTGCGCGCAACAAACCACGCACCAACCGTCTCGCCTCACTCTCCCCCCCTCCCCGCCTTCCCCTGCTCCACATGTCGGCCAAAGCATCAGGCGCCGACGCCAACGCCAACGGCGCCAACGGCGAAGCTCGCAACCGCGGCGGGCACCACGACGGGAGTGCCGGGCGGGCGTACACGGTGGAGCAAAAGGCGGCGGTGCTGCGCATCAAGCGGTGCAGCCCGACGGCGTTTTACGAGATTTTGGGGCTGGAGGAGCGCCGCGCTACCTGCTCCGACGGCGAGATAAAAAAGGCATATCGCAAGCTCAGCCTGCTCACGCATCCGGATAAAAATGGGTATGAAGGTGCGGACGAGGCTTTCAAGAGTAAGTTGTTGCTGTCCTGTTTGGGGTCGGGGGATTGCTCGTCGATTTGGTTCGTGGAGTTGGACGTTGGATGGCTAACTTGCAGTGGCAGTGGTGTCCCGCGCTTTCCAGGTGCTTTCAGACCCGGACAAGAAGCAAAAGTATGACAAGTTTGGCGGCGATCCGGACAACAGGTTCGGCGGCGGAGCCTCCGCGTCGGCAGAATCGCCGTTCAGCGGCTTCAGAGCAAGAGGTGGTGGTCCGCGTGGACCAATGTTTGAGGAAGAGATATCGCCAGAAGAAATGTTTAGGCAGTTCTTTGGCGGTGGCTTTGGAGGACCATTTGGTAAGCCGACAGTCCTCAACTCACGCTTGATAATCTAACACTTTGGCTTCAGGCGGTCCTGGCATCTTCGACACAGGCCCCGGCTTCGTCTTCAACCTCAACGGCGGCCCCGGCGTACGCGTGCACCAATTCGGCGGCCCACGCATGCGGCGACGACCTGCCAACGCAGCCGAACCAGCCCCCAGCCTAGGCAGCGCACTGCAATCCCTCCTCCCGCTCCTCCTCCTCTTCATCGTGCCGCTGCTCTCCTCGCTCTTCTCCGGCACCGGCACAGGCACGCCGGGCCCCTCGATCCGGCTCGACTCGCCCGTGCCGCCGCATACGCACCAGCGCGTCTCGGAGCGCCTGCATATCAACTACTTTGTCAACCCGCACGAAATCGAAGACCTTTCGGCGCGCAAGCTGCGCGAGCTCGACCGCGAGGCCGAGGGCCGCTACATGCGCAAGCTCAATCTCGAGTGTGATGCAGAGTATGCTCGGAAAAACGACCTCTTTTTGGCCGCAAAGGGCTGGTTTTTCACCGACGAGGAGAAGCTGAGGCAGGCGCGCGATTTGCCCATGCCGTCGTGCGAGCGCCTGGCGAGCTTCGGGTATGCTAGGCGATGAGGTGTTGGTTTGCGTGCAGGCAGGGCGTTGGGGAGACGCAGCGTTGTCATTGTCGTTGTCGTAAGCAATTGCTTCTTCTTGTATACACAGTACCTATATCCGTCGTTCTGTCTGGTCTGGTGCTCGTCCCGGTGTCTTGAGGCGTTCTCAGAGCATGGACTTTATTTCATGGCTGTCTGTTTGCCTGCCTGCTGCAACCCTTCTCTGCCTTGCCCCAATCCGTACGCTCCTTTGTGTTCCTTGGTCTTGTTCTGCTGCCATACGCCGCGCCGTCTTAGACCTCTCTCTTTCCATCTCCATGCTCCAAGCATTCGGCCTGATATAATTTTTTTAACAAACCCATGTACGCACACACGCACGCATGCAACACATCTCCCCCTTCCTCCGTCCCTGCCTCTCTTTCTCTTCCCCCTTTTCTGCCGGCATATTCAAGGATACTGGGCATCAGCAGGGTGCGTGCGGCGTTCATCACACATATCCAGCCAGCCAGCCAGCCAGTCAGTCAGTCAATCAGTCAGTCAATCAGTCAGGCTATCATCGTCATCGTCGAGGATTCCCATCGCTGGGTACCTACCTCCCTACTGCCCTACCTACCTACCCAATTACCTCTCCATTCGCGTAATTACACGCCTACTTATCTATCTAATTCTAATCAATCGTTGCTTGCTTTCTGCCTGCCGTGCTCAGTCCTGGATCATTTGCTTGAGCGGAGAAGGGCAAGCAAGACAATGGAATAATGTCTGTGTCGTCTCGAAAAGTCTGTGTTTACCAGCTTCATTGATTTGGGACAGAAGTCTGATTGGTACTGCCAGACTGCTACATCTTTTGCGTGTATATATTTTTGCTTCTAGGACCGTGCCGGGTCAGAAGTCGAGGGATGAAAAGGGGGGAAGGGGAAGGAAATGGCTAATGGAGCATCACGCTGTCTCGGACTGTTCTGTTTTGATCGTCAAGGTCATGCCTTGACGACCTCGCCCTTGTCGTCGATCAAATGGCTCTCCACGCTGATCGGGCCCTCGCCCACGCCCGTCAAGATGACCCTGCTGACGCCCTCCTTGAGCGTCGCGGCGGCCTTGTCGTCAATCTTTGCCACGCCGTCCTTGTTCTCCTGCACGCTGGCGCCCCTGCTGCCCATCCAGCCGTCCCGGTCGCCCAGCAGCGCCTTGAAGATGCCGGCAACTTCCGCCTCGTGCTCCACAAGGTAGTAGACGACGGCGTTGGGGCCCGCGTCGAATGTGTAGGCGGCAATCGTCTTACCGGCGGCTTCGTTGATGCACTCGACGGCGCGCACCGCCGCGCGCGACACGTCGTTCATGTAGAAGATGGGCGGCTCGGTGTCGAGGCAGGTGGCGTGGAAGCCGTTGCTGTCCTTCATGGTGACTTTCCCAAACGCCTCAAAGTCGCGGTTGCGTACCGCGTCCTCCATCTCGCGCATGCGCCGCGGCACCGTCTCGTTTGCGCGCGCCGGGAACAGGCTCGACGTGGCGACCGTCGCCTGCATGCCCGTCGTGCTGCTGACGCCCTTCTTTGCCGCGCTGACGACCAGAATCACGGCGCGCATCTGCGGCCAGTGCGACGCCGGCGCCACCTCATACGCCAGGCTGTCGCTGCCGTCGTCCAGGCTGCCCTTCTCCCATCCCACGTACCCGCCGAAGAGCGACCGGCACGCTGAACCTGATCCCTGGCGCGCGATGCGCGACAGCTCAGTCGCCGACGCCGGCAGCGCGTACAGGTCGGCGATGGCGCGTACAAGCGCTGCGAACCCTGCCGCGCTGCTGGCCAGCCCGGCCGCCGTGGGGAAGTTGTTCTCCGACACAATGCGCAGAGGAAACGTCGAGAGCTTGGGGAGCGTTGCGTCGCTGGCCTCGAGCGCGCTGCGCAGAGCTCGCAGCTCCCGGAAGCAGGCTTGCGTGCGGGCTCCCGACACGTCTTGCGGTGCGCCGTTGAGCAGCAGCGTGTCCGGGCCTGTGTAGCTGCTGCTGCAGGACGCCGTCGTGTGTGTGCGCAGGTCGGCTTGCGAGAGCGTTACGGAGAGGGACGAGTTGGTGGGAAGGTTGAGCTTGGGATCCCGCTTGCCCCAGTACCTGGAGCGTCACCGTTAGCAATTGTGGTTCATTGAATAGGATTTTGGCGTACTTGATGACGGCGATATTGACCGGAGCAGTGGTGCTCGCGCGGTATATGGGGGAGTCGGCCATGGCGAGTGGGCTTGGTGGTCAGCGTGGTGTTGAGAAAGATGGCAGAGAAGCGGGCAACAATTGCAACGTCGAGGGGTCAACGGTCCTGGTCCCGCTGCAGCTAACGGGCGGACCCTGGCGTCCGTCGCCTGCGTCCGGGATCTCGCCCTGGCCAAAGCTTGGCGCCTGGCTGCTGCTTATTTCCGCATTTCCGCATCCATTGTGTCATTGAGATTTTTTTGTCTGCCCTCCAATTGATTGTTCATCTCGCCGCAAACAAAACAGACGACTGCCCACCTCCATCGCCATGGGTGCCGACGAAGACGCACAGCCGAGCGTGTGCCCGGTAGACCACAAGAGCCGCGAGGCATGGATGGCCAAAGCCAAAGCCGCCGGCTCGCAGCAGTCCGACCAACATCCACCGCATCCAGTCCCCCCAGCTCCCCCCAAGCCCGCCGACCCTGGATGCGATTCTTCCAAGCTGGACCAGAGCGTTCCGGCGCAATCGACGGGCTCCAAGGTCCTCGGGGCCTTGGGGCTGAGCCAGGAGCGAGAGATATCGACCATTCCGCGGTCGTTTCCCGAAGCCAAAGCTGCGGCTGGCCCGGCGAATAACGAGCAAGAGTCTGGCGCGGACAAGTCGAGCGGCAACTGGATATACCCGTCTGAGGAAATGTTTTTCAATGCCATGAAGAGGAAGAACTTTGATCCCCGCGCCGAGGACCTCCACTCCATCGTCCCCATCCACAACGCCGTCAACGAGCGCGCATGGAAGGAGATTAAGCAGTGGGAGGCTGGCAGGGGCTCTGATGCGTAGGTCCACACGCCCAACTCTTGCGTCTCATGCGTCTGACTTGGTACAGCTGCGGCGGCCCCAAACTCGTTTCTTTCAGCGGCAACTCGCAGAAGCTCACTCCGAGAGCACGCCTCAACACCCTCCTCGGCTACCAGGCCCCATTTGACCGCCACGACTGGATCGTCGACCGTTGCGGAACGCAGGTCGAATACGTCATTGACTTTTACTCGGGCAAAAACGAGGGCAAACCCGGCAAAAGCCTCAACTTTTACCTCGACGTCCGCCCCAAGCTTAACAGCTGGGAGGCTGTTAAGACGCGCATGATGATGTTCTTGGGAATGTAGAGATGATTTCATTTCTCGTTGCATTGGGCTGGCGTTTTGGAGGGCGCCATTGGGCTGGCTGTCTTGGAAAAGAGAAGGAATACCTCCGCTCTATTGCTTGCTGGAGTTGATGGCAAAGACACTACACTTTGAGTTTAGATGTTTCAAACTGCGGTGGCTAATAATTTGTTCCGTATTTTGACGTACACCAAAGATTTCTTTCTCCAATCTCTTCCCTGCTCTTATTTTGAGACTTCGCTGAGAGAGTCAAGCTTTCAAGCATGCCTTTTCTTTTTGCGTGGCAGCCCTCTCCAAACTTGGTCATCTTGATCTTTTAAGTCTGATGTGCTGCGGACTTTCAACTTTGACACACATGTCGTTTTTTCCAGGCTGACTTGCTAAACAGGAAAAGTCGATTCACTGAGGGACCCCAAGTCCTAAGAGGATAGAAAGACGTGGGGACTACAAGCTTTCTAGTAGCTTGAACACAGAAAGCTACCAAGCACTGAAAATCTTGAAAGACATGAAGCGTTAAAGCTACTGACTATGGATGTGATGGGGAGCACCCAGGTCTTGAGCGTCTTGAAGCATTCAAGCTCTCTTGCACTGTCGACACAGGGAGCATCATGAAGTCGCACGTGCCTTGCCTTTCTGGCTGCCAGAGACGGCGGCACTGCGAAAGTGCCCGGGGCATAAATATCTTCACTCGTCCCATCTTCTGGCTCACTCCAGAACACTGCACAAAACGTCACTGTCAACTCCACCAACATGGCTCCCGAGTACCACAACCACATTTTGATGGACGGCCATTCGGAGCCGGTCGCATGCATCTACTCCGCCACTCACCCAAGAATGCCAAAGCCGCCCAACGAGCTGCTTCAAGCCGACCCACTCAAGTACCTCAAAACTTTCCTCGTCCTCCTGCGCCCGTCTCGTCTGCGAGAGCCCGAACAAGACTACAGCCCAATCGAATCTGATCTGATCTCGACCGAGGACCGCAAACAAGCCATCGCCTGGGTCAGCCGCAAGCTCATCAACATCATGAATGACAACGCCGAGCTAGAACGGCAAGTCAAAAACCAAGGACCGCGGCGCACCAAGGTCCTCGGCTCCGAAGTCTACCAGTCCGTCACACTGCGCAAGATGCGCGAGGAGGAGTGGCACGGCTCTGACTTTCTGTTCTGTTTGACCGAAGCCATGAAGCGCCTTCCCAAGGAGGAAATCAAGAACACGCGCTTCATGCTGCGTCTCGGCCGCAGCCCGCTCAACGGCGTCGCCGCCCGCTGCGCCGCCGACACGACGAGCGAGCTCGGCCTCAGCTTGCGCGAGTGGATCAACGCCCGCTGCGTCAACGGCAACGGCTCCCGCATGAACCTGCTGTGCAAGCCCATCGACGACGCCGAGATGCGCAATCACGCGCTTGCTCTGAACTCTGCGCCTCTTCCGCCCACTCGTTCTGCGTCGGCTTCCGCGCGCGTGCCCATTCCTCAACCGCCGTATCAGGCCCAGCAGAAGCAAAAGCAAAAGCAAAAGCTTCAACCGCAGCCGCAGCCCAAGTCGAAGCAGCAGGTTCTGCTGCCTCCGCCGCCGCCGCCGTCTAAGAACAAGGGCAAAGGCAAGAAGAGGCGCTTCCTCAACAGCGACGATGGCGACTCGGGCGACCACGCCAGCGACTCGGACTACGCGCAGCCGGCGCGCAAGAAGACGGCGACAGCGGCCTCGACACCCAAGTCCAGAGTCAAGGCCAATGCCAAAGCTGTCAGCATGAAGCAGCAGAAGCAGCAGAAGCAGCGCATTGGCCCCGCCAGTCCGGTGGCGGCGCGTCACGGCGGAAGTCCTGCCACCCCGGCCGGCAAGCAGATCCGGGTCAAGGAGGAGGTTTGGTCGTCGTATGTGGTTTCTTTGCTACGTGCCTACCTCGAGCCTGTTGTTATTCTTCTTCATTCACCAACTGATTTTCCTTCCGTCTTGCCTTTTGCTCTACCGATCCTTGGACTCCTTGGGAGGTCTGGCTAATATTTTTGCAGTATCTGAAAGCTCCATTTCCTTCGTCGAATCGTGTCGGATCTCACTGCATGCTTCACCGCACCACGACTCTGACGGACTGACGGACTCTCGGCCATCAAACTTTTGCTTGGCTGTCATTGTTGTGGATGTTGTCTTGCAGCGAGAAAGAAGCAGAGATGCAATCAACCCATCCTCTTTCCCTTTCCCCTTCCATTTGGCATCAACAACACCAACAACACCAACAACACCAACATCATCGTCGAACTGAAAAAGAGCAGCCCCTTCCTCTCCCCCTTCCCTCCCTTTCCCTTCTCCTTTTCCTTTCCTTCCTCTTCCTCTTTCTCGTTCTCGTCCTCATACTTTCTTACCCTTGGGTGCCGGGACTACAGCTCCACTGCAAGCTTTGGGGCGTGCATGCATCCATGCTGTTTTGCACTTGATTGGTAAATGAGCGGCGGCGGCTGGCTACTATATCGTAGCTGGTAGACAGGCAGCTGACAGACAGACGGCTTACTTGCATTGGACAGACAAAGGGAGTGAGATGGGGGGGAGTGCGTTTGAGAGCGAGGTTTTGGGGCTGAGCTGGGTCGGGTTGGGTTGGGTTGGGTTGGATTGGGCTGGGGTACTCTGCGTTGAGAAGGTAGGCAGGTACAGTGCGGTACAAGAACCAACGGCAAGGCGAGAAAACGACAGCTTGTACACGGTGATCAATTCGGATGAATGAATGAATGAATGACTTCCAGATCTGGTTTGGGATGGTCGTTGCGTATACAGCGATACGATTGGAGACAACAAGAGGTGAGCACACGGTGACACATGTGCAAGGCAAGCATGCAATACCTCCAAGGAGGTGGAGAGATGGGAAATAAGTAATGATCAGGTACATGTGCAGAGGACTAGCGCTCAATTCGACTGCGGATTAAGAGATGATATGATGATGCTGCTGCTTTTGAAGATGCCCATGTGCGGCTTTTATCGAATGCTTGATGCAGTTGATGATGGAGTGAAGTAGAGCAAAGAAACTCAATAACTCAATGGGTATGAGTGAGGAAGAGAGCAGAGAGAGAGAGAGAGATAAGGTAGATGAGGTGGATGAGGTGGATGAGGTGGATTACACATGCCGCCAAGGTGCACGCGTGCGTACGTGCGTGCGTGCGAGCGTAAATGCAATATAGGTAGGTAGGTAGGTAGGTAAAAGCAGCAAGTAGTTAAACACATCAAGCAAGTCTCTTTCCATTCAAATGCTCAAACGCTGATAGATATCTTTCATCGTCTTCACTTCTCTTCTGTTCTCTTTTATCCACTTAATGCTTACTCAGTCACTCACTCGTTCGTTTGTTTATCTACTCACTTGCTCACTCGCTCACTCAATCGCTCCCACGCGCCTCGACGCCTCCATCTCATCTCTCTCCTCACCCGGCGTCCTCTCTCCTAAGCACCACACCCCCGGGCAGCAGCGACAGCAGCAACGACTCATCAATGCACACGTCTTTTCTTTTTCTGCATCCAATGCCATCCACTCAACTCACAGCCGCAACCCCAAAACGAAAAGCATCTCACCGCCCCCCATCACCATGCGCATCATCGCCCTGCTGTGCAGGCGGCGCGCGCTGCTGATTGCGCGGCTCCTGCTCAGCGCCAGGGTGGTGATGGTCAGCCTCGCCCTGCTGCCCGTGCCGGTCCTGCGCGTGGTGGTGATCGACCGGCGGCGGCGAGAGCGTCTTCTTGCCTGTCCAGATTTTGGATTTGTGGGCGGGCATGGGGGTTGAGGGGGGAAGGGCGGGGAGATATGTCCATGGAGGCATTTTGGTGGCGGGTGTGTTGGTGGATTGGAGGTTTTGGTTTGGTGACGAAAGGTTGGAATTTGGAGTTTGGAGAGGAGGTGGTGCGGTGGCGCCGTACGTGTCGTGTGATGCCTTCCTTTCTTCCCTGGTCCGGTTCAGGTGCAGGTTCTCAGGTCGCCAACAACAGGTTTCAAGAGAACAAGAAAACCAAAAGGGCCGGCCGATCAACGACAGTGGCCCTGGCAGATCCTTGGGAAACCAGCTAAGCTGCTGCAAATAGCGGTGAGAAGAAGAGGGCGCAGAATTGGATTCGGAATCAAGGCCTTTGGCGATGGGTATATCTCAGCCCATGGGAAGGACGGATGACAACAGTCGGTCGGGCTTTCGCTTTCCGGAGATGGCGGCCAACCAACAATTGCTCCCGTCGCGACGACTGGACGACGCAGCAGCGTCGTCTCACAACAGTCGTAATCGTGATTAAAAATGGGGATTGGAACAGGAATCGCGTTGCGTGGATCAGCAACGGGCGAAGAATGGCGGCGGCGGTGCTCAAGGCGTAGTCGTAGTCCACGGAAAAGTCGTCGGTGGTGGGAGCCGCGGGGGGGTGCAACTCGGCATCTGCAGAGGATGATGTTTGGTTGGTGGCCGGCGGGGATTGCGTGACTGTAGAATCGACCGGGGGGTCGCAGGGCAAGACAGACAAAAAGGAGTCAGTCAGTCAGTCAGCGATGTTGGGCGAAGGCGAGGACTAGAGGAAGGGGAGCATTCAGATGGGCGATGGCGGCTGGGGCATGTTGGTTATATACGGGCCCGGCAGCGAAGCGAAGCGAGAAAAGGAGTTCCGCAGACGGGCAGGCGGGCAGGCTGTGCGGTGCGCCATGCCCTGGTTTTTTATTTTCATCTTTATTTTTTTCATCTTTTTATTTTTTTTTATTTTTTGTGGTGCTTGCTTGCTTGCTGTCAAGTCTCGGGAAGGGGGCGCACTCCGGGGGCGTCTCTGCATTGGATTGCGCTGGGGACGCAGGTCAGACTCAAACGTCGACGTAGACTCCAGCACAGCAGCACAGCCTTAACCCCATCACGCCACGAGCGTTTGCTTTGTCCTCTATTTCCATGGTAGGTAGTGTGACTTGTCTCTTCCAAATCTCTCCCTTCTACTTCTCGTATGTCGCCACCATCTCATCTGCCGGGCAGCCATCCATGCCCATGCCCATCCATGCCCAGCAAGCGAGCAAGCGCCGCTCTTCTGTCCGCGCTCGCCTGGGTTCTTGCTCGCGTGCCTCTCTCCTTACCTCCACATCTGCTCCTACTCCTATTCCGCGTATCCATCCATCCATCCATCCCCGGATCAATTGCCATGTCACGTCACGTACGTCTCCTACCCATGCATGCGTGCGCGCTGCATTACCCGACGAGACCTGCCGACGACCCCTCGGGTCCGCCCGGCAACCGTCTCACGACCGCCTAGCCGCACTGCAGCGTCAAACCACTCATTACACGTGCTTCGCACACGGCCGCGGCTGCTTTGTGGGTGTGCAAAACACCGCGTCAAAAGGCGACCACGGCTGTCTACCTACCTACCTACCTACCTTGCCATTTGTCTCGACAAGCGATTGAGAGAGAGGCGGTGCGGTTTGTGCTGTCTGTCTGTCTGTCATCAGCGCAGGTGACGGACTGGGTTGGAATGACGCGTCGCCGACTTTGCCAGCCAGCCGCGGCTCAGGGTTACAGTAGCTTTGTTGGTGGGTAGGTTGCGGTGCGGGGGGAAGTGATCCGATGCTGCGGCATCCTGCCGACGCCATAGCATGCCATGGCATGCCAACCTTGTATGAGCACGCGGCGAAGCAGCAGAGGTTAGTGTGAATGGGGAATGAGTTGCGGGAGCGTTTTGATCCTGAACTTGTTGGCTGATTATGTTGATTCCTCCTGCACGCCGCGGTGGGCGTGCGTGGCTATGTGGCTGCCGCCCTGGCTGGCTGAGCCATGACGTCAAGGTGAACGACGAGTGATTCAATTCAATTCAGAAGCAACCTGGGAAGGAAGGAGTGACGTGGAGACTGGAGCAAAGCAGCATTTCGCCGTGGATCGTCACCAACAAGGAAAGCAGCAAACCGCATCCCGTCGGCCATGGCAATCTTGAATCGACAATCGCATGTATTCCCTGATATTGATACAACGCCGGCCGCAAATCCCAGACCCACCCACTCACTCACTCACGAACACCCTTGTAGGTCCCCACTACTTCCATCTTGGCCGGTGTCCTGCCTTGATATTTCTTCTCGACGCAACAATCATCTAGTCAAAGGGGTTGGTGCGCGTGCCCCAGTACGTCAGAATCAAGCTGAGGCCGACCGTCTCGGCCAGGCGCGTGACGGTGCCGACGGCAATGGTGTCGAGCGGACGCTTCTCAGTAATGAAGGCCGAAATCAACTGCGCGCAGACAAAACACTGCATCAGCAACCATCCACAAAGAAACAAACCAACATTAAAAAGAAAAGAGACTCACCGACGGGCCCGAACTGGCCAAAAACACCAAGCTACCCAGGTACGCAGCGCCCTTGTAGCTGAGGGTGCCAGTAGCATTGATGAGCGCCGCGACACCGTACGTCTGCACGACGCCACCCAGCACGCTGCTGCCCCAGCTGGCCGCCGCCGTTGCCGTCTCCTTGCTGCGGAAGAATTCTTCCTTGGTGTTGGCGCGCTGCGCCTCGCGGTACGCCGAGCCGAAGACTGGGCCCAGCACCGCCAGCGAGATGGCGTGCGTGTAGGCGGTGCCGAAGGCGATGGCACTTGGCTTTACGGGGGGCAGGTCTGTTGGGAGTGAGGGTTGGTGTTAGTAGGGGCGCTGTGCTGGGGTTGTGGTGGGCGGGATGAGGTCGAGGTTGGGGCGAAGGGATGGATGGATGATGCATGTGGAAGAAAGGAGAGCATACAGTGAAGAGTAGCCATGATGACAGAAAGTTGTGACGGTCAAGTGTTTATTCGACAGACGTGTATACAGGAATCGAGTTTGTGGTAGTCGGCAGAAGTCGATGTCAGAGCAGCGAGGTAGGCAGGAAGGTGGTGGAGGTTGCACGTAGGTAGAGCACAACGACGGCTCTTTATGAGGAGGAGACTACCTACCGCACATTGCCTAGTCCATTCAAGGAAGTCCATCACGACTGACTGACTGACTGGCGGGACTGCTGCTGCCACTTTCAAGCCACACCTCCCTCATGTCGTACCGATGACGAAATATCCCCCCAAGCACGCATTCGCTTTGTAGTTGGCACGCCAGCGCTATTCCTGAACGGGCTCTCTGTGGATTGCATTGGAATTCCCGACTGGTTGCTTCGAATCAGACCAACGTCGACTGGTCTGTGTTGTGTGTGTGTGTGTGTGTGTGTGCCTTGCTTGAGCTTCATTCATGCTACATACGTGCAGGAAGCTTCCCTCCCCGGGACCACCTCTACCAACGACGTCTCCAGACTTTATCGTTGAACCCATGTCAGTCCAGAGCATCATCTCCTTTGAGTCAAGCTCGACGTAACAGCTCTCTTCCTTGCTTGTCCCCTCGCCAGAAATTCTCACAAAGAAGCATCCACAAACAGCAGCAAGCAATTGACTGCTCCATACATCCATATGTAGGTTGTGCCAACAACGTCATCTGTGGCTGAAGCTCTCCCTACCCCGCTCCTCCATGGATGGATGGATGTATATTCCCAAGGAACCACTACCACGCAACACAACCAACCGACCACAGCGGCAGCACCTCCACAACCGCCCAGCCCAGCCCAGCCCAATCATCCCTCGCTTTGGCGCCGCCGCGTACAGCGTGCTGCCACTGGCCGTTCTGATTGGCTACTTGTCCGACTACTCCGGGTAGGTAGTTCTCACTCCTGTACAACCTAGTTGAACGCGCAAAGCTTTGGACATGCAGCTGGGTGGTTGGTTGGTTGGTTGGTTGACTGGTACCTAATTGGAACTACAGCTCCTTGTGTCTGTCTGTCTGTCTGTCGGTCGGTCGACAACGACAAAAATGTCTGATCAATGTCTAAACGCCCCCAACCGAGTGGAAAAGACTCTGGCCGTTGGAAATCTCTCTGTGATGACCGACGGCATCGCAACTTTTGCGCCCAGAAATTTATGGTAAAACAATAGAAGACCACCGCATCATTATCATCTGATTGGCGGCACAAATGACTTTTGGAGGGAAATTGCCCAATCAGTCTCGTTTGAAATCTCTTCCGTCCCGCGAGGTTAAAGACAAAAAGCACATGTGGCATACCATCGGCAGCATGGATTCATTTTGAATTTGATCCAGCCCACTGGCGCCCGCGCTGAAGGCTTCCGCTCGACGAACAGCGTAGCAGCTTGCCCAGGAGCCGCCGCACGCCCCAGCGCACCGGATCCCATGCCCGCAATATTCGTCGACGAGCCGCCCACAAGACGTGATCACTGCTGTTCAGACGAGTCGTCTGCACTATTGCGCTCCGTCCATTGGCGCTGTCTGCGCTCGGCTCTGAGCTCATTGATTTCGCGCAAGTAATCCTCCAGTCGCGCGGCGCTACGGCCCTCTGTGGATGGCAAATCTCCTGGCACCCTGTTTGGCGTCTGATCTGGATCGTCGGGGTCGACAAAGTACAGTTCAAAAGCTTCTCGCTCGGTAGTGACCTCTTGGCTCTGCTCATTCCGAGTCGATCCCGGTCGGCTTACGTAGGGGACAATGGCAGCACTGTCCCTTCTGTCATCGTTTGTTGGAGCGTCAATAAAACTGTCGACAACGTCGGGCACATCATTGCGTGATCTCGGAGATTGAGAGCGAGAGGCTGAAGGGGCACGGTCTGTATGATGGTTGCGAATAATGTTTGTAATTTCCCGCAAGCGCGAATGCGCATCCGAAGAGTAACGACTTGGGTTACGGGTCGGCGGCGATGGAGCAGTCGTCCAGACATCAGACGTCCAAACGTGATGGTTTCCATCTTCATCGCGGGTTATGCGCGGGCGACGACGAGAGCCTCGATCATCAAATCGATAGCGCTCAAGCACGTCATCCTCGTCTTCAGTTTCGCAAAACAGCTGTTCTTCGTAGTCCCTTTGAATCAGCGGCTCGGTGAGATCAGTCGGGGTGGAACCATCCGAAGCCGAGCGCGTAGATCCAGTCCCAGCTTGAGACGTCGTGTTGGAGGTGGAAAAGGAAGCAGACGCGGCAGCCGAGGTGAAGGACGAATCTGCACTTGGCAGTTGGGCGTCGGGGGTGATTGTTGAGAGTATCGTCTCCCAGTGGTCAGACGGGGGAGAGCTCACGCTGCGCTCACGATCACCGAGGCCGTCGACACTGGCTGGACCCCAAGACTCGCGCAGGGAGCTCTGTCGCAGGCCGCTGGGAGGCAAAGGTCCATCAGTGACTTGACGTCGACCCATACGCCTCAAAGGAGGAAAGTCCGTAGCGTCCGATGCTAACCAAGCAGCGCGACGTTCACGGTACCTCTCTTCACCAGTATGGTCTGAGAGAGGACGCGATCGTCTGTTGACGGCGCGTCTTGCAATTTCAAGAGAGTCGTCGCGAAGTGGACGAGCGCGGCGCAGCGGACCAATGCCACTGGTACTTGTTGCCCTGTTACCACCACTCTGGCCGGACGAGGACCGGGCGCGTTCGTCGCCGTCTCTGGCGACGGAGTCTCTTGGTGGTCGCGAGGTCAAGTCCATGCCAAGGTAGCGCCGAGGGAGGCCGTGGTCTGCATGCTCGCGGCGGAGCGACACTTCCTCCAGACGCGGAGGCTCGTCAGACTCTTCCGAGTCTGGGTTGGATGCGACATCGACGCTGTGGGTGCGTCTCGAGGCGTCGGCAGCGGCCAAGGCGTCGCGAACAGAGGGAGAGACAAATGAGGATGGCGGGATGCGGCGGAGATCAATGGTCCGGCGAATCACGGGCGGAGCATGGCGGCGACGGATGGGGGAGCGCGAAGACGCGGCCGCATCCTTCTTGGTCGCGCAACACTTGCGCGGCGAGTCGTTGGAGTAGCTCCAGAGTCTGCGCACCAAGCGTCAGCGACCGAGTTGATGAAAGTGGATGCGCTCAGGTGGAGGGTGGAGCGAAGCGCATGTGAGGCTGGAGCTGCGCGCGACGCGCTTGCACCGGCCGGGGAGGCGCGTGGGCAACTTACTCAAGACCCATAGTTGGAAGGTTGGGCGGATTTGACGGCGTGAAGGGGTGTGGGCAAATGAGCGACAAAGCAGCGACTGCGGGCGATGAGCAGGGCAGGCTATTGGGATGGAAGCTCGAGGTTGGGAGGAGATTGTAGAGAGACGCAGAGAAACCAACGCGACAAGCGACAATCCGGGGTGAGACGGCCCAAACGGGACTAGCCTGGCACGGACCGCCCGCCAATCGCGAGCCTGACTCAGGCACAAGCTCGACCACCTCTTTCGTCCGCTCTCGCAGCGGAACCACAACACAACTCCGCTCACCAATCCAGACCATGATCGAGCTGGGCCTCGCTCGCATCACCAGGCTGCTCGCAAACACTCCGCTGCCATGGAAGGCCATTCACGTGGCCGGCACCAACGGCAAGGGCTCCATCTGCGCCACAGCTTCGGCCATGCTGCATAGGGCTGGCGTATCACACGGCCGCTTTACCTCTCCGCACCTGGTCGACCGCTGGGACTGCATCAACATCAACGAGGAGCCCGTCGCCGAGTCGCTTTTCCGCGAGATTGAGCGCCTGGTCCTGAGCCGGAGCGAACAAGAAGGCATCAACGCCAGCGAGTTTGAAGTTTTGACAGCCACTGCCTTTGAAATTTTCACGCGCGCCGGCATCCATGTGGGCGTCATTGAGACGGGCATGGGCGGCCGGCTCGACGCGACCAATGTCCTCCAGAGCCCCTTGGTAACGGTTATAGCCAAGATTGGCCTCGACCACCAGGCCTTTTTGGGCGACACGATTGAAAAGATTGCCGCCGAAAAGGCCGGCATTCTCAAGCCTGGTGTGCCATGTGTGGTTGCTGGGACCAACCCACCCTCTGTTCTACAAGTCATTTCAGAGCGCGCCAAAGAGATATCGGCTGGTCCAATCCACCAAGTCGACGGCGTGCCCAGCGCACCGCAGGCCGATTCAGAGTACGCCAAATTCCTCCAAGCGAGGTCATATCAGCCGCACGAACTCCTGAACATTGGCTGTGCCCACAAGGCTACTTGTCTTGCGCTCGAAGCTCTCGGCCGCAAGCCCGCCAATGAGCTCAGTCTGTTTAATGGCCTCACAGATACGGTGTTGCCGGGACGCCTGCAAAGTATCGACCTGGGCGCAGTCACTGGAAGCTCTACTCCTGCGCTGCTCGACGGAGCTCACAACCCAGACTCTGCCCAAGCCCTCGCAAGCCGCGTAGACTCGCTCCGGCAGAACGGATCAGGCAACGTTGTTTGGGTGCTCGCAGCTAGTCGCGGTAAGGACGTGCCTGAAATGTTCCGGCCGCTGCTCAAAGACGGCGACTCCCTGGTAGCTGTCGAGTTTGGGCCTGTAGACGGAATGCCCTGGGTGAATTCGACGCCCGCCGGGGACGTCGTCTTTGCAGCAAATCAGCTCGCAAAGCTCGATAAGACCGTCGCTGCTGGCCCAGACGTCCAACAGGGTCTAAAGATGGGTGCACAGATTGCCAACAGCAGTGCTGGAGACGTGCCCATGGTAGTTGCAGGTAGTCTGTATCTCGTTTCTGACGTCATGCGCCTGCTCAGAGACATGTCGGGCCAAATCAAAGCTTCGAAGTGATGACGGGCTGTATGCATACCGTGGTGACCCGGATGAGCAGAATCTTGGACTGTGGGCTCACTTCTCAAGCACTACTCTCTTGACCCTCTCCGCAAGCACTATCGTTCTACTACAAAGACAGACGACGGACGACCTTCTCCGTAAACTCAAGCACTCAATCCCTTGGCAGGCGCCAGGCACCCACAACCAGTCAAGTCGAATTATTCCCGTCTGCCGCCGCAAGTGGACAGTGAAATTTGGTTTCGTAACGTTGAAACCGAGATTCGAGAGCGCGAATGGACATGTCAAGAAAAGCATAATGAGAGCCAGAAGACGCATTTATACCTCATGACCTCCAGGCGATCCGAGGGTCAGAGCGCGGCTGCGATGACAGCGAATAATGCGCTCTGCTTTGCAGCTGCTGATGTCGAATCCAGCAGCATGTGTCAGCTGCTTATGCGCGGGCGCGGTATAAAAAGAACCTTCCTTCCTCTCTTTTCCTGCCTCAGCAACCGACGACACGACACGAGCTGCTGAGCTCGTACTCCAGATCCTCGTCGGATGGACTGGTTCTGCTGCTACGCTCCATAGGCACTGGCACTTGGAGATGGAGCGCCTGGAAACGTCATGGATTGCTTTGGTCAGTCCGTCTTTTTGACATGCGAAGTGGCATTTTTTTGGAGTTGCTGGACTCTGTGGGGGTGTGATGGTGGCGAGCAATGAGGAGAAAACATGATGATGGGCGACAGCGCGCTTGAGCGGAAGGGGAAAGCGGACAAAGAATAACAAGCAAAGGAGAAGTCAGCTGCACGGGAAACAGTGGCGCCTTCAACGAGGAGGCTCCGAGCAGCGGTCCATTCATATCAGCGGCGCATAAAATAGTGACACCTTGGCATATGCAGGGAGGCTCCAAGCACCTGGCAGCAGTCCATTCACTTGCGCGACCTGTTGCCCGACAACAGTCATTGTCCGAATTCTTCTTTACCTGGAGCATTGCCGCAGGTGCTGCGGTGTGCTTGCCGAGTTGAACGGCGAGGTAATGACCGATTTTTATACCTGGATGGCTGGGTAGCAAGCAAGCAAGCAAGCAAATAGCACGAGGAAGTGTAGCCATGCGCTTCATGATTTGGCAGTCACACACACGCGCGCGCTTTTAGGCACGTGTGCGGAAATCGCCCACTTCGCACGCACGCGCTCCGTCTTCTCTGCTCCAGGGGTTAAGGTATAAAAGAACACTTCTTTGCTTCCTTACCTCCCTCTCCTGACGCCTACATAGTGAGAGGCGACGGGAGCAGGTCTGCCATGCCCAAACTCGTATCAACGACATTCACTCGCGTCTCTCATCTTCGTTTCGCACTTCTGGCTCTGTTGTTTTGATTGTTTTGGTTACTCTGCTTCGCGGAAAGGAGGTCTGATTTTTGAACCTGACGGTTTAGTCTTTGTGCGGTGATGCTGATGATTACTGCTGTGGCGGTGGGAGCGGCAGCGGCAGCGGCAGCGGCAGCGGCAGCAGCGCGCAAGAGCAAGGATATCGAGAAGGTTGAAGAGACGGCGGGATCAGGAACGAGAACGACCAAGGAGTTAGAACTCCGCTGCCGCGCTGGCGAAGTGAGCGCTTATATCGTTAATGGTGCTCTTGATTTCATGGCGTCTAGCTTGTGTAGTCAGCCAGCGTTGCACGCAAAAGTGGAGCCTTTCATACCTCCAAGCTGTGCCTTGCACGGCAAAACGGCGCATGCGCAGTTTGAGCATGATGGATAGCTGGGCAGCTGATGCATGTGATGTGTGCGTGGCCTATCCGCCTTTCTGTGCCTTTGCCCCCTGGGAAGATGTGCGTAAGGCACACATTAGGCGGTGTTCTACTCCTCCAACGGGCAAGTTGAGTTCGGTCTGATAAGATGGACTTGGATATTACGACACTGTGCGTCTCTAGAGAGTTGCTGCAGACTAGATACTGTTTTTCGTGGCGCGCCGCCCCTGAGCATCGCCTGTTTGGCAGGCAGTAGATGGTTTCCGATAAAGTTTGTTCAGTGAGGGCATAACAATAACGCGGGCGCGCATCTTTGAGTCAGAATGTCAAGCAGCATCAACGAAAGTCAATTTCCAGCATTTCTTTGATTTACTCTTCCCTCTTTTCCAGTCTTTCCCCGTCCTCGCTTCCTAGAGGCGCAAAGGAAGAGCAGACAGAGAAATGTAGTGCAGAGCTTCCACAAGAAGGAACAGACGGTCCACCAACAGTGAATCAATGAGAAGGCGGTCGGGACCCATCAACCTCAGCCGTAGCGTTGTGGTAAGAAAGAAGCAGGAGAAGCGAAGAAAGTTAAAGACAGGCTTTATAGGCAGCCGCCGACAGCTAGTGCGCAATCAGGGGTATCACACGCTCTCCTTTCCACTCATCCATGTGCGTCACCCGACTCCCGCACCGGGCAGACTCTCGTATTCGTCAATTTTGTATAAAAATGTCGCTTCTGCTCCATCTGCAACAAGGCCATCGCCTTCACAGATCCAGTCTGTTGAAATCGAGAAACTAACGCGACACTTCGTGGCTTCAATGATCCGCCGAAACGATATTTTGCGCCGGGCCTTGAGCGGGCGTAGAGTGTTGGTGGTTGAAGAGCGAATGTGTAAGGGGAAAGCAGCGTTGTGGAATGGCGGTGAGCACTAGCTCGCTACCTACTTTGACACCTAATACCTTGTGTCTGTGATGAAGGAAACGGAAGGGGAGGAGAGTTGGATCGCCCTAAGGCGAGAAAGAAAGAAAGAAAGAAGGAGAAGCAGAAGACAAAAAGTCGGAAGGTAAATTTGGCAGCCTAGCCAACCACAGAACAAGTCTTGCTTTTCTCAACCTTGATTTTCGCTTGGTACCGCGACGAGTTTGTCGAGAAGCAGGATAGCAGGAGAAGAAGGCGTCGTTTTATACGAACTCTGTGAGGGCCATGCGGACTGGGCTCGTTCAGCACATGCACAAGCATAATCACACGCACAAGACTTGCTGCTGCAAAAAGAGGCACGTGAACCGCCGCAGCGAGCTCCTGCCCGCTGCCTTTCCTTCGTGGCTTGGAAGGGCGGGTACAAAAGACAAGCCTGTCGTGCATCTCTTCTTCAAGAGTCGCAACGACACGCCTGCCCGGCAGATTTCAAGTCGTTCCCGGTGGTCAACATCCCACTTGGCTGTGCCGTCCGGCGATCTCAGTCGTCTTCGATACTGCCTTCTGGCCGAGCGATGGCGCGTCGGTGGGGAAGAATTCGAAGGCGTCGGGGGGGAGGAAAGGTGTGGAGCGGTGTTGGCAGATGATGCTGCACACCACCATTGCAGTATTTTGTTGAGAATCGGCGAGTGCGGTTGTTCACTGTCTGTCTGTCTCTCATTTCCGCGGCAAGGGCAACCTAAGAATCCAACGACAGAAGAAAAGCAAACAAAAAGTGAGTCTTGCCTGGAGAAAGAAACTCCAAAACCACCCGATTGTTTTTTGGTCGTAGGTCGCTCCAACGCCGGTGAGTGCGCTGGCGACGCCGAGGACAGAGTTGACCAGGCAAGCAATTGACGGCTTTTATAGAAATATGGGGGATCTTGGGCGGCCAATGGCACAATGTCAGCAGAGCAAGTGACGCTGGCACTGACAGCTGCCAGCACACAAGGAAGCCCTTCAGACGCGCAGCACGAGGGAGAAACCGCCTGCAGCATGTGGGAATTTCAGCATGTGAAAGAGACAGACAGTAACTCGACGCTCTGACCTCTCGCCGTCTATAAAAGCGCAGCACCCACCTCGAGGCCAATCTACCGCATCGGCAACACAGCGACGATGACCGCTTCCGTGTATGCGATTGTCACAGCCTATGTATGACTCTGCTTCGTTCTGGTCGTTGCGAGCTATCTAATTCCACGTGTGAGCAAGCACGACGGGTGAGAAATCGACGCGAGATGTCATGATCAAGGAATGGAAGGCAATCATGATAAATGAATGACAAAGAGCGGTAGCATTGGCGAGATAGACGGAAGAAAGGCGTTTTCAGGTAATGATGGGCGCCGTCGCAGTCTATTCAATGGATGATGAAGAGCATACTTCCCCAGGAAGCAAATCAGCAAACACGCGGACTGGACCACAGTGGAATCACAAGCAGCGTTCGTTCAATTCCCGACTTCCTCTCCTGAATCTACCACACCGTAGCCATTCTAGCATCTCAGTTACACGCTGGTGCGACACAGAATGAAGAGACCGACTGACAGACTGGTGGAGTGATGAGCGGGGACCCATCCAGCCCAGCCCAGTCTAACCCATCCTGTTGAATCTGATACACAACCAAACAAACGACCCAAGTAAACAAATAGACAAGACAAGAACAGAGGACTCGGAAAGACCAGGCCCGGCACGAAAAAATGTGCAGTAGAGACGCCTAAGGGAAAAGATAAGAGAGTGAGAGGGAAAGGTACGACAAAATCCAATTGCAACAACGCACTGCGCTGCGACAAGCGCATCCCACCAATTTCAACCAACCAGATAATGCGCCTCAACTCCCCGTAAGTAACAAATAGCCCGATAGCAATCTTGGGACCGAAACCTCCCACAATGAGATGATGGAATAGAGAGGGAAAGAAAACGGCGGAATCAGGAAGAACGCCGTGGGTAGCCGCAGGTAGCATCGAGAGATAAGGAGAGAAGCCCGCAGAGGGCAAGCAAATGAAAGTAGACAAGAAGTTTGCTTCTTGCTCGAGTATTCTCGGCGACTCGTGCTGGTCCTAGAAATTTGAAGAAATGGCGTCAAGACGACTCACGTCTCGCGCTCGCCCATCTCGACTTCTGCTGCAATCTTGTCGTACCACGAGCCATGCGCTGCGCGATCCACCTCTCCAATGCGGCCAAGCAAGTCGACCAACTCGCCGACCTGGCCAACAAACTCGGGCAGGCCGCTCGTAGCCAGCCCTTCGCTGGCGCCCGTGGCGGCACGAACACGCTCGCCAGACGTGCTCGCCGAGATGCGGCCCAGGACGTGGTTCTTGAGGCGGCCAAACAAGACCTTCATAACGGGATCGGTAAGGCGGCCGGCAGCGGCCTGGTGTAGGAGGCGGGTGACGGTGGACAGGAGCTGGGCGCGCGTGGCCGGAGGCATGGCGTGGGCCGATTCGAGCAGCGTCAGTACCTTGTTGGGCATGGAGCCGTCGTCCTTTTCGTAGCCGTTGTCGCGCAGCAGAGCCCACATGCGCGTGGCTTCGGGCCTCCATTGTGAGCGCACGTCACGGCGGAGCAGGTTCTTTGCAGTCAGGAGAATGGATCCAATGGCTGTAATGCGCACTGCATCGTCGCGGATTCGTGCCAGACGGGCGTGGTCGAGGTGGAGAGTCTCGGGGACTTCTTGCTCTTGGAGAGGAGGTGTAGCGATGGCGAGGTCGACGAGAGCGCGAGCATAGATCTTTTGTGCGGTTGGTGCCGCCCCGTAAATTGGATCGCGGCGGTCTGTCTCGGTGAGGCAGGCGACGCTGGCGCTCCTGAACCATCGCCGTGTCTTGGTCAGAGTGATGGTGTGCGAGAGCAGGTCCTGCTCAAACATGCGCTGTTCATAGCCGGGCGCTTCCTTGATGAGGGTTGGCGCCATTTGCTGGAGCAGATAGTTTTGATAGTCGAGCGCGAGCAAGTCAATGACGTGAAGCAGCTTGAAAAGCTTGCCCACCATTTGGTCCAGATCGCCAGGCTGCTCCAGCTCTTCAGCAAGTGCCTTGACTTGCACATCTCGGAATGGGGCGCAGAGCTTGGGCAAAATGGTGGCCATGAAAGAATAGAACTTTTCGTACGAGAAGACGCCCTGTGAGGCCTGTTGCTGGACAAACTCTGGGTCCAGTGCGTCAGATATGAGCTTGTACATGGAGTTGCCCGGCTTGAGTAGCCGCAGAATCTTGCCCCGGATATTATCAGCCATGGCCGTCGTCCACGGAGCGCCCTCGCCACGCTCAAAGCCACGCTTCATGCTCTCACAAATCTCGCGATTAAGCGCGTCTCGCAGCTCTGACGGCTGCTGCTCATCAATCCGGAACTCCTTGTCGATTGCCAGCTCGTGCACCAGGACGCGGTTGGCCGGCATTGGGGAAAAGAGCTTGGCGAGAGCATCTGACTGGGAATCTTCGCTGCTGGACCCGTTTTCAAATGGTAGATTTTCGTGGAGGACGTGCGAAGAGTCTTCGCTTTCTCCCTGGGTGCTAGATGCTTCCGAGGATTCACTCTCGGCAGCTCTGGGTCTAACATCACCGACGGGGCGCCTCCGACGGTCTCGAACACGTGCGCGCCTGCTCTCGTGAATGGCCTTCTTGATGAGGGTGTTGGCCCTGTCAGGTCCAGCAAGCTTTCGAATCTTGCTGAGCAAAATGACTTGGTTCTCGCGGATTCCCTCGCGATAGTCGTTGGCAACCTCTCCGCGAGTTTCATCTTTGACGCTCTGCCATATCGCGTCAAGATTGACAAACGACGCAACCATCATTTCTATCAGGGTGCGCGAATCCTGGGATTTCCAGTCTGCAAATGCCGTGACGAATGCACTGTGAGCGAGAGACACAGTCTCTACCTGGGTCGGCGGCGGCGTGAAGCGGTTAGACATGCAGAGCTTGGAGAGGGCAGATTCGAAGGAAATAATCAAGTCTGTGGCTTTTTTAATCAGGTCCTGCTCCAGATCGCCGTCTTTACTGCTGAGCACTTCGGCAGGGTGTCCAAGAATTAAATAAGCGCTGAGAAAGGTTCTGACAGAAGCCGGATCCTCGCCAATTGGCCCATTGGGACCTTGCAGACCAAAAAAGTCGAGCACCTTGGCTGCTGCTGACAAAACCTTTTCTTCAGAAAGGAGAGAGGAAATGTCTTCAAAGGTTGCGTCGTGCACCTTGTCAATTGACAGCCCAAGCTCGACAAAAACCTCCACCATGTGCCGCCTGCGCCTGGTGCGCCAAGTCCTCTGGATGCGCCTGGCAGCCGTGTCGTCGTCCATTGTAGATCGCGCGTCAGGGGGCGCCTTTTTAAGGTCGCTCGAGGGCACGCTGGCCCCACGCGGTCGTCGCTGATTACGCTTGTACTCCTGACGCCGACGCTCCGCTTCTGCCAGCTTCTCTTGCATTTCTAAGCGATATCGCTTCTCCTCGGAGGCCTTGCGCTCCTTCATATCCTCGGCGACCTTTTTGGCGCGGCGGACCTCTTCGGCGCAGGCGGTAGCGACTTGAGCCAGGTGCTTTTCCCGGGCCTGTTGGGCGGCCAGGGCCTTTTCCTCGCTGTTGGAGGAGCGCGGAGAGGCTTTGGCCAGGGCGGCTCGTAGCCGGACCTGCTCGGCGTGGGCAGCTCGGTCTGCCAGCCTGGCCTTGCGGCTCTCGAGTATGGATGCGCGACGCAGGTGTTGGGCGACATGATTGCTCTGGCTGCCGCCACGCAACGACAGGCTGCTCTGATGCGAGTGTGACGAGGAAAGCGAGTTGCGACGCGACGATGCGGCGGAGGATTTGCGGCGATTGTTTGCGGGGCGGGAGAATCGAGCGGCAATGTGAGGAGGCGGCGGCGGGGGCGAGATGGCATCGTCTTCGGACGTGTTCATGGTGTCTGAAATGGCGTCGTTCGTGTGCAGGTCGGCCAGCTGGTCTGCAGCCTCGTCGGCGACGTGCCGGGGCATGGCAGGAGTGAGTGAGTGAGTGAGGGAGGGAGGTTGGTTGGTTCGTGATGTGCAGTGGGACGGGAGAGGGATGCTCAACCGTGGGCGGCGGGGCCAAGAGTCACAAAGGAAAAGTGATCAAAGAGCGACGAGGTGGGTAGCAATGATATGGACAGTCAGTCGTCAATGAAGCCAGGCGGGTAAGGTATCACGGAAATGTCAGATTGCACGTTTCCAGGCGGTGGCTGGGGGGCTGTCATGACGGGACCACCGAGGGGCAGGCGCAAGCCCACCAGCGGCCCTGCTGATCAGATCAGAGGTATTTTGGATGCCCAGCGCGACTCTCCCACCGACTCCTTTGCCTCGTATCTCTAGAATCTCGACGCGGTCCTCCAACCCTGTGCCATGCAGCCAAATCTTGCTTTCCAACTTCCACCTCACGCGTCGAATCGTCCGTCAGCAAACGCCATCTCCAGTAGTAATCCGCCATGATCTTCACCAAGCGCACTTGAGATCCCCGCCCACATGTGCCCAATGCTCACTGGGCGACTTTCATCATCACGCGGCGACCCAAACTCAACACCATTGTTTCCGTCTCTGATGCAATCGCCGCTTGGAAAATCACCTGGGTGCAAGACTCGTGAGTGAGCCACCGAAGCCATGTCTCATTCCAGTCGTCAAGACGTTTGCAAGCTCCGCCGTTGCCGATGTCCTCCCAGTCTGTCCAGTTCCACCATGTCGGCACAAGACCTACTATATAGTCGCTGGCCATCAACTTCGGAGCATGAGAATCCGTTCTCTCTCTCTCTCTCTACAAAAAAAAAAAAAAAAAAAAAAAAAAAAAAAAAAAGGCAGGCCTCAGTCTCACCCCAGCCTCATCCAGTCACTTTTGAGCCGCCGACTCCGCAACACGACCAGGAAAGAAGTCTCTTGCTCTCAACAATCTCTCCCGGTTACATGGGAGGCGGATCCTCCTTCCCTTTTGATATGGCGGTCCGCAGATTCCCAGAAGCCTTTCCTGCCTCCCGGCCTTTGGTGGTCCAGATTCTATAATTTCGAATCTCTCTCCAGCAGGCGAGGTGTCGAGTCCGAGTATCGGAACACAATGAGTGCTGTTGTCCCCGCGCTAGCTACACCAATTTTGGTCACATCCGCGGCTTCTCCGGGTTCTCGATCCTCCTCAACGATCGGCACAGCAAGAATTGGGACCGGGGCTCGCCTTCTGCTGAGGGTTTGACGGCCTACTTGACACGAGCGTTGGCCAAGATTCGATCTAGACCACGGCTCCATCCACGTCGTTGAAGCGAGTCGGCTGTTTGTCCGCCTCTTGACTACTGGCCGAGCTCGTGGATGTCCTGCTCGCTTGTGTCCCCATTTTGGTGATCAAATTCAACTAGGATTGGAAAGTGGTCGTCTGTTGCGCTAATCGGGTACCACTGCACGTATCACAGCGACTCGACGACTGCGCCAGCGTTACCCGTTGTCCATTAGCCGATATGCTTGTTGAAAGTCGCACGCAACGTCATGCAGTGGAGCGTAGTGGCTCGAGGACAAGAATGCGGTCTTTTCGACCGGGTGAGCGTGCGAGGTGAGCAGAGCCTACGTCATGTGTTGTGTTTGCCGTCGGTAGGTACGCAGAATACCGTTGCCGGACGAAGTGGTACGGCCTAGACTCTCAAGTGCTGTGACGGCTGTTCCTGTTCAGGCCAGGAGTCAGACGACGGGATTTCCTGTAGGTGCGTTGGATGAGAGAAGAGTTTAGGAGGAATAATATGCGCGAGTGGTGAATTGGTGATTCTCTTCTAGTGCGTTGTTCTTGTCCGAGTCATCTTTTTTCTCTTCTGTCACGTCAACTCGCATGAATTTTCTGTTGCACAGAAAAAGGCCAGTGCAAGCAAGAAGCGGTATCCAAAAAAAAGAGACGAGGCATCAAGAGCAAGGAAATATGGACCATCAAGCTTCCTTTGGGTGCACACGACTCAATGCTTCTGGCCAGCATGGTAACCACCTGCCGCTCACCGCAATGCCAGTACCAGTATATGTACTCCAGGGGAGGGGGTGTCTGGCTCCTTGCCATGGCAGTATATTTAGACGCAGCCACCATGTTGAGCACTCTCAATCCCGGAGCCAGCTTCTTCATAAAACGGGCGAGAGCCGCCCGCTCTGTCCTTACCCATCCACCCATCATCTCACGGGCGACTGGCACCCACTCGACCGAATCCCTCGACTCAAGCAAATCACATTTCTCCCTCACCGCTCGCTTACCTGCAGAGACGGTCAGCCTATCACAGCCGTATTTTACTAATGTATCCCTCAAGGTGCGCGGTTCGGGGGACCAGACATCATGGTGTTCAGGCACGCCGCTGCGTGGGCCAATCAGCCGCAGCAATTTGCAACGGCGTCGCGCGCGTCCTCCAAGGTGCTTTACATGGTGACATCAGGCACGGAGCAACCGACGACACTGCGTCGCGGCAGACGACGAGGCGAGATGGTGCAGGCGGCGCGATTGGTTGGCGGAACGGCGGCGCTGCGTTTGATGAGCGGAGGCATGTGGGTGTGTGGGCGGCTGGGATGATTCTGATGATGAGGTGGTGTGTGGATCGCTGATTGATATTGGTGGAGGAGAGAAGGAGGCAGTGAGTGGTGAAGGGGTTGCTGGGTATATTAGTTTGGCTGCTGCGGCTGAAAACTTCTCTCCTTTTTAGATTCTTGTGGTGGAATTTTTCCTTCTTTCTCTCTTCACTGCGTGCTGGATTGCCTTCTTCCTGTCACTTCAACCACTTCTACCCTAAACACCTTATTCCGAAAATGAAGATGGAAGAGGATGAAAAGCCCCTTCTGCCCGTGACGGTGCTGTCGGGCTTCCTGGTGCGTCTTGATCCTCTCTTTCCCTTCCATATCTTCATCACAGCAACAACACCTACATCCATCATCTCACAAAGGCATCACTTGCATCGGAACGACGCCACACAACTTGCTGACAGAAGCCAACACATAGGGCAGCGGCAAAACAACGCTGCTCAAGCACATCCTGCACTCGAACACGCACGGGCTCAAAATCGCCATCATCGTCAATGACATGGCCGAAGTCAACATCGACGGCGCACACATCGCGCGCCTGTCGACCAAAAACGAGCAAGACAATCTGGTGCAGATGCAGAATGGTATTCCCCTCTCCATCCTTCCCCAAACTTCCCATTCCCGCCTCCCCCTCTTCCCTTAGTCTCCCTCATTCATCCTATCATCCCCTCCTCGACGCACATGCTGACTCCTCGTCCTACACACAGGCTGCATCTGCTGCACGCTGCGCGGCGACTTCCTGGTCGAGCTGGCCAACATGGCGTGGAGCAAGCAGTTCGACTACGTGCTGATCGAGAGCAGCGGCATCAGCGAGCCGCAGCAAGTCGCCGAGACCTTTTCGGCTGCCCTGAGCGCCGAGATGCTCGAGATACCCGAGGCCATGGAGAAGAAGGAGCGTGAGGTTGTTGAGAAGATGTTAGTGTTTCTTGCCTTTCAACTCGGCTACCCACCTTTTGACAGTGTGCTGATGATGAGGATATAGAGCCAACGCCGGCGGTCTCGAGACCGTAGCGAGGATCGACACGATGGTCACGGTTGTAGATGCATTCCGCTTCTTCGCCGAATTCAACACGGGCGAGTTTCTGACGGATCGGTTTGGCCGCGACGAAGTGCCGCCAGAAGACGAGCGCACAATCTCAGACCTGTATGCTCCTTCCTCCCTCACCCCCTTTCCGTCTCCACTTCTAACGCCGCCTAGCATGGCCGACCAACTCGAATTCGCCAACGTCATCATCATCAACAAAACCGACGCGATCGACCGCCCCACCCTCGCACGCATCCACCGCTGCATCACCAACCTAAACCCCAAAGCCAAGATCATTGAAACAAAGTTCGGCCGCGTCGAGCCCAAGGAGCTGGTCGGCACGCGCAGCTTCAATCTCGAAGAGGCGCAGATGATGAGCGGGTGGCTTGCTTCGCTGCACGAAATGTTCCTCATGGATGTCAACGGGAAAAAGAAGCTAGCCCCCAAGCCGGAAACGCTCGAGTATGGGATTGGCAGTTTTGTGTACAGGGCGAGAAGGCCATTCGATCCGATGAGGTTGTATCGTCTTTTGGCGGGCAAATTTGTGCTTATTCAGCCGGATCCGGATGAGGATGAAGAGGATGAGGACGAGGAGAAGGAGGGGAAGGGAGATGGAAGTGAAGACGAGGCCAGTGAAAAGGGGACCGGTTCCTCGGCCTCGCTCATGGACGTCGATGTCGAGATGGCGGACGCACACACACACAGCCGCCACTCGAAACGCAAAGATTCAAAGGGCGAACACCTTGCCGAACAAGAAGAGGAGGAAGAAGACGAAGAAGAAGAGGAAGACCCCTTCTTCGCCTCCCTCCCGCGCGACCCCGCCTCCATCGTCGCCGCCAAAGCCGCCTCGCCCCTCTGGGCCAAAATGCACCGCTCCAAGGGGTGGCTCTGGTTCGCGACGCGGCCCACACAGGCCGGCAGCTGGAACACAGCAGGCGCCATGCTGCGCATCGAGTACGAGCAAGACTGGTTCTGCTGCATGGAGCCCGAAGAATGGGGCGCAGACGACCCGGACGTGCGCAAGGCGGTCGAGAAGGACTTTGAGGGCGAGTGGGGCGATCGCAGGCAGGAGATTGTGTTCATCGGCGAGGATCTGGACAAGGAGCGCATCACGCGCGAACTCGACGCGTGCTTGTTGACCAAGCGCGAGTTTGGCAAGTGGGAACGGTTGATGAGGCGGAAGGATGTCAGCGCGGAGAGGAAAGAGGAGATGTTGAGCCAGTGGTGGGATGATTCGTATTGGGCTGAGTGGACGGTTGGTGAGGAGGAGGGTGCTGGTGGTGGTCCTGGTGGACATCAGCATCATGGGCACAACCACGCTGGTCACAACCATAAACACTGAGGAAGGCCAGGTCCAAGGCACAGACGCAGAGCTAGCTGCACATCTCTTTCTCTTTCTCTCCTCTCCTTTCTTCTGTCTGGGTACGTACGGTGGACGGCACGGCACGGCACGGCACGGCAAACAAAAGTCATCTCCTTTCTTTCCTTCTCACGTCTTCCATTCCTGTACCTCACGCACCTAGGTATTCGTCTCTCCAAAAAGCCGCTGCTGCTAGATCAATAAATCAATAAATCAATAAATCATCCATCCATCCATCCATCCATCCATTCTTCTTCTTCCATCCTGTCCAGACCTGTCTTGTCCTGCCCACCTTTTCCAAACATCGCCCTCGCCCATCAGACAAACGACAAACCACGGTGTCAAAGGCTTCCGCGTGCACGTTGGAAAAGCAAGGCACCTTCCTCACCTCAGAATCAACACACAGCGCCATGAGTTAGATGACTAGGTAGGTAGGTAGTTAGATAGTCATCTATCTGTTCATCATACCCACATGCCGTGATGAATCGACAAGCAGACAGACAGACAGACAGACAGACAGACAGACAGACAGACACACCTCTTGACCCAATGTACCCGCTGAGAGAGATGAGTCACACTGAATGATGATTCCTCGATGATAAACCAACTGACCGAGAACCTGCGGATGACTTAGTGACGGACGTGTCGGGTTTGTGGAAATAACAACGACGACGATAACAACAACGAAGAAATGACTGTCGACAGTGCAGAGTGAGTGAAACGATGTTGATTGATTGACAGGCACACACACACACACACACACACACACATACGCAATCTCCTCTTGCGTTATAAAACGACTGACCTAAGTGTGTCAAGCAGCACCCATAAACACCATCCAGCGTCCATCACATCAGCAAACGACAAGGAAAATCACTTTGTTGCGTCGTTTCTACACGTCATTGATGTTCATTTTGCTTCGGTTTCCTTTCGTTGGGAGAGTTCTTGTATTCGCTTTTTAGAGGCATTGCCAGTGCACTACATATATGCCAGCCTGCCAGCCAGCCAGTCAAGGGAGGCAGGCAGGCAAGCAAGCAGTGTGCAATGCCCATTGTTTGGCCGGTTCTTTTCTGTCTGTCTGTCTGTCTGTATGTCATTTTCGCCTTTCACCGTCTGCTCCATTCACACCTGACTTCACGGTTCGCTGCTCGCTCTGCGCCTACTCGGCTGCAAACAGCAAGAATGAGTCCTGATTCCTCCGCCTCCTGTCTTGCCGTCTCCCGTTTCTCTGTTTCTCTCTCTCTCCCTCTCTCTCTTAAGGTCTATGGGATATCCTACTAAAAAATATTCTTTGCGCGATGCGGAGCGAAAAGGAAACATGGAGAGGAAAAAGCAATAGGAGCAAAGGGCTCGGACGAGAACATGATCGCGTCGAGCTAATTGGCGCTATATGGCTGGGCCGGACTGGGCGACTTGTGCGTCCAGCAGACAGCGACACAGAGCTGCAACACAGCACAACACACCACAGCGCAGGCAATGGTGGTGGTGGCGGCCGCGTGCGACGGACAAGCCGACAGAGGGGCGGAGCGAGAGGAGCAGCTCTGCGCGGCCCCATGTCAAGCGGGCTTCGTCCAGGCAATGGCACGTTGCGCGCGACGACAAAACGGCGGCGCAGTGCTAGCTTGCGTGCATGCACGCGTGGTTGTGGTGCTGTCGCCGTCTGCCCGTGTCCTAGTGGAGAGCCAGGTGACGATGCCACGACGTGGCCGCCGCCTATGTGCTGTGTGTGTGCTGCGCGGGCGCTTCCAGTCGTCGTCGACGACACCTCATCAAAAAGCAAGATTTGGCTCGTCGCCTTGTAGCGCTCAGGAAGAAAATGAAGTGGTAGTCGGTCGGTGAAATATTGGGAAAACGTGACGCGAGATGGTAGTGGTCGTGGTTGTGACTGCGCTTCTCCATCATGCAACGCTGTTGCTGCTGCGCTTGGTCGCACAAGGCCATGGTGATGATGATGATGATGGGTATAGCCGCCAGGAAAGAGGAAAGAAATTATGGACAAGAAATTAGTGGCGTGCTTGCACGCCGCGAGAGCAAGCAGCGTGACCTGCTCGCAGACAGACCTATGACCGCCAAGGGAAATTCGTGTGTCATCAGTGTCCAAAAGGTGCAGCTGGAATGCGCTTTTGAAAGTCGTAGCGTCGTACCTCTTTCGAGGTGTGTCCAAGAATGGAATTCACTTTGTGGAAACGGCAGGGCTGCGTCCGAGAAAGGCGCCTGGGAACTTGATGTCGTTGAAGAATTTGACGAGGGCGGCCTTCTTTTTCGGGCTCTGCTGCATGTTCCTGGCGGCAATCTGCACCATGGGCCCAACGATGTCTTCGTCGCCCAGCTGGGGAAACTGGCCGGGCTTCTTGGGGTCTTCGAGCGACACCAAGGTCATGACGGGCGGGGGCTCACTCACGGCGGCGTCTGCAAGGCCGGCCTCATCAGAGGCGCGGTCGTAGCAGCGCTTCCACTGACGATCGATGCCGGCCCACTTTTGCTCCGTCAGCTTGTACGTCTTGGACGTGACGCCAAAGTGCTCGCCGGTGCGGACCTGGTGCTTGGTGTAGTTGCAACGTGCGCGCTCCCAGTTGGCAGCGAGCTCGCGCAGCGCAGGCGCATCGCAGACGTCGGGCATGTAAGGCTCCGGTGAGATGGAAAAGTTGGCGTGGCCCAGGACCACCGACCACTCGTCTTCGACGTCGCCGTCGTCGCTGATGGTCATTGGCGGAATGTCAGCACTCGGTACCGAGACGCTGGGACGGCCATGGCGGAAAGATGCGACAGATGGCCGCGTCGACAGCGGCGGCGTCTGCACAAACGGTGCCTGGGGGGTTCCCAGCGGGCTATTCAGGGCCGAGAAGCTGGCATTGGGGTCTGCAACGGTTGGCGATTGCAGGGGTGACTGGTAGAGCGTCTCGTCCGAGGCGCGCTGGGAAACGAGCACCGGCGGGAGCAAGGGTGTCGACGCGAGCGCCTTGCGATCTATTGGCTCGACCTCGAGCGTCTTTACGACGTCCTCCGTATTGTCGTCACTGCAAGGGAACTCCGTTTCGCTGGTGTTGAGCGAGGCCTGGACGACGGAGCCCGTCATGGACGATGCCCGGCTGGAGCGGGTGCTGCGCGTGTTTTCTCGCGATGGCGACGACATGGTCTTGCTGCGTTCCTTCCATCGCCGGGTCAGGGATGGGAAACGCGAGGCGATGCCGGGCGACTCGCCCGATTTGCAGCGACGCGAGAGGCTCCTCGATTCCTCGTCGTCAAGTTCGTACGATGGCGTCTGGGCCAGGCTGGTGGTGCTTTTGTTTTCGGAATGAGGGCAGCCATCGGTGACACCTACCAAGTTAGCAGAGCAGGCGGAGAGGGCCAAGCAAAAAAACATACTGCACAAGCACCACGAGGCCAGCTTTTGATCGTCATCGTCGTCGTCGTCGTCGTCCACGTCGGAGCGGACAGGCTCCTCCATGGGATCCTCTGGCAATCGCGGCAGCTTGGTGGACGAGGTCATGTTGTCCAGGTGCTCGTACGAAGACGGCGGCGACGACGAGATGGAGGAAATGGAGCTTGGGTGCCGAGCATGGCCGTATGCGGAAAATACCGAGCTCTGAGGAGTGGAGCATTCGGAGGTGGACTGGCCTGAATCCACAGTCTTGTCGTCCGAGGCGACCATTGTTGGCAGAAGAAGCGGCTTCATGTCGCGCATGGGTGAGTGAGGTTGAATGGTTCAGAACACTAGCATTGTCCGGGAGCAGTCGGTGGGATGGTTATTGTATGAGGGGGGGGGAGGTCTGGTGGTGGCGGGGCTCGTCGACGCGTCGGTGGGACGAGAAGAAGGGCAGACGACGTAGGTCGCTGACAGATTTTGTTATACGGGGCTCCAGAGGCGTTGTTCAAGATCTGGACCAGGACTTTGCAAAGCTGGGGACAGGCTTGAATCTGAGCGCACACGTGAGACAGCAAGGATCAGGCGGCGTCGTGTTTTTTTGTCAGGTGCAAAGACGAGAGGCGCCGCGGGCTGGTCGAGTGGTCCAAAGCGGAGGCGATGCGAGACAGAAGAGGCTGAACGAGACAGACAGACGGGGAAACAGAAGGTCGAGACCAGAAGCGAGTGTGAGGGTGATGCGAGCGGACAAGGAGAAGGAGAAGAACTAGGCGAGCAGGTGGGTGCAGGCGTGAATATGTGGGTGGTGGTGGTGGTGGTGGTGGTGGAGGTGGTGGTGGAAGCGGAGGGCAGAAGCAGAAGCAGAAGCAGAAGCAGAAGCAGAGGCGAAGGAACAAAAGGCTGGGCTGCGCATCCGGCGACATGGATCAATTTTTTTCTCCCTCAGTCGTTGTTGTCCCCTGCCCTGTATGCTGCTGCTGCTGCTGCAGTGCGCTCACACGTCTGCGGCACCGCACCCCTGTCCAGTCGGTGGATGGATGGATGAATGGATGGATGGCAACAAGTCAAAGACAAGCATCGCATCGCAGTGCAGCGCTGGCTTGGCTAATGTTCCTGGCTTGTCATGTCGTCAGTCCAGTCAGTCAGTCAGTCAGTCAGTCAGCCAGTACGCTGTTTTCCAACGATTCCTGGCCGTGAAAGCACCGAATGATACGACCAGAACACAAACAAGGAGTGGGTTGGGAGCACAACGGGGCCCTCGATGCTCGCTCGCGTGCACCTTTTGGTCCATGGATGTCGTTTTACGTCAGGCCGGGGTTCGGGTTCGGTCTTGGGCCCGCGGCGCAGCGCAGCGCTGTGGTCTGGCCGTTGGAGCCGTTGGACCAGGACCAGGACCAGGACCAGGACTGGGACTGGGATTGAGACTGGGACCAGGTTACCGTTACCTACATACTACCAATGCCATCCATCGCCCTCCACCCCATCCTTGCCCCTCAGGCACTTCCGCATCATTTTTTTTTTGCTTCCATCGTCATTCACAACAAAGAACCAAGTCCATCATTAACACGTGGTCCGTCGCTTTGTCTGTCGCTCTGTCTGTCTGTCTGTCTGTCTGTCTGTCTGTCTGTCTGTCTGTCTGCACGTTGCCGTCCTCCTCTCCCTCCTCCCACTCTCCAGCCACGTACCCATCCGGCCCCATTTCGTATCGTCGTCTCCACAGTCCGCTGCTGTGCTGCTGCTGGCTGCTGGCTGCTGGTTCGCCGTTTGCCTTCCAACGCCATCACCCCGGCCCATGTCTTGTCTCGTTGTCCATCTCCACGCCGCAACATTTTTTTCCCTCTTGCCCCGCGCAACCACACGCATCCATCCATCCATTTGCAAACGCGCTGGGCATATGGGGGCTGCTCCGAGCCATGCCCGTCGAAAAAGGAAGTAAAAAGAGGCGGTCCATGTTTCTAGACCCTTTGTTCGTTGTCGTTTGCCGCTGCGCTGGCAAAAGCAGAATACTTCTTCACGGCCTGCTCCGGGCCGACCGAGACGAACCATTGCTGCTGCTTTCTTTTGGGGACTGACTGCGCGAGACAGATGGGGTGACCTGTTTTTCCTTCTTGCTTCCTTCTTTCTAGCTTTCCTTGTCAAGGACCTCTCTGGTACACCCGGACCCTCACCACCACAATCCAGCATTGGCGTCATCAGCAGCAGCTAGCTCCATTCCACTCCATCGTCCACCACCACCACGCATCTCATCTCGCCATCAATCTCATCTCACCCTTTCATCCATCCCACCACCTCCACCATCGGATCTCGTAAATCTGCCCTTCCCCGGCCCAACAATCCCCGACCCGACCCAAGCGGCGCGCGCACCGCCCATGCCGACATCCCCGGCCAAGACGGGTGATGTGCGCGCCCGCCGCTGGCCAGAATGTGAGCTGTCGCTTTTTTTTTTTTTTTTTTTTTTTTTTTTTTCCCGAGGTGAGGTAGGTATGTTGAATGTACTCAGTGAATATGTATGTATGTATGTATGTATGTATTTATGTACGCCATGCTATGCCATGCCATGCGATCCTTCCATCTTGTATGTATGTGTGTGTCTGCTTATCTCACATCTCACACCCATCTTACACGGCAAAACCTGGGTTTCCTCTTCGTCTTCTCCTCTTCCTGTTCTTCTCCAAATTCCCCCAATGAAGCCGTCTGTCTCTAGTTACCTACATACCGACCTACATACCCACCTCTCCACCTCCATCTCTCTCCCCAAACCCCACAACTTCCTCATGATCCAATCCAATCCCTCGGCTTTGTCGTCATCATCATCGTCATTCACACCATGCCATGCCATGCAGACCAATCCTCCCGAACGTCACCCAGGCAGCTGGTCCATCATCGCATCTACGTACAGTACGCCCGGTGCATACTGCCTATGTACGTACGTGCGTGCATGCGACACATGATACACACACGCTCAGACACATAGCGGAAGCGCGTTTTCATCATTCGCGTAATACCTGACCGGTGGTGGATCCATGCTCTTTCTCTCATCCGCATTGACAGGCAAGGTACATAGTTAGTTTCGCGTCATTTAGTGTCAGACGCGCGGAAGAATGGACAAGTTCAGAGTCAGAAGGGGAAGGAAATGCCTCAAACCCCAACCTCACACCAACACCCGAAAAAGACTAAACCACGTCAAAAAGAGACTGCAACGAAGACATGCCGCGGTGGAAGAGAGAGAACAGACGCCTGACGTCACATCCCTCTCGCCCTCCAAACTCAACTTAAACCTAAACATCAGCCGCAGAAGCTTAACGCGGTGAATTTTTCCTCTCCTCTCTTCTCTTCTCCTCTCTTCTCCTCTCTTTTTCCCCCCTACATACCTACTTACCCCGCCCCCGCACTCGCCGATGTCGCTGACATGAGCTGTTTTTTTTTACAATTTTTTTTTCCCCCTCAATTCGCGCTGTTTGGAGCATGGATGGGTGTTCCCGGGAAGGGAGGATGATGATGGGTACTATGCCCCATGTAGTTGCACACTGCACTTGAATCACAGCACACCCATCCATCTCTCCATCTCTCCATCCATCCATCCATACATCTCGATGCAACGGCTTCTTTTCGTGCATCTACCTGTCTACCTACGTACCTCCATTCCCCACACAAAGACAAAGACAACAACATCGCCCCCTAGCACAACCCAACTCAGCACAACTCAGCTCAACTCAGCACAACACCCATCCACCGCAAACCTCGGCGCAAAGGAAAGTATCGTCTCCCCTTTACCCCTGGTGCCTCCCTGCATCGCTCTCCCTCCCGTTCGTTCCCTGCGCGGCTCCGTTCATCCCTCGTTCCGCGTTCCTTGTTCCGCGTACCTTGTTCCTTGTTCCTCGTTCCGCGTTCCTCGTTCCGCGTACCTCGTTCCGCGTGGTTGACAGGCATCACCCCAGCAATGTGATAACTTTGCTTGAGCTGGGTAGTAGCTAAGGGAGCTAGGTAGCTACCTGGGTGGGAAAGCAAAGACGTGGGGAGCTATGGGGAGCTGTTCGCGGTAGGAGGGGTAGGAGGAGGAGGGGGGATTTGACTTGTTTATGTGATGGGATGGGATGGGATGGGATGGGATGGATCAAAAGGAGTTTCCTATAGTACATACACTTGATCTGCTTTCCAGATATCTCTCCATGTTCTCATCCACGCATGTCCGTCATCTCTGCCATCTCACGCATTGACGCATTCAGACAAACCCCCGACAACTCCCCCACCTCCCCTACACCCAAAATTGTCCCCACAACCTCTTTGCCTCGTCATCGCCGTCAAACTGTGCACATCATCAGTCAATCAGTCACTCTTCACCAATCATTTCCAACCCTTTCCCTGACCCCCTTTTTCTCCTCCTTCACTCAACGCCTCAAAAACACCCCTAGAGAAGGAGGGGAAAAAATAGGAAAAAAAAAAAAAAAAAAAAAGATGAGGCAAAACTCACCACAAACCGCACCTCAAGCAAATCCTGAAACCCCTCATCCACCTGCGGCCGACGAAACCGCGACACGAAGCTCGAAAAGGCGAGTTTGGGCAGCATGCTGCGGTGTTCGGGGTTCAACTGATGTTGGCGCAAGGCTTAGGTTAGTAAGGGGCGTCTCTTGCATGTATGTACGGTGTGGTAGGAAGGCGTTGAGGACGGATGGGAGTGTGATTGGTGGCTGATGGCCGTTGGACGACTGGAGACGAATGGATGGATGGGGCGAGGGAGTGGTGGTGTAGAAGGTGGGTGAGGGACGGGTGAGAAAGCGCCATATGCTTGTCTCATCTGGCGTGAGTTGGCAGAGCAGCCAGCGGGCAAGCGAGTGAGCAAGCGAGCAGGCGATCTGACTAGGTTCGAGCAGGCAGAGAGGCGAAAGGATGCGTTTGATGGTGGTGAGGAGGACGCATCCGTCCAATCCACTCCAGTCCACTCCAATCCAGTCCACTCGCTCGCTCGCTCGCTCGCTCGCTCGCGCGGAGGCGGATGTCGTGCCGCTCGCTCACCGGCTCTCGGTCATCTCGTCGCTTCCAGGTGGAGGTGTAGGTACGTAGGCATGTATGTAGGTGGAGAAGAGCGCATGCGAGATTCTCGCCCTGCGTCGCTGGCGTGACGCGCCGCTGGTCTGCAACCACAACCACCGGCCAGGTCCATCCAGCACGGAGCAAGATGAGTGATCGAGACGGCGGGGCAGCAAAGGCAGGCGATCGAGGGTCGGCAATGCGCCGATGTACCAGGATTGCCTGCGTGCTGCATCCCATCCACGGCTGCTGCGGCCTCGACTTCCGGCATGTAGAGGTAGAGCGAAAGAGAGAAAAAAAAACTCACCTGCTCGCTCGCGCTCAACGCTCTCACAGCGTCATTGTGCTCGCACAGCTTGGCCGGCGCCGTCAAAAGAACACAGCGTATGGGCACATTGTGCTTCTGCGCCAGTTTGACCCAATGGGCGCGCGTCTCTGCGTCTGCATTGGTGTTGTCTGTAAATTGCCAGTTCGGGTTAGTACACACAAACTAGCACATGACGAGCTGCGAGTGGTTTTCGCCAAGTGCAGCGCTGCTGGCGGGGTGTGTTCTGGATTTGTGCAGGCATTGTGCATACAATGCCCATTGTGCTGTTGTGTTGGGTCGGCAGTCGACAAAGGCGGTCACGAACCTACGGCAACAGAGACGCCCTCTGCAAGATGCTCGGCTGCGACCTTGAGACATCTGTCACGCTGTTTTCTGTCAGTGGATGCATGTCTCATGGTGTGTCGCGAAGCCTTTGGTGTCTCTACAACAGGCGCCGCAGTGAAGGTGCATATGTCCAGGGGCTGGCATGGGGGTGGTGGTGGTTAGGGGCTGTTGCACGGCACGTGCAAGCCTCGAATGGGTAGAGGGTGTGGCACAGCAGGTTGCACCTCGCCAGCTCACATACCGTTTTCAACGTGTCTTGATTGACTCGCTCATAGCCCAGAGGCTTGAGGTGGCGCCAAAAGAAAGTCGACTTGCCGGCCCCCGGACTGCCACAGAGGAGGACGACATCAACGGGGTTCTTTTTGCTGAACTGCGGCGGGGCTGGCGCACCGTCAGAACACATCAGCCACAGCGTCTCTGTACCAGACGGTTGGGACTTGCCTGCATCAGTGGCTCCAGCCACAAGCCCAAGGTAGGCTGTGGGGTCAAATTCTCTGGCAAACGGCTTCGGCTCCTCGCCGAGAAAGTACTCCTCGGGCGTGTAATAGGGGATGCCAATGTTGGCGGCAAAGTCCCTAAGCCACTTTGTCAGCACATGGCATGCTGATTTGAATTTACACACCTATCGGAGCAGGAAAAGTCCTTGGTTTTGCCGCCGCTCGTCGACGACCGGCCGCCTGCATCTCCAACAAAAAAGGACTTGCCCATGTCGACCATGCCCGGGCCGCCGCCGAGGTCGTTGGTGTCGAGCAGTTGGCGCCACATGCCGGGGCGAGGCTTACGAAACTCATCCTTGGTCGTGGCTGCATAGATGGAGATGGGGAGGTCCAGCTGCGACAGGACGGCCGCCAACTTGGTCTTGAATGTCTCTAGCCGCTTGCTGTCTGCCTTGGGCGCCTTGCCCGCAGCTTTGGAGTTGACATTGAGCCCGCTTTGATTGCTCACAATGGCGACGAGATAGCTGTGCGAGCAGGCCGCGATGACTGGTTAGCATACGCGGCGTGGTGGTACAAGACGAGGGGCAGGGCGAGAACAAGCAAGCGTCCCATCAGCTGACGGCATGGGTGCCTACCTACCCTTTCTCGTGCAGCTCTCGCAGGGTGGTGGGCACGCCGGTATGCCACCACTTCCAGTCCGAAGCATCTCGGCCAAACTTGTTGCCTGATGCTGGAGTGATGAGGGTGCCGTCCTATAGAGGTCAGATCCGATCTGGGCCCGGGGCGCTGGGCATGGCGGACGGCTGAAACGCAGCGTGCTCATACATACCAGGTCGAAAATAGCTATGCGGCGCGGCCCTGAGGCTTCGGCCAAGGGCGTTGCTGTCGACGCCTTGTAGGTGCCTACCAAGAGGCTGTCGTCGACAATTGCCCAACCAATTTTCTCCGGCTCTTGGGCCTTTTGCGAGGCCGGCTTGAAAAATTCGGCCACAGCTTTTGCTGAGACATGTCAGCAAGGCTCAGCTTTGGGCGAAGTCACGCCAGTCTTACGAGTGGCTGTGGACTGCTGTCTCCGCTTGACAGGCGGTGGTGAGACGGAGCCGTCTTTTGTGTTTGGTCGCTTGAGAGAGGGGGCCTTTTCGGCCATGGTCGCGGCCCTGATCGAGATTTGCTGCGCTGTATCGGGCGAGTTGCAGGAAGAGGTGTGAGTTTGGAGGTTTCCAGTTGTCTGGACGCGACGTCGCGTCGCCACGTGCCGCGCGAATGTGGTTGCCGCGCGGGACTGGGATAGACCTGCGACACGCGCACTACCAAATCTTTGCATCGAATGGCAGATCCATTGATTGTTCGACTCAAGTTTTGGAGTTTGCTGTGGTCAAAACAAAGCCACCCATGCCCTATTTTCGATTGGCGACGGGAGCAAGCCTCGAGTCGTGCAGTGCGCGGATCCTACGTCACCAGCTCAGATTGTCCGGCTTCCTTGATGCATTTGACATTTGACATTATTCAAGAACCAGAATACTTTTTGACTTTTCCAAGGGTATCGAATGCTAGCTATGTGACGTCCATTTTCATCGTCATCTCAGCCCGCAACCGCCTTGACGCGTGTGTCTAGCGACAATCTCTCCGCAGGGCCGAGCTCTACCACGCCCTTCATGACATTTGTAAAGGCCATGATTTCTGCCGTGGCCTTTTCCCGCGTCTCTGGCTTGTAGTTGTCCTGAATCTTGATCGATACCTGTAGAATGTATGCGCCGCTGCTGTCAAGAGGTTCTAGCTTGTCGAGCGGCGGGAGGGTTTCGAGGGGAGAATCGCGACCTGGGACGGAGTTGGGCAGGCGCAGGATACGATGCAGATGGATGACGGCGTTCTTGTGCACGAATTGGTAGCCTTCGTCAATATACTCGGAAACGTACCTGGACCGTCAGCAGTCGGCCAACAACGGCGTGGACATTCCTACTTGTACTGAGAGGCCTTCATGAATGCATGCGGATCACCAAGGCTGACGTCAGAGGTCTGTATCCACCGCATATTGATGGGTCTCTGACCGGCCTCTGGTATGTCCTGGAATAGCATCGTCCAACCCTTGCGCGGCTCCGGAGTCGCTTCACCGTTTTGGACATGTGGCTTGGTGTCGACGCTGTTTGTCGGCTCACTCAAGTCGACTTCATCCAGCTCCTTGACCGTCTGCCAGTAGTACATGTCCTTTTGTAGCTGTTCGCGAGAGGTTGCGCGCTGGGTAGTTTGGACGGTTTGGCTGGCGCCGACTGCATACTGGCGCTGGACGGGATTGCGCTGTGGGCGGTAGATTACATGTCGCTCGATGAGGCGGCGGGGCTGCATGCCCGCAATTCCGGCGAGGATGTTGAGGAGCTGGTCATGACGCGATTGGGGGACTTGGCCAAAGTGAAGCAGCTCATGAGGCATGTTGGAGGAGCTGTTCGGAAGGAAGTTGATGCGAACGTCTCCAGACAAGGGTCAGTCGGCGCGAGTCGCAGCGTGTGGGGTTGAGAGGGCGCGGGACACGGGGCGAGCAAGGCATCGATAAGATGGAAGCGAATGACACAATTTTTTGGCCAACTCGGGCGTCGGAGCGACGACCTGAGCACGCAAGCGCGAGAGAGCTTGTATGGAACATGGAAGAATCGGTATCCTATATCCGCTTCGGGTGCGATTCGTCCGCTCACAAATCCGCTTTGGAGGCACGCACCCCGCCAAGCATCACAACCGACTCCGACCAACACCTCCCGCGGCATGAATTGGATGCAATGAAGGAGGCGAAGCATTCTAGAAAAGCAAAGCAAAGCATCTCGCAATCGTCACGAGAAACGTCGTGTGATTTTGGTAGCACTATTAATTCTTGGGTTGCCCAACGCTCAGGTCGTGTCTTCTTGGCTCAATCCAGGCACGACCACACATGGACGTCATCTGCTAAGCTACCTAAACGGCGATTGGAAATGGCGGGGTTCCCAGACACGTCGAGCAAAGGAGATGTAGGTAGAACTGTAATCGGTATTTCTTTCCGTCGTCTGCGGGTGGTCTGCTTCGGTAGGAACACCATCCGGGTAGACAGTTCCGTCGTACTTGTCAATAAGGTAGCTTGGAAATGTCGAGAGAAGATAGATGGACCTTCGCGATCTCCAGGACGTGGCGTGACTGCAGACCAGCCAAGGACGCACAGGAGCGCTAAAGGGAGCAACCGGAAGGAACCCGAAGACCGACCAGCCAATCCCGACGCTGACCTAATCCACCACCTCTGGCATTCTCTAGGTTGTCTCTTGTCTCTCTCTCCAGTCGGACCACCACCGTTATCGGATGACGCTCAGACGAGGACTTCACGTTCCTGCTTCTCCGCCCTGACGGTATATTATCCAGACGGCGCCGTTCTCTCCCGTTCCTCTCCTCTTCCTCCTCCTCCTCATCCAGCACGTCGTTGACAGCCAAGATCCACTCGACACCAAGTCCGCCGAACTGCCGCTAGCCGTTCCGCTCCGACACCTCGCCCAGCGCAATCTCTCGACAGCCCACTTTCACCACCTCACACAACAACACACTCTTCTGCAAAAATGCGTCCTACTGGTCGTCTCTTGCAGCAGGCTCGCCAGCCCTTGATTCGCTTCCTGGGCAAGCGCTCTCCTCCAACTCGTACGTCATTGCATTCCTGCCCCGCTGCCAGCTCTGTGCCATCTTCACATGCCGCCAAACTGAACGCGTCGCCCTTGACTGACCTCCGCCCGCAGACGTCGACCACACCCCCCACGTCCACCCTGCCTCGCCCATGAAATCTCTTCCCGACTCCTTCGCCAGCTACCGCCAAAAGGCTCAGCAGCACGGCCCTCTCAACAGACGCGACCTGTCCGCCCACGTCGGCTCCAAGCCCGGCGCGGCCTTGGGCCCCGTCAAGCCCGGCCCTGGCGAGTTCTGGGACCGCACCGAGCTGCCCGCACGCTTCGGTCGCCTTCGATGGACCAAGGCCGAGATTGAAGCCGTCGAGAGCGGCGGCGCCAGCCTCTTTGCCTAAAAAAAAATTCCCCACCAACACCACTCGAAAATTTCTAGCTGAGAGAAAAACAATCATTTCGAGCTATCGGCCAAAAGCAGTGTCTACTCCAACTTGACCCCTGATGAGGATCTATGGATCCTGGCTCATCGCCGACCGCGAAGAATGGCGCAGCATCCCATCATCGTCTTGCACGACATGACGACACGAGCCAGTTGTCGCCGCGGCGCGCCTTCGGAAAACAGCCAGGGGAAACCACACGGATTGTCCGACGCGCAGACTCAAAAGCCATGTGCGTCAGGTCGCGTCCGGGGAACTTGTGCAGATTGCTGGGACACGGCAGAGGCGTGCTTTTTTGAGAGCAGGCTGGCCGGTTTGGCGCAGCTGGGGTCGAATAAGGGGGTCCATGATGGCATTGTTTCCGGCGTTTTGAAAAAGAGCCAGGCTTAGACAGACAGACAGACCAGACAGACTCTTCTGCCTCCCTCTGCGTCCTTACGGGTGACTGCCATTGGGGCCTAATACGTACACTGCTTAATCTCACCGTCATCCTTTCCATCACTCTCAGTCTCGTTGTCGGTTTTCAGCTCCCTGTCTCACCTACTAGGCATCCACCATCCCCGTCCGCTTTCGGTCTCCGACTTGCTGTTCAATACCGGTTCGCACCTGAGCTGAGCTCGTCTCGCCTTACACCTGCCTGTCCGCCTTGACCCTCACCCTTCCGTCTCCGCACGGAATCTGTCAAATCCGTCAAACACTACCACCGTGTTAGTGTAGCCTCAGTCCTACCTACCTACCAACCACGAACGACCAACAGATACCTTCTCACAAACACCACCATCATCACCATCATCTCCGGCGTCGGTCGGTCGGCCGGTCAGTCACAGCAAACGGAAGTCGAAACTGGAATACAAATGAAGCGTTACTACTGCTACTCCTACATACTACATACCATCAGCCATCAGATCCTCACAAGGGAGCTGAACTAGTTAGCTTGCCTGCCTTTTCTTTTCTTTTCCTTTCCTTTCCTTTCCTTTCCTTTCTTTTCTTTTCGTTCTGCTCCGCCCCGCTCCGCTCTGCTCCGCTCTCCGCTCTGCTCCGCTCTCCGCTCTTCGCTTCTGCGCTTTTTCTCCTTGTTGCGCTGTGGGTGCCTGACGACTACGGAGCGTGGAGCGTGGAGCATGGTTCCGGTTGTCGGAGATGACGACGATGACGATGACGCTGATGGGGATGGGGATGGTGGGTGGGTGGGTTTGACCCGATGAGATCGTGAAAGGAATGACGACGGAAGTGAGAAAGAGCACTCGAGGAGCATGTGGTGCTTGAGGTGGTGAAGGGTTAGCAGGGCCGTGGGTGGGGATATAAAACATCTCTTCCGGGCCTCGGACTCCGACGGCTGTTTTCAACGCACAAACGCTGCGGCGTTGACGGATCGAGGCTGTGGATGCAATGGCATTTTGAGCTGATTACACTGTTTTTTTGCTGTGTGTTTCGTCTTCTTGTTCTTGTGTGAGCGAGGGCGGGAGGCAGGAACGCAGTGGTTAGTATGATGGTGCGAGACATTGTTTCTGAGTGTCGGTGCTGGGTACTTTAGCATGGTGTTGAAGAGCCATGATGATGGTAGGTATATCTTCAAAAGGCGAAGCCAGGAAAAAGTTCTACACGTCGTCTTCCTCGCCTCCCTCCTTCCTGATCACTTCGCGCCGGCTGCGGGCTCCACGCGCAGTTGTCTACTGTCAACCTGATACTCACCACCGGCCCGAGCACTCGGACTGACACCTTGGGTAGCTCGACAAAGTATTAATGCCACTCTTGCAGGCGCCTGAAACGAATCCTCAACCCACGCAGCCAAGCTCAGAGAGGTACATCTCCAATAGAACTAAGCTCTTAATATATTTGTGGTTCTGCAGCAAGCTACACATATACTGCTGTGGTCTTCGGTATGCGTCCGCTTTCTCTTACATCAACACGCTTTTCTCTCCTTTTCTCGCAAAGAGACAGGCGCGACTTGCTCTCTGATGTAGCAATGCTGAGCTCCATCATGATATGTAGAAGAACTCTGGATTCCCCTTTTTTCGTTGCCCCCACATGTCCAGATAGGCTAAGTGATGAAGTCTCCTGACCTGTGGCTGAGGCATGAAGTGTTAAACACACGGTCAATTTGATCTACTGCTTTCTGCGGCTTCTCGTGCTCGCGAGCTCAACAACTTTTGCCTGGGGGTGGAGGTGCTTACTTTATTTATATTGACAATGGGTGTAGTGCTTGCGGCGGGCTTTTAGGTTATAGTGTTATGTGATGACGTTGTTTGTTATGATTACTGGCATTGAATTAACTTTCAAAGCTAAAGTGTAGCAGCACTGTTCTAGTATTCGGGTGAAAGGTAATCACTTTAAGATCTATCTCCTACACTGCGTCTCACAGGTCCTTCACTTTTAACCCTAAGGTGCCTTATGGATCGATTATGCTATGCAGTCATATGATTTATATTTTTATGTCTTACACTGAGGAGCAACCAGCGTATGTCAGCACTGTCATCCAAAGCACTACGCACGAAAAACACATGAAAGGAAGGAATAATACCCATTGACCGAGCATACAAACTTGTGGCCCGGGAAAAAAAGCAAATTCATGAGAGACAAGTTCCATCCCTCTCTAGTCCTACGTCTCACGAAACCCACCACATTTTCCAGCATCCTCGGCTAGATACAAATGTATCGAACCACTATCTACGCATCTGTTCATCAATCACGACCGTGGTATAATCGAAGGAGCACAACGCAGAAAGCACAGCACTGATTACTTCACACCGACACCAACCCTCTAACCACAAACGGCAAGCAACACTAACCTCCATTCACCTCCAGCAACCAGAAAACCAGAAACTCTCCACCCCTGCCAAACCATAAAACCGCCTCAACGCAGGGGGCCAAAGGCAAAACTGGACAAGCCTTCAACTCCAACTCAATCTCGCCTCACCCTACTCCATCTCAAATCTGTTCGCCCATCACCAAAATGCCTCGCTTGGACATCTACCACTCTCCCTCCTCCTCCTCCTCCTCCACACCCTCTTTTTCCGACCATCTACACGCGCGCCGGGCTGCCCGCTTTCTACGTCGTCGTCCTCTTCCACGCCCTGCCGCCGACGCAAGTGTGTGTGGGCGGCGAACCTAATGACGGCGGCGCGCGCAGGCCGTTTGTGCATTTGGCGTTTACGCATGAGCGAGGATCAGGCGTTGCCGTTGGAGAAGCTGTAGGCATTAGTGAGTAATATTTTATGGGGGAAAACAGTGGATGGGTTGAAGGAGAGAGCGATATATACAGATGCAAATTCTATGTGCGCAGCTCGAATCGACAGTCTTCTCTTCCCATTCAGTTTCCACAAACCAAAACCCATTCAAACACACCCGATATCCAACGTCCAACTCCACGATTACGACCGCCTCCACTGCGCACTCGTCCACTCAAAGAGCTCATCCACAAACGTATCCTCCTCCTTGTACCCCTGTCCCGCCTCAGAATGTATCCCCAACTCACTCAACTCCATGACGCTATCCTCCTTCTTCTGCCCCGGCTCGATGCGAATGTCCTGACTGACCATGATGCCGCCCAGCCCCGCACCACCACCACCACCGTCGTCCCGCGAGCTTCTCCGGCTGCTGCCCCGCCGCTTCAGCATGTCATCCATGCTGACCAGCTCGCGCTCGCTCGCCGAGTCCCCCTGCACCGTACTGCTGTCGCGCCGACTGCCACTGCCGCCGCCATTCTGCGAGTGATGGTGACTGCTGCTGTGCGCAACGACCGAGAGCCACGATTTGATGCCAGCGTGGCGTGAGGGTTGAGCGGGACTCGCAGCCATGCGGGCATCGTCGACGTCGTCGCCGCCGAGGATGGCGTCGGTGGACGGATGCGACGGCGTGGTGCGGCCCGTCAGCGACTTTTGCATCTTGTTGCTGAGCGACGCCACTCGCTGCAGGCCCTTCTTGCGCTGCACGTCGCGCATGTGGTGATGGTGGTGCTGCAGGCGGATCTCGCTGAATTCGCGGTGGATGCTGTGCGCCAGGACGGCGTGGTCGGCCGACCCGCGGTGGATGTGCTGGCGGCAGCGGAAAAAGGAGAGCGGCGTGTATGTCAGCGTTCGAGACCGGTTCAGTGACATGTGCACGTCGGGTATGATGCAAAAGGCAAATAGTGTTGCGGGACGCGTCGTCCCGGCGGCGGAATCGCGCAGTGGTCGCGCGGAAAAGAGGGCCTGACGGAAGAAGTATTCGGGCACCATGGCTTGTAGCTCGTTCATGCCTTGACGGAAGGTGGTAGCGAGCTCGGCCTCTTCATCTGTCCATATCTTGTCCGTCTTTTGTGCCCGAAGACCGCTGCTGATGATCCGGGAGCACTCTGCGACAGAGAGATTGTCGAAGCGTCGTAAAAAGTCGTACATGGCATTTGTTGGGGGGTTTTCGGAAAGATTGACCTTTGGGAGGTGGTGCGGCTCGCATCGCGGGACCAGTACGTCCCAGTTGGAAGACAACGGCTTCAGGGCAGGTCGCAGGGCGAAAAAGGCGAGCCAGGTTCCAGAATTGGGCAGTCCATCGCGGCGATTTGTGTACTCTCTCAAGCGCCCGACAGTCTCCCTCAGCTCAGTCTTCTCCACTTGCATGTTCCTCGAAATGATGTCTCCCACTTGATCCAGCGTGGCCCACCTAAACCCCTGAGCTTTCATCCCAGCACATTCCTCCCTTTTCAATTGCCGCGTCACTATCAGCAGTTGGCCCCTCCCAAACAGAGATGGAGGCGCGGTGGAAATGGCCGATTCAAGGTCATCCTTGCTGGTTGGCTTCGCGGCCTTTGTTCCGGCGTTTGCGGTTCCTGTCATGAGAATCTCTTCCCACAAAGTGCCCAAATCTTGAATCCTGGTGCCCATTGACGATGCCAATTCCGAAGCAGCGACGCAAAAGTGCTCGCGAAAGATGATGGAGTAGTCAAGCTCCGGTGCCGGGCCGTCATCCTGTTTAATTGGTGATGGTGATGGTTTACCGCGGCTTCCAGGGGTGGAAACGTCTCGCAAACTTCCAACTGCACGGAGGTGTTGCCGCATGGAGCCTATTAGGTCTGACACACAATCCCAGTTGTATGTGACGCGAAAGATCCATTGAAAAACGGGATGTGCAACGTTGAACTCGTCGTTAAAGGACTGAACCCGTCAGCGAAAGATCCCAAGCACCGAAAACAACTCACCCTTTGATTGTATCTCCTGGTAATCTTTTGGCATGGCAGGATACCTTCTTGCGTGACAAGAATTTTTCCATCAGGATCAAAGGTTGCGGACGCGAGGACTACGTGCTGCGCCCTGTCGGCAAGGTGTTTCTTACGTTGAGATGTCAACCACATCATAAGAAAGCAAACAAGCAACGCCATGATACACTGTTTTGTCAGCAAAGTCATTTGGTAGGGGAAGAGACTTACCAGAGCAATCGCCACAATCGTATTCTTGTTTCTTGCACTCTCAGCACCATTATAATACTCCTTCAGGGTATATCTCGTTCCTGCTGCTGCCGTCCAATGCATGCCCGTGACGGCAACCGCCAGAATAGCCGCCACAGGCAATCGTCGCGGCAGACTGTTGATCCAGTGCTCCTTTTGGTGGAAAAAGAGGGTAATAGCCACATAGCAGGCAAACGTGGCGATGAGAGCCGCGCCAATAATGTGACGGGGGTCATTGTAGAGTTTGTAGGTGGTCGTTCCAAAGTTGCCAATATAGTGCATGCCGACGATTGCAAGGCCGGCAAAGATGCCAGTGATGCCAAGGGAAAGGTAAAGACTCCGTTTGGTGCGGTTATAGCGCTCTGCAAATGCGAATCCGACAAACAGAAAAATGACGGGTAGGAATACCGACAGTGCAGTAAAACTTGGCGAGTAGTAGAGCTGGATTTCCTTCTTGCCGTCACCTAGCTCAATGGCGCGGTTGCCGACAAAGTGCATGCACCATATTCCAACTACACCAAAGGAAATGGAGCAAGCTCCAAGTTGGAGCCTAGTTGCTGTCAGTGGTATTTCTATTTCAGTGATTCTGATTAGAGGGCCCACCAGTTCCGCCAGCCCTGGCCTGACTTTCGACGGTGAAGCAGTTCAACTGTTGCAACGGCACCAATAAAGCTCACAAGGTATGATGCTACAATGATGCCTGGATCGCAGTGAAAAGGAACGCGCTGTCCAATGTGGTACTTAGTCGTTATGCCAGTAGGTTTTGTCGGCGCCTCCTCCAACTTTTTCAAAAGCCGCGTAGGCATGATGTCGCAAAATCCAGGGAATCCAGTCCATACGAGGGCTCAAGTCGGTTGTCTTGAAAGATGAAGTATGCAAATGTCGAGGGTCGGTCCAGCACTCAAAACCCTGAATCTTTCCTGTCGTCCAGCGAGGCGCTAAATCATTGGGGATTGTTCCAATGCCTGCACTCCCACTTTCTTGTCGTATAACTTGGCGGACTCTTTTGGAAAACAACCCGGTAAAAGCCTCTCAGACAAAGAACCTCTTCGTCAATGCTCCACGTGCCGGCGAGGCTTGGTGTCTTGACGCCAGTACCCGAATCCGATGCGCTTGGCAAATTGGCAGCTGGGATCAAGTCGCCTCAAATTTTGACGGACCAAATAAAACACCTTGAAATGCAAAAGGGAGCGAACAAAGAATGGGCGACACCAATTGTATTAAACGACAAACTCGTCGTACAGAAGGATGCGTCGGTGGAGAACTGGGGCAGACGGGACGAGATTCAGGCGTGCTGCGGTGCTGTGCCTCGTGTGGGTTAGTTGCGTTATCGTCTCTTGTGTAACCAGGCGGAATAGAATAGCTTGACTGAAGCAAGAGATGGTCGCGAAGGAAGGTTGAAATTAGGTACCTCGCGCGTGGCGGTAAGCAACTCATATCCATCTTTGCGGACGTTTTGCCTAGGACGTCCTTGCATGGCGTCAGAGCGTTTGAGCCACATTCAGGTGCGACCACAACGCGGCGAGCTCCAGAATGTCTATGGATGACTAGCTAAGGGCCATGGAATTAAGCGAACCTCTTGAGCGCTCTTATTTTCGCTTCGCCAAATCGCGTCTTGCTGGCGGAGAGATGTCCTCGATCGAGCGCCGAAGCTGAACCTACATCTAAACATGACCTGATCTTGACGGGTCGGATCCTGGCCCTGCATCCTTTGGCCTGCAAAAGAAGCATATTTGGGCATGGAGGCGCCGCTGGACGCGATGCAAGCGCACTGGAAGGGAAATGGCGCCGTTGATAGGGACAACACTCGTCGTACAAGGCGTCGCAGACTTGCAGCGGTCTGCAGCAAGATGCCACCGCACTTTGGTCGACACTCTGGACCCACGCTGTAAACAAGGGGAAAGTCGGTTGATGATTGAAAACCACATGGCGCTCAAGTTTGGAGAAACTCGCGCTGCCCCACACCCTGAGCCTGGTAAAGCGCGCAGGGCCAAGGAGCATCTCCAGGATTTTGCTGATCTGATGCTCAATCTGACGCGCATCTTCGGCTGCAGCAGATATTGTGAGGTGGACAGAACGCTCGCTGTTCTGTGCGTCGACCTGTCGAATCCCTGTCGAATCCAAAATCAGCCCACTGTGCCCATCTCGCATGGACGTGCTACTTTTAGTCTTGATCTTTGCGATGCGTGCGATTTGTCGCTTTAATGCCAGTCTGCCATTCATTAATGAGCTATCCGTACAAAGGGTTGTCAGCTGCCACCAGGAAACAAATAATCGATGCCAATGAGCAGGATAATCTGTCAAAGTAAGTCCTCAAGTCCTTCGTCCTCAAAAAAATCGTCAAAGTCGGGACTATCATGCAGCATTCCGGGCAAAAACTCGTCCTCGTGCTCCATTGATGCGAAACTCGCCTGCAAAGGCACGTTGTACGCAGAGTCGACTATCATTTCATCTGAAAAGTCAGGGTCATGCAAAAGACCGGATTCATTATCCTCGTCATCATCCTCAATCCCCAAAAATGCCTCGTATTCAGACCCGGCATGCTCCAGGTTTTCAAACCCATGGTCCTCATTGCCGTCTTTCATGGAATCGTTCCAGTATTCTGGAAGCAAGTCGTCGTCATCTAATGTTCCAACACTGTGGACATTTTCGGTCTTTAGTGGTCGAATTCGTCTTGCAGCTCCCGGGTCATATAGTTCTCGTTGCAGAAGATCCCAAAGACTGATGGAGACAGAATGGAATGAAGTCTCATGGCGCAATTTGTGTAATTCTGTAAGCTTGTCCCGCAAACTCGAAGACTTTGCTTGCATCAATAAAGGACTGGACAAGGTGTGTGCGATTGGCGGGACAAATGGCGCACGCTCAGATATCGTCTGCATTCTGTTTAGCATAGCAGCAAGCCCGAAATTTTCCAAATCAAACCTTGAGAAAGCCTGGACTCCATAGCGATGGTGCAATACTCGCCAACTTCATTTTCATGTCGTCCGACTTGACTTTAATGCCACCTTTTTGCTTTGGAGCTTTTTCGCAGATTGAGCAGTAAATGGCAGTGTCAATCAGACTGGCGATGGTCTCGGACGATAAGACTCCATCCACTTGCTCATCGTGAGGTTCCATGGAAATACCGCTGTCGACTCTGGTGGTCTTCGAAGTCGATTTCCAGTAATGACTGCTAACAATGGTTTCAGGGAGATCCGTCAAGGTGCGGTCCTCTGGCAAGTCCAGCAGCATCGAGTCATCCGAGAGAATTTCAAAATCCTTTTCCTCGCAAATCTCGTCCATGCATATCAAGTCCATGTCGGACGCTGGAGCCTCGCCCACTTCTGGCTGACTGCGTTCAATTCGTCGAGTGGCGCCACGATCCTTCTTCCTTTGGACCCTGCACTGCGGCGTGGTCGTAATGTCAATCTTCAGCTTGACTTGCTCCAAGCGCACCACGTGGACGCCATCTGGAGGCTGTACATCTGCAATGGAGGCACCTACTGCCAGGCGATGTCGGGATTTCTCTTGGCTTGGGCAGTCGACGTCTGTATGAGACAGGTTGATCCTGATGCTGTTGGGCTCCTCTCGAAGGTCCAACGGTAGCGTTGGTTGGAGGTGCAGCTGCTTCCAGAGCTGGAATCCGATTAGCACGCTAGCAGCCAGTCATTGGACGACACTTGCTTCTGCAGAGCAGATGCTGTTTGCGACACGATGAGACTGTTGGCAATTCAGAGGCTTCGCGTCCACGCAAATGTCCAAGGCCAGGTGCAAGCCCAGTCCTCGACGAACCCATCCAGACCGTTCTGTCAAGACTGATGAAAGAGATGTGAGGTCAGTCGAGGCGGTGTTCTGCAACGAGGCGGTAATGGATCCTTGAGAGATGAGCTTGAGGTTGGCCTTGGAAAGACTCAGGCAGAGTTGCCCGAGGTCCAACGTCTCCGACATGAATGACGAATTCAAATCCTGGCTTTGTTGCAGTGGGAGAGTCGGAGGGTACCGGGGCAGGTGCTCCTGTTGAAGCCGAATCGGCGGGGCACGGCCCGATAGGGCTGCCATGATGACCTCACCCCTTGCTGCACCTCTCTCTTCGAGCTGTTTTCCTCCTTTTCCAAAATTCATAGACACCATGACCAAATTATCGAGCTCTGTTCTGAGGCACTTGAGGTCTGGTGCGTCGTCGGTCAAGCCAGGTCGACTGGCTGATGCTCAAAAATACATCACCACTCGCGAATTCAGCAGCACGCCAACAGCCTGCACCGATGGTGTATTTAGGGACTTGACAGAAGCCCGCATACAGACGCCTTGGATTGAAGCCTTGCGAAAGAAGCAACGCGATGGCGAAGACCCAACAAGAGCATCAGGAATCCCTCAGGTCCCGGCGAATCGCAAACTCGAGCCAAAGCGCATGTCGGACAGCTACCACCGCGTCGTAAGCTGCATCAAACTTGACCCAAGATGCAAATGACTGACTAGAAAGATTCTACCGCTGGCACAAGATCCATGGCTTCTCGACACCTATCTCAACTCGTCTGGCCACATTAGGTGAGTCGTATGGCTAGAAGATTGAACAACATTCTAACAAGACTCAGGCTCGGGACCATCTTCATGGACCTGGATGCCCTCTCAGGCGTCATTGCTTACAAGCACACGGGCGAAGAAGTCACGACAGTAACAGCCGCATGTGACAGAATCACCATTCGCAACCCTCTGACCGAGATTTGCGATCTCGAGTACAGCGGACAGGTGACGTATGCCACGGGCAGGAGCAGCATGGAAATATCGCTGCAAGTCGCCAAAGCCCCCAAGGAAGGCGAAAAGGTTCAAGAGAAGGACGTCCTCATGACCTGCACATTTACCATGGTCTCTCTTGACCCGGGGACAAAAAAGTAAGCCGTTTTGCCTCTCCACACTGCTGATACTGACGCACCACAGGCCGGTCGACGTGAACCCCCTCCTCATAGAGACAGAGGAGGAAAAGGCATTTTTCGCCCGAGGCGAGGAAAACTCGAAACGGCGCAAAGAGCTCAAAACCAAGTCGCTAATCAAACATACGCCCAACGACGAAGAAAGCGACATCATCCACGCCATGTGGCAGAAGCAACTGCAATGGCACGACCCGAACGACCCGCTGCGGCGGCCAGCCAACGTGCAACTCATGTCGGCGACGCGGCTGCAGACGGCGTCCATCATGCAGCCACAGTACCGCAACCGGCACCACTTCATGATCTTCGGCGGCTTCCTGCTGAAGCAGACGTTCGAGCTGGCCTTTTGCTGCGCCGCCTCGTTCGCGCACACGCGACCAACCTTCGTCTCGCTCGACCCCAGCACCTTCCAGAACCCCGTCCCCGTCGGCAGCGTGCTCTACATGACGGCGACGGTCGTATACACGGACCCACCGGCCGTCGACGACGCCTCCTCCTCCTCCTCCTCCTCTTCTTCTTCCGCCTCGCCCATCGGCGAGAAACGCAAGACCCGCGTCCAGGTGCGCGTCGACTCCAAGGTCCGCAACGTCGAGCACGGCGAGACGAAGCCGACTGGCCAGTTCAACTACACGTTCACCGTCGATGCGGACGTCAAGGTCATGCCCGAGACGTACACCGAGTTTATGCTGTATATTGATGCGAGGAGGCGCGCGCGCCAGGTGCAGGCCAGCATCGACAAGGGCCCGCTCGGCGGCCGCGTCGATCCGGGCGAGGGCGAGCGCGTCATGGAGTAGGCTGGCTACCTAGGTACCTAAGCTGGGCTGCTGATGAGTTTAGTTGAGTTGGGTTGGGGCTGTGGGTGTAGGTCTAGTAATTAGCGTGTTGATGGAAATAGAATAGGTAGATACCCCTACCCATTTGACCAACGTTTGTCATTAGAAGTAGGACAAAGAACAAAGACAGCTAAATCAACAGAGAGAGAAAAGGAAAGGAAAGGAAAGAAACCACAAAGAAAACGTCCGCGCCGCGCTGAAACGAATCAAAGCAGTCATTCATCTATCCATTTACCATACTCTATCAATCAATCATATACCTCATTCCTCTTCTCGTTCCTCCTTCCTCCTCTCCTTCACCATCATCCAAACTCCCAAACATCCACCCGCGCCATAGGTGTCTAACCACGCACCCAACACCTCTCCAACCAAACCAAAACAGAAAACCCACTCGTCCCAGCTACCCAACCAACCAACTAACCCGACCCCTAGCCGCATACCAGGCGCAGTCCTCGGGGCTTTCGGATGCAATGAGTGGGTCCACCGCACGCACGCATGCACGCACGCACGCACAGACAACCTAAGGACCCTGATCAACACCGGTGGGCGCCGCCACCGGCGCCGCCGTGGGTCCGCGCGTTGCGCGTTGCGTTTGGACTTGGGTTCTGGCGTTGGCTGTTGCTGTTGCTGGTGCTGGTGCTTTTGCCACACGTCCGTTTGTCCGTCCGGTCGGCTGCGGGAGGTTGCTCGTGTGTGGAGTGTGCCGGGGCGTAGAAGACGAGACGAGACGAGTGCTGGAGAACGAGGGGTTTGTTCGGTGAGGCGAGGCGAGACGAGGCGATGCTTCTACTGCCGGCTGGCATACTCCTAGGAGTAGGAGTGGGAGGAGGACGGGAGGAGTCGTGCGGTGGCGACGTACGGGCGAGAAACCGAACCAAGCCGAGCCAAGCCGAGAGGAGACGAGGAGGAGAGTCGTCTTGCGGTGAGGTGCATTGCGTCGCGTCGTGTCGTGGGTGGTGGTGGTGCGGTGAGGAAAAGGGGCCAGGTGCAGTGCCGACAGCTGCCGCAGATGACATGAGACGCCGCACCACGGCGAAAAAGGTGCGGTCTGCTGCTTTGGTTTGGTGTGTCCGGGAGAATGCCTCAATGCCAGACAAACGGAGAAACGGACGCATGAATAATGCAAGAGGCAGAAAGTAAAGCGTCGGATCCATAATACCCGAGGGAGAGTAGAGCAGGAAGGAGGAGTGAGAGCAAAGCAAAGCAAAGCAAAGCAAAGCAAAGCAAAGCAAAGCGCCGAGAGCGCCCAAACACGCGTGCTGTGCCGAAGAAGCAAGCCATGGTACCCAACTCTCCAAGCCAAACATATCTTTCGAATCGAACGCCAAAACCCCACAGCTCAGAGCGCAACAAGCAAGCAAAAGAAATTCTTCCTCAACAACAACAATAAAAACGAGTTTGAAGAAAGAGCAGCAGCAACAGCCACTACTACATCTCATCAAGCTCAAACTCCAAACTGACGTCCTCGGAGCAGTCGTGGCAGTAGTAGTTTGAGAAGCCGGCGCACGAGACCTGCATGTTCTTGCACATGTCGATGCTCCAGGCGTCGTACGAGTAGCCCGAGAGCAGCCGGTTGGGGCACACCTCGATGCTGTTGGCCCAGATGTAGTAGTCGTGGTTGCAGTAGTACCAGCTGTAGGTGTAGGAGCACATTTTGGCTGATTTCTTTTTCTTTTTCTTTTTGCTGGGTGGGTAGGTCTTGGTTTTTGGGTTGCTTGAAAGAGAAGAAGGAATTAGATGAGCAAAAAGATGTCTTCCAGATGATGTCAAGTTAGAGCGAAGGTGCAAAGCGTGAAGCTGAAGCCAGTCGTTAGCGAGTGGACGAGATGACAAGCGGCAAAGCAACAGCGCGCACAAAGTGGGAAATAAATATACATACATGGCCCGAAAAAAGCGATTGTCAGACTTAACAAAGACGGGGATAACGGGGGGTTAATCACTGCGTGTATTATTTTTGTATCCAGATGCCACGCGCGCTGGGCGATAGCGAGGCGATCTAGCCCGAGCTGGAGTGGTCCGGCCGCGGTCGAAAGAAGGGTCCCTTTCTTTGTTCGTGCAATGGAACTTTTCAGCCCAACGCAGCGGATGGCTCGGCAGGGCGGAGCGTGTGCAGGTGCCGGCGCCGCGATGTGGATGTGGTACGGTGGCTGATGAGGAGGATCCGGAGAGATAACGGGTGTTGGCAGTGAATGAGGCGCTGGGGATGAGTGATAGACGAAAGGGACTGGGCTATCTTTCACCACCACGGCAGCTGGACGGGCTGGATGAAGGGCATCGTGAGATGGGCGGGGATGAGGCCGTGGTATTTATGCCGGCATGGAGACCCATTTTGGTGCCGAACTCGGGCAGAGCAGAACATGGGGTGGTCAGGCTGAGGCTGCTTGCACTGGTCGAAGGCCAGGGTGTGTGTGGTCCAGGTGAGGTGGTCCGCGGATAAGGCCGTGCAGCGCAAGACCCTGGACCTAGACCTGGACCATCAAGACCCTGCATATCCCTTCGCATATGCTCCCATGAAGCCGTTGGCTGTGTCTCGGGCTGATCCGGCATGCTTGCCGCTGTCCAGTACAGTATGTACGAACATGAATTGTACATGTACAGACACGAACTGCTCGGCTCCTTCCAATGCTGCGTCCGGGGTCCTTTTGACAGGCATCTGAATCCCAGCGGCTGCACCGAGAAACTGGCCCGCAAGTCTTCATCTCAACACCACATGCATCTGCCTCTGTCTGTCCGGTTTCCATTCTCTCGCGACACAACTTAGCGTCAAACGCCCGGCACCGACGCAGCGCCGCGCCTCCGGACCGGACACATGCTGAGGTGCGGTCAACGGTCCAGTCCAGTCCACCTCAGCTGCCTGGGCTGTCTGCAACACAAGCGGCGGCGGCGGCGGCGGCGGCGGTCAAAAGTCCTTCACATATCCATACTCCGACAATCGTCCTCCCTCCTCCCTCCCACACTCACTCGCTAGTCCATCTTGGCAAAAAAGCGCGCCAAACAGCACTGCACCCCCTTAGTCTATATCCTCTATTCGCCAGCCTGCCCTCATCAATCACAAATCACAAACCACCACCGCTGCCTCACCCCATCTCCTCTCCCCCGTATTTCCAATTCCAATTCTGACAGCCGCCACCGCTGCAGAGCTGACGCTGACGCCGTAAGCGCGTGCGAGCGGTTTCTCTGTCTGTCTGTCTGTCTGTCTGTCGCGTGTCGTGGCGGCTCGGCAGCGGCCAGCGGAAAAGACGCAGCGTCAGGGTTCGTCGCCTCATGATGCAGCTAGCTAGCCGTTCAACCATTGGTAGGCGAGACGACACGACACGACACGACACGACATAAGCGCCCAGGAACAATTGACAGAGAAAAGAAGAGAAGGAAGGAGAAAGAAATAGGGCAAGGCGCGCTTTCCCACCAACCGCCCCGCCTGTCTGTCTTTCCATCGTCCGCCCATCCCATCCGCACACCCAGCCCCAAGCCCCCAGCCCGCAACCGCCAGGCAGCGTCCGGGGACCAGTGGAGCCAGCCAGCGCGCGATAAGAACCACGCAACGCACCCACCACGACGCGGCACCTTGATGCTCGCCTCTCAGGTCCGTCCGTCCATCCGTCCATCCATCCGTCCCTCTCTCTCGGCTAGCTACGCAAGAGCGAGGCCCGTCCGTTTCAATTATCCTTCCGCCACCGCACCGCACCATCTACCGCATGTACCGCAGCGTACCTAGAGCGGCACAGCGGCCGGTCGACCAGCTGGATGCTTTGTTTGTTCAAGCACGCGACGCGACGCGATGCGACGCGACCCCGTACCTCGGAGAAGGAGTTATGTAGGTAGACATGTGGGTGTGTAGGTACATATGGAGGCGTCGCACGGGCCGTTCTCAAGAGGCGAGCGAGCGGAACCCGGATTGGTAGGAATGGGGATTTGGATATCATGCCGTGACCTCGATGTCGTCCTGATCGAGCGGAGAAAGACGACGAGGACATTTGCTGCATTATAGCTGTCTACCGGCTGTGCAGGTGCGTGGGTGGGGAGTTCAGACCGCCAACAGTCTACACACCCGCAAAGCATTTACAGGTAAGGACGTAAAATATGCAAATATGTTTATTCCCTAGCCAATGCACTGGCCGACTATCCTGCGTATCCTGCCTACCTACCCTAACATACCCCCGCTACACTATCTGAGCTAGGTATTCAGCAAGCAGACAGAAGCCAGCGAGCCAAGTTCACCGACCGACAGATTGACCTCCAGTTTCGCAACCGTTGGCTTGTCCGTCAGCCACGCAGCTTGCTGCAAAGCTTGCGTCCTTCAACATCGATGCATGAATCTCTCCAGCAGTCCTTCCCTTTCGCACCTTGGCCGTCGCCGTGTGCAATCGTTCCTCCATGTCATCCGCGTGTGTGTGCTGAGGAAAGAGTCGTTGTGTTGTATGAGCCGTGCCGAGATAAGAAAAAGGAGAGGAGAAAGGAAAAGGAGGCGAGCAACTGCAGCTGCTCCACCATCCGTTGTATACTGTACAGAGAGGAGAATGGTGAGGATGATTTCGTGCCTGCTTTTGTGGTTATGGTCCAGTCCGATCCGATAGATTGATCGATCCCGTGACGACGCTCGACACGTGACGTCATGACACAAGTTGATTGGCGAAAAAGACATTTATGCTCGGCCGTGGGTGCGCAACAGCTCTTCGTCGTACTCGAGGCGGTTGATTCTCTTCTTAGTATACTCAAAGGCCGAGAAGAAGATGGCGTTGACGACACACGAGCGGCTCATTGAAACGCCAATGCCTGTCATTGCAAATCGGATTAGCGCTCAAATCACAGACAAAGCCAAGACGTTTGGTTGGTCGATTTGCTCCCCTAGTGCACTTGACTAGCGTGCAGGTGGGGTGGTGCCGTGCCGCCTATGACGTACCCTTGTACATGCGAGGATTGAAGAATTGAATCTTGGGGCGGTCCGTTTTGTTCTTGTGTTGTGTGAAGCAGTTGCGCTGGTAGATGGACTTGGCCGTGTCGATAGGGTAGATGCAGGCCCAGCTGACGAGGCCACACAGCCCGCCTGCAATTACGACGGCGAGGGGCGAAGTAGGCGAGTTACCCCGGGCGTTGGCGAGGAGTTGCTTGGAGCTTTCGTACGTTGTGAAATAAATCCCAGTCCCGATACTATCGCGGACTACCGTTGACGTCAGCATTGCCTCCTCAGTCAAACCGACACAACTCACGCAAGTGATAGTGAACACCGGCGTAGAGGCCACCAAAGCCCCTCTGCCTGACGAGATTTTGCGCAGTCCTCAGCGTGCCCAGCTCTGCGTAACTAGCGCTGATTGGGTTTGGCTTCGCATTGCCCTCTTTGGATTGAGCGAGTACGGAAATCTGAGCGCTCATCTTGGTGAGCTCAAAGGGACCTGGGAAAAGTCAGCCAGCGTCTACAATGTCGTTTCCATGCCATACAGGCAATAAATGTGATGACAGCGCCAGCCGTCGCACCGGCGGCCCCGAAACACGACATGGTTGCAATGTTGGGCATGGCTCCTGTGCTATTGGCGATTGCGAGCGGCGAGCTGCCCGTGGCTCTCTTCATCCATTCATCGTAGGTGTATTTGGCACGCTGGTAGACCGAAAAGGACACTGTGCGGACGAGTGTGATGCTTGCGAGCGGAGAAAATACGCCTGAATTTCGTTAGTGAAGCGACACACGGCGCAAGTTGCTCGCTCACCTCGCCAAAAGCCCTTGGTGCCCTCTGTGCGGTACGTGTGCTGAACGCAATCGACGACGCCGGTGAATCTGTTGGAATATCTGCAGACAGTCAGAAGAGTCGGCAATAAGAGCAGATGATCCATACGTCTGCATGCGCGTCTTGACCGAATCCAACGGATACTACAGCAGCGTCAGAAGGGTCTGTTTGCAGAGGACGATTCGACTCACGGCCGTGACGGTCGACAGCAAGCTGCTCGAACTCGCCGCAATCTCGGTCCTGTATTTCTTGCAGAGCTTGGTGTATTCGTGCCTCAGCACGACCGAATCGGGGACGGGGTGCTGCGGCGCCGCAACGGCGGCACCGTCTTCTCTCGCGCTCGAGGGCATGCTGGCTATCGCTAGCGTTTGAAGACCAAGAGCGGTCTTCAAGGCAATCGCGACTTAGCCAGCAGCCTATCCAGGTCCATCAGCTTGCCCCAGCAGAGTCGACGTGGTGGGCGGCGCGGTCGCTGGGGTGTTGAAAATTGGCGGGTGTGGTTGTGAAGGGTTGAAGGCTGCGGGGTCGTTCGCGTAGGAGCTGAGGGCTAGGTAGGTAGGTTGTGTGGCGACGACTCGGGCGCGTCGCGTGGTTTGGTTGGCAGCAGAGACGAGGAGCAAAATGAGCCGTGGGGATTGATGGACGGTTGACGTTGTGTTTGACAAAGCTCGCTGGCGGTTATGATGTGCCCTCGTGGGGAAGCCCTCTCCGCTGATCGACACCACTTGTCCTGCTAGTGCTTCACTCGTCGACAGTGCCTTTTGGCTACTCGCATGGCTCCATCGCCGCCCACTATCCACACCACCTCAACCTGCCGCCCGCTTTTGGTCCAACTCGAAAAGGCCCGATATCAGACGACCTGATCTGACAGATACCCCGGCCCTCTTGTGTGACGCTAGGTCAATTATCCACCTTATTTCGCGCTCGCTGGCGGCGCGCCTGGACTCGCACATGTCATGACCATCATTCCATTCACTGCTACTGCTACTGCTACTGCTACTGCTACAACAGAATCATGGCCAATCCACTCACCATTCCTGCCACGATCCATATCCAGCCCCAGACTGCAGCATTCAGTGTGGCTAAGCTGGGTGCTTCTTTTGCGACTGCGCTTGGCGACGCAGTGCCTGTCCCGGTGTACGTACAACTGTTTCCACAGCCATACCCACTCGGACAGCAGCCTCCTCCCTGATTTGCTGCGCAGCTCGACCATCCGCTGGCACAGACTCCCGTCGTCGAAGCAAAGCTGACGCCCGACTCACCGGCTATCGTCAGCGAATTCCCGTCAACGACTGTAATGCTTGCAGAAGCCGGACACGACGTCGAGTGACAGTCGCGGCCTACTCGACAGCATCCACCCTGATAAAATGCCGAGCACATGTAAAAACCAGTCGGACAGCCATTGAGGCTTTCAGAGGCAGTGCCCGTAGTAAGAGGCGACGTGCCTGACGATTCATCACTGCCGCTCGTTGGGCGGAATGGCGCAACAGCACTGGCGGTGCTCGAGGCTGCGTTTGTTGACGAGTCTTGGGTACTTGTGGACGTGCTCTCTGACGATGGGTTCCATGATTGGGATTGGGTCGTTGCTGTCGTTATCGACGTCCGGCGAGAGGCTTGGCCGGTGGCCGTGCTGGACAGAGTTGACGTCCTCGTCGTTCCCTTTTCCGTGATGATTGTCGTACTGATTGATGCCTTAAGACCTAGCACGAGTCAGTTAAGGATACGAGGGACCACAAAGCTTGGCTGAAGAAGGCTCCGGGTACTCACATCCTACACCTGAACAGTAATAGTCTGGGATACAGCAGCCACCATTTGTGCTGTCGGGACAGCTCGAATATCCTGCCGAAGTGTCGCAATTGGCTACTCCTCCCCCACAAGTACTTCCTTCAGGACAACAGCCAACATCTCCATTCCCCGTATCCTGTACAATTTGGCACACCTCTCCTGCTCCACAGCAAGAATCGGGTCGGTCGATGCTCGTGCAGGCAGATGTTCCAGTCGGACATTGGAAGTCGCGCCTTTGGACTGCGCCATGCTCGCCCTGTGGGAAAAATCTAGGAAAATTCCAGTGACGGCCAACATCCTCCGCGTGCTTTAACACGGGCGGCAGCAGAGTCACATTGAGAAAGTCGTCGTCGTCTCCAAGCGTGACTTGGTTGCGATCCGCGCCGGCCGCAGCAGCAGCAAACTCCCAATAGTCCAAGTAAAACTTTTGGCCAGGGTCGTCGCTCATTTTGCGCACGACGCGCGGCACCTCGACGTTGATGCGCGCGCGGATTCCGGCATCGCGCTTGACGAGGGCCTCTTGCTCTGGCCAGTGCCTTTCATGTCGCGCCAAGTTAAAGGATCGTTCCGGTTCTGCGGGGACCAGGTGAGCAGAGGAGACGAGGAGGAGACATGACGACAACGAGAGAAGAGGGCGCGGCATGGAGACGGCGCTTTTGATCCGCGCGGCAGGCCTGTGTCGAGCGACCCAGACGGAGCACGAGCAGAGGACGCAGGAAAGAGGGTCGGACAAGGTCCAATACGGCAGGTAGGAATATGTAGATATGTACAAGTTGATAGCGAGAAAGAGACTAGGACAGGGAGGTGACAGGCAAACAAAAAGACTATTTCTTCGGTAGCGCGCGGGCTGCCGTCAATGTCTGTCGGGCAGGGTTGCTGCGGAGCCCTGCACTGCACGGTGAAGATGGCTGGAAGTAGTGCTTCCTGTGGGTGCTTTTTTAAATTCGAGAGGTTGGGCTGGGCGACAACGACGACAACGACGACAAGGCTGCTGACCGCCGGTCTCATCGCGTACCTATCTCACAGTGCCTGTTGCTGACATGACATGGTTGCGCATCTGGGCTGCGTCGCTGTGAGTGGTTGCGTCATTTGTGCCCGATGCCGTCGTCGAGCATTTCGTTGGACGGCAGACATGTGCGTTTGAGAGTGAGGGAGGGAGGGTTGGAGAGCAGGCAAGCATTCGACGGGGAACGGAGCTGACGGGCGGGAGCGGAGAAACGGGCGCACGGGCCTTTGCCGCTACCAAACACTGGGTTACCATGGCGAGAGCTTCGGCCAGCAAACGACGACCAAACATGTTCTGTGGATTCTAGCTTGATCTCGCATGAGACTTCATGGTATGTAAGTGAATGTAGAAATCTTGAAGGTGCTCAAACTAGACAGTGTAAAATTCTATGAAAGGCGCCTATGTGGTCAGTCCTCATCAAAAGCTGTGGTCCAATGCCGCATCAAACAGTAAGCTGGTCCGTGGCCACCATCGAGCCTTGGTCTTCCATCGCTGGAAGCAGAAGAAGACCTCTCTTTCGAGTTCGTCTGGTTTTCTTTAACCTCACTTTCCTTCCTGTCGGCTTCTGGATTTTCAGGCAGCTTCTCTGGGTAGGTGTCTTGGCCGAGTTCAGAACCAGAGGGTTGACCAAGCTGTGGCCTGCTGTTCATCATCGCTTGAGCCTGAGCCTGAGCTTGAGCCATCGCCTCCCTCTGAGCCCGTAGAGCGGCCTGTTTCCGCCACACTTCGACAAGTCCCCAATATTTCTCGTCTGGAAGCTCCATCAACTTCTGTCTCTTGGCTTCCGGAATTTCAGGAGGAATGTGTCTCGCTCTCTTCGGCGTAGAAGGACCGGGCATACCAGCTTGTGCTGCACTAGCGCGATGCTGAGCCATGGCGAGCGCGAGCGCTGCATCCATGCCCGCGGCATTCGGCATCTGCAGTTGCTGTCCTGCTGCAGGCATGGACGGCCGTGGCCCATTGTTCGATGACGCCTGAGCCTGGCTATTGAGTTTTGCGAGCAAGACTTCGCAGGCTTTCAAAAATTGCTCCTGTGGGAGACCCATCAATCTCAGTTTTATGGCTTCGGGGAAGTCGGGAGCAAAGCAGCTTGCTCTGTCAGGTGCGGGAGCACCAGAAATTTGAGCTTGTGATAAAGCAGCGCGATACTGAGCTATGAGTATAGCCGTTTGCCGCCCATACGGCAGGGAAGTTCCTCGTGCTTGTGGTCCAGGAGCGGGAGGAGCAAAACCAGGAGTTGTGGGGGCAAAACCAGGCGATGAAGTGCCAAAACCAGGAGATGTAGGAGAGTAACTTGGAGATACAGGAGAATAGCTGGGAGAATAACCAGGAGATGACGGACTGAAACCAGGAGATGAAGCACCAGCAAAACCAGGAGGTGAACCGGCAGCAGGCGCTGGCGCCGATGGATAGTGTGGTATTTGAATTTGGGGAACGCCTCGAGTCGCTGGGTTCGGAGGGGCGTATGAGTGGGAGACTCCAACACTATACGACTGCTGATCAGGTGTCGAGTCGCTCGGAAAAAGAGGCTGCAATTCACCTGCAAGAGGTCCGCCACAACTAGCAAGCGGCAATAGTGGAGGCGGATATTTAGTCGTGTCTTCCATGGCCGAGCCCTGAGGTCCGTTGGCCAAAACAAGGCTGTCAAGAGTGTTCCGAGTATCCAAATAGGCATTTTCGAGCTCCTTCTTTGCCATTGACGGTGGAGTCCCCTTGACAAGGCCGTATTGCACGCGTCTGATTAGTCCGAGCAAGTTGTTGACGTGGGTTGCAGCTTGGTCCAGAGACTCGACCGTGAGGTCTAGCGGAGTGTCGGCAGAGGTCATTTCTGTATCCTCGTCCAGATCTTTCGAAATGGAAGTCCCTGAATAGTTGTTCGATTGCTGCCCTGATGCGTTGGTGGAAATAGATGGTTCCCGGGTCGTGTCGACAGCCGGCAACCTCCCTTCCACTGCCAGATTGATTGAACTGCGACGGATTATTAGTAAGATTTCTCTCTGGTTGAGAACGGACAGCGTCGCTAGTCAGACTTACGGAAAAGACAAGGCATTCTTATCAGCCGCCACGGCAGCCTTGTACCTCGCCTCCGCTTCATTCCTCGCACGAATCAAATTCGAGAGCTCATCGAATCTTTCCCTATCCACGCGCTCCCTATGCACATCGCGCGCAACCTCCAGAACCCCCAAAAGCAGCTGCAGCGTTGTTTTCAACCTATCAAGATCGGCGTTCAACTCCTGCACCTTGACCTGTCGAAACGGCCACGCCAGCCTACTCGATCTCGACTTGCTCAGAGCGGCGTCCATTTCCTTGAAAATCGAATCGCAGTGATCCATCGCTTTCTGGGCCGTGTCGACCGCTTCGGCGCGCAACAACGCCTGCACCTTGGCATCTTTGAACACGTCTCCAAGCTCTTTGATTGTTTTGGACGTCAGGTCTACGTGTTCGCCTAGGTAGGTGATGCGCTTGCTTGCTCCGGCTACCGAGTTGGCGTAGTCGTAGATGTTTTTTGAGAGCTTGAGCCCGAAATCTGCAACGCCGACGGCGGAGGCAACGACGCCTAGAACGTCAGCCATGGGAGGGGGGAATTTAGATGGGAGCCCCGCGACTGAAGGATTGAGCGCGAGGAGAGGGTGTTCGGTCAGTTTGCTCAAGGAACAGTCGTGGTTTGGCCTCCTGTGTCACTAGACATGTCCTGACCGCACATGCTGATCAGCACCGCTTGTAGAGGGGCTGAGATGGCCCCCAAACATGCTGCACATCATGCAGGCATTTTCAAACGAGGTGGAGCATCTCTATTAGAAAAGTTTCTAGAGGCAGAATGCTCTGATTAGTGGATTTAAAGGCGGAAAGAATCTGATTAGTAGAGAGTTTCTGTAACCAAAGTTTACCCGCCCATATATAAGGCCTCACCCTACTATAGTAGGTTAGCTTGGTGCCTTAGGTAAACTTAATATCTTAGGCACTTAATGCTACTGCGCTGCTGTAAATACTACTATAAATACTGCTGCAAATACTGCTGCAAATACTGCTGCGAGTACTGTTGCGAGTACTGCTGCGAGTACTGCTGCGAGTACTGCTGCAAATACTGCTGTAAATACTACTGTAAATACTACTGCAAATACTGCTGCGAATACTGCTGCGAATACTACCGTAAATACGTCCTGGACGCTCCTACTCTCCTCGCTGCGCTGGGTGCCCTCAAGGGAGTGTAGGCACGAGTAGTAGCCCGAGCTTTCAGACTATTTTTAAGGCGCAAGCTCAGACAAAATGCAAAAGAAAAGAGCCTCCTTGAATGCAGATTACGACCTTGTCCGATGATGCTGAGCGTCGGCTGTTGGAGAGGGAAACAAAAGGTGGCGGTTGAGGTTGTTAGTTGCAACCGACAGCCACAGCACAAGCCACACCAGACGCCAGCCCTGCATCAGGTCCCAGCACTCTCGATATTTTCGTGGCTAGCGTGTTTGACTGAGTTTCGGTACAGATTTGCAGCCCGTTCTTATCATATCCTTTGTAAAAAGTATTATTTGTGAAAGGATCACACCATTTCAAAAAGTCAATGCCGTGTCCACACTTCCCATCTGTCTTCGAAAGTCGAGAAGAAAACACCGCCCCAAGAGCGTCCCATAGAGTAAAACCCAAAAACCATGCCTTTTTGGCGCTGCCGTACCAGTTATCGAGTCCAATGCCAATTTCTGCTCTCAATTTCCATCGAGACATTGGTAAAACGCCGCAACAGAACAAGGGCTGCCATCCTGGTCTCGCTTGAAGTCGCGGCCGGTTCGGCAAGGACATCGATGATGAGACGGTCTAGTTCAGTTCGCGCATTCGAGTAGGTTATCTTAAGCATTGTCCTTTGGTAGAGAGGCAAGTTGTTGTCCCTGGTTCCGGTAAAGCTCTGCTTCGCTCTCGCAACCACCTGAAGCAGGTTGTTGATATGGGCTTCGGCTTGATTCAGTGCATCAGCTGTGCTGCTTTGGTTTTGAAGGGATCCGGAAGCAAATAGCGAAATACCCCTCGCAGTCAAGCTGTTGTTCCTGCGAGACAGCTTTAGTGAGACTTCCGAACCAGATCATGGAGATTGACGAACATACAAATTCTGGTGGTCCCCATTGACGCGTGACAAGCATGCTTCGTATCTTGCCACGGCCTCTCGCTCCTCATGAACCAGGTCTTCAATTTTCCTAGGCCTGTCCTCGATGTCCTTGCCTTGTTTGATAATGAGAGCGCACTTCAAAATTTCAGTGAGAAGCAGCAATGTGATCTTCAGCTTGTCCAGTTCCACATCCAAGACTGTAATGTTCAGCCTGTCCAGTTCCACATTCAAGACGTCGACATTGACTTGCCAAAACGGCCAACTGGAGTCCACAGTATTTGGTTTCGACCTATCGATTGCCACATCAATCTTGCTGAAGATTCCTTTGCAGGCGCATACGGCGTCTATTGCCGCGTCCACCGCCTCTTGGCGCAGCAATGCGCGAACTTGGGTATCTTTAAACAACTCGCCAAGCTCTTTGATTGTCACCGACGTCCCCACGATAGCTTTCTCAAGGTCCGCCATTCGTGGAATAGCTTCGGCATGGTCGATGATACTTCTGTACAGGTGGAATCCAAGACCGGCAGTTTCGATAGCCGAGCCGGTGACGTCGAGGGCTGCGAGGACATCCATAGTATCAGAGCTTGAATTTCGGGTCGCGTAGAAAGATGGAGTGATCGATTTCTCTTGCGAAAAGTTTCAGAGACAGAATGGCCCATCAGGCTGAAGAAACAGCGGAGGCCCAGCGTCTTATGCACCCAGCGTGGTCGCACAGGCTGTCCAGCCCAGCCTAGGGAGGAGACAGTGAAGGCTTATGTGAGGGCATCATGGTGCGTAAAAAGAAAGGCGATATATCCTGGTTCTTGCTGAGTGATGGACAACAGCTCCCTACACGTAACTAGTAGTAGACAACTCCCTTAGGGCAACTGCGGTGGTGAACGAATCTTTCACAGCTTCAGTGAGATCTCGCTTCTTTCACCTATTGCAACTTAATAGGAGCTATTTTCAAGAAAGACTGCACCGTCGAGGTGCTTTTCCCTGGAAGCTGGAGAGACACGAAGATGTTGTTCGGGAGTCGGACGCCGGGGCACACAGAAGCCACACCACACGAGCCACACCCACCCACCACCGCAACCCCTGCATCATCCCAGCAAGCACTAACAAGCATTGACCAGCAACGCGTTCACGTTCCGGTCCCCTTCCGCTCGTCTCAACGGCGCCAGACCACCCGACACCACCAGCTCAACCCTACCTGCCATACACCGCACCTGCTCCTTCCTGTCGGCCCAGCCTTCTACTACACATCGCTATGCTCGCCTTCATGTCTCGTCCACCCAACGCCGCCGTTGCGCCTCCGCAAGATCCGCCACACGCCTACGCGCCGACGCGCTCCTCGCCTCTCACTCCGCGCGACCCAAATGCACACTTCGCTCCACGCCCTTTTCCCTTTGCCTACACCAATAGCGCCATGGACGCGCAGCCATCACAAGGAGTGTCTGGCAAGCCGACAGCACCCGCACGATCAACGCCGCTTGCAAGGAGAGAAGCGAAGCCGAACCCACTTCTGCAACGGAGTGGGAGTGACGCCGTGCGCGAGCGTCGACGCGACATGTTTCTGCGGCGAGTGGCGAACGATAGGGACGACCGGCGGTGGGCGGCTAGAAGTGAGCAGGTATGTTCGCCGTCAGCGCGTTGGTCGGACGAGGACTAACATTGCGCGTGTAGATCCTGCGGCTAGACTATGTACAGAGGCAGAAGAGGTGGGAGGCGGAAATGGCCAGGCGAGCACCCAAAGCTGTGGAGCCACCGTCGGACGAGGACGACGACGTCACAGATGCCATGTGGGAGGGTCAGGAGGACGATGTTGTTGCCAGCAGCCAGGCGACGAATTGGTCGTATCAGCGCCCGTTGTCACAACAGCAAAGGAGCGAGTCACTGGAGCAAGAAGCGGACGTGGTGGCGCAACAGGAAGACGCCGAGCTTGAGGCTTTGCTGGATATGATGGAGGAAGAGGAGCAAGGCCAGGACGACGACGGTCCAGCCTTCGGGAGTGACGACGAGTACGACCACATCTTTGACGAGGCCTTCAATGCACCACCGAGAAGTCGTCATGGCCCCCCACAAAACACAATTCACGACAATGACGACGATATGGACATGACGGGCTGAGAAACAGGTGTTGGGAGAATTGGGTATCATCGTATTTCTTGCTTGCTGTCCAGAAACCATATGTACAGGCATCACCGTAATTACGAGCTTGTCATACCAAGGACACTTTTGAATCAAACTATTGCGTTGGACATCCCGCGTCCAGCTCGCCCAGAGCCTCGCGCGCGGCACCGTCGTCTCCTACCAGATCAGGCGGTGGTGATCCGGCAGCTTGCATCTAAAAGTTGTCAGCGCATCTCCGGAAACATGTTGCGAAAACTCACCTTTTGCATCCGTTCCACAATGTACTCCCTGTCTGCAGTATTCTCATCACTGTATTCGCTTCTCTCAAACCTCTGCACAATCTCCTTGACACAGCGCTGCTGCTCATCGTAACGCGCCAAATCCTCCTTGTTGCACTTTTCCCGATTCTTCTCAAACCAGCCGGGAAACTTGTCGTCTAGGTCCTTCATGGGCTCGTACAAAATCTCCTTGTTGGTCAACTGCTCCATCATGCCCATGAGCATTTTGGAAAAATCCTCGTCATTCGCGCCTCCCTCTCCAGCTCCCGGGAAGCCGCCGCGCTCCATCTCGGCCAGCATTTGCGCCAGAAAGTCGTCCGAGCCAGACGACGCGGCGGCGGCATCGGCCTGCTCGCCCGACGCCTGCATGCGCTCCATTGTGCGGCGAATCTGCTCCTGAAAGTTTTCATCCTTTTTATCGGCAGCGGCTGGCTTTGCGCTGGCGGCACCGGGCGTCGAAGTTGTGGACGCGGGTTTGGCGCTGGAACCAGCAGCGCTAGCAGCGGCGGGGTTGGCGTCGGCAGCAGCAGCATCGCCGAGCTCCTTCATGAGGTCTTCAAACTGCTTTTGCATGTCGGGATTGTTGCCCAGCTCGCCAAGCAGCTCAGCCATGCCGGCCTGTAGCTGTTGTGCGAATTCGTCGTCGTCGGGAGCTTGGGCAGAGGCAGAGGCGGGGGCGGGGGCGGCGGGGGCAGCGGGTCTGCCTGGACCAGATGCGGACGGCTGCGATGGAGCAGAGGGTTTGTCTTCGAGTTTGGTGGCGGAGAATTCGTCGAGGACGTCTACGGTGCAGTCAGTATGCGTGTCGGCAGTGCGCAGTGCAGGGTGCTTGTGGACCATCCAGATCGTCGAGGTCATCTTCGTCTGGGTCTGGGATTTCCTCGACGGCCTGCGCAGGAGGCGGCAGCTTCTTGTCGTCCTTGTCCGCCATGATTCCGTGCCAGAGTACTGCTGTTCAAGGAATATGACGGGGAGGACAAGTGCATCGGTGCGGCAGTCTGAAGTGGAGGGCGAGTTGGGCGGGCGGCGTGGGCATCCCGGTCCCGTCGGCCAGTGAACCCCGCAGGCGGTGAGCTGCAGATTGGGGCACAGACCGCAGAGAGATCCACAGCATTCGCTGGCCGCCGCTCAACTCTTCCTAGCAAACGCCCACCACCTCTCTCTCTCTCTCTTACAACCTCACTCCGTCCTCTTGTCTGCCACAGCCACGCCAATCTCGTCGCTTGCGGCAACGTCCGTCCGGTGATCTCGACATTGACTCACTGGCCAGCCCACATTAGCCGAAGCCTCACCACCGCGACCATCATGACTTCGCTCGCGCAAACGCGTCTCTCGGAAGAGAGGTGAGCCGCCTTCCCCGTCACATCCCTACGCTTCACCCGCGGAGCGCAGGCCCTTGGTCGTCCCCGATCTCATGAATAACGCAACAGAAAGCGGTGGCGTAAGGACCATCCCTTCGGCTTCGTCGCACGTCCCATGAAGACGCCTGCCAACACGCTGGACCTGAAGAAGTGGGAGTGCGTCATACCCGGCAAGGAAAAGACGATTTGGGACGGTGCAGCTCTGAAGCTGGAGATGACCTTTCCAGAGGGTACGTATGCATATTGGGATTGTTGGTCTCGGGGCAACATGTTGTAAACCAAGCGCTAACAGCTTTCACGTAGAGTACCCCACCAAGCCGCCCAAGTGTACGGGTTCCTCGCACCCAACTTTTCGCTTTGGCAGTGAGAAAGCTGACGCCCCGCGCAAAACAGGCAAATTCGTTCCGCCGCTGTTCCACCCCAACGTCTACCCATCTGGCACCGTGTGCCTGAGCATCCTCAACGAAGACGAGGGCTGGCGCCCGGCCATCACCGTCAAGGAAATCCTGCTCGGCATCCAGTCGCTGCTCGACGAGCCCAACCCTGAGTCGCCCGCCCAGGCCGACGCCTTCAACCTGTTCAAGAAGGACCGCGTCGCCTATGAGAAGAAGATTAAGCAGGTCGTCAAGGAGAATCAGGGTCGCTAAGCTGTGAACCACCAAGGCGAGTGCTTGGCTGGCGGTTCCCTTTTTCACGGCCCGCAATCTCGGTGCACGCAGGTCTGGATGGATGCGTTGGGAGTAAAAATGATTGACTGCCTTGCCGCGCAAGTGATGACCAACTTCATCAGCTGGTTTTGGGAGACGGCGGCGGCGGCAGCTTGACGAGGACACGTGCTACGAATTAACGGCGTCTGGCGCTTTATACTCACTCGATGCACAGCGCTGATGCTTCCTATTAACTCACTCTACCTAACGACGCAATAGATCGTCGCATCCACTTTCCTCTCTTCACTTTTCGGCTCGTCACGCGCGTAACAAGCAGGCGGAGGAACCTTTTTCGGGCGGTGGCGGAAGCAGAAAGGCAGGCAGGCAGGCAGGCAGGCAGCGAGTCCACGACCACCAACACCTGTATCCATTTGGTGTCTGAGTTGTTTGCAAACAGACGACGGGCGGGCAAGCAAGCGGACGGGACTGACGCGCGTCTTTGAATCATGCTTCTCATCGCACTGCGAGCGCCAGACCTTGCCATCCGCGAGGAGATAGATTGGTCCTCTGCCCTGGCTTTTCTTGCCCTGCCTATCCTGTCCTGTCCTGTCCTGCCTCAAACGCTTCAATCAACGAGAATCCGTTTTTACTAGGTATATAGACTGAGAGAGAAAGACTTCAAGGCAGAAAGATGAATGAATGAGTTTGAGTCGCGTCGAGTGTGGGCGTGGGCGTGCTACTTTACAAAGGCTCTGCTGTCTTCTCTTTTTTCTTTCCTTCTTCTTTGCGCGTCGAGTAGTGAGTGGTAGATGAGGTATACAGACGGATTGAGCGACTTGATTATTTTCCATGTGTTGTCATGCAAATTGGACGAATGGAACAGTGGTAGCGCTGTTCGTAGATGAAATGACTGAGAGACGAGAAAAGAAGCTTGAGTTGTCTGCCTGTCTGTCTGTCTGTCTGTCTATCTGTCTGTCTGTTCCTCTGCACTGATCTTGCTGTACAGTATATACAGTGTCGAGCAACTGACTGCATTTCTACCATCCCTCCGTCATCGCCCGCTTCCTTCACACTCCCTCCTTCACACTCCCTCCCCTCAACGCATACAGTCATAGGTAGGTAGGTGCCTCAGTTCAATCCAAACACCTCCCCTTACCCTCACCCTCACCCTTATCCCGCCTTGCCCTCGACGCCGTACTCGTCCCTACATTCCCCTCCATCTGCATCCCTCTCTCTGTATCTGTATCCAACCCCATGTCCATATCCAAATCCATCCGCGTCGGCAGCAGGCACAGCGAAAGCTGCGGCGCTATGCGCGGCGCGCGCGGCAGAGGGGGAAGCGGGTGGTCGTTGAATTGGTCAAAAGGGCGTGAGGGCTGCGGCGTTGATCCAGTCGCAGCTGTTGTGGTTGTGGTGATGTTGTCGATGCGCCTTGTTTGGTTCTTTTGCGACTGTTCTTCTCGTCCTCTTTCTCGTTCACGTTCTCGCTCTTTGGCTGCGCCGGTGGCGGCGGCGGCGACGGCGGCGACGGCGGCGTGTGTCCTTCCCTCCGCATCCACTCCTCCTCCCCCTCCACGTCCCTCTCCCTCTCCCTCTCCTTTCCCGCCGACATCGCCGCCGCCTAAGCGCGGAAACGCCTCCAGGTCGTCTTGACTCCCACCAAACCCAGAAACAGACACCGAACCACCACCCAATCTCTGCGCCCCGCGCCGCGCCCACCTCCTCGCCGATGCCGTCGAGCCAGCGACGACGCTACTCCACGCGCGCCGAGCGTCTGCGCGACCGCGTCCACCGCCACGGCCGCGATGGGGTTGGCGCTGGTCGTGGGGGGAGTCGCGGAGGTGGAGGTCTAGGGAGAGTCGTGGTGGGTCGACGGCGCCACTGTTGCTCTTGCAGCGTTCCTGCCCCTGCTCTTCACACTCCCACTCGCGCTCTGGGCGCGGCGAAACCGGTGCTCTGGCTCTAGCCTGCTCATTCCCCTCTACATCGACAGTCGTAGGCGAGAACAGCGGCTCAAACAGATCGAAGCGTTCGCGAGGCCGCGGCGAAAAAGGCAACGCGAAGCTCGAGAAACGGCGACGGCCGCCACCGCTGCTGCTGCTGCTGGCTTTCTGCATCGCGGCAGCGGCGCCGGGGGGGACGGGACTGCCGATGGTGAAGGGGGTGGCGGGGGAGACGGGGGCGCTACGGGCACCGGGGCGGCCGGTGCGGGGGAAAAGGGGGAGGGGCAAATCGAGCAGCTTTTTGCCGGAGCGGAGGAGGGCGTGGAGGCGGGAGGGTTTGGTGGGAGTGCTGTTGGTATTGTGTGTAAAGTTTGTATTGCCGTTGGGGATGCTGGTGCCGGGGGAGACGAGAGGCGTGTCGATTATGCCAGCAGGGGGTGATAGGAGCAGCGGCGATTGCGTGCTATGAATGGGGTGCTGCGAGAGACACGGCGCGCTGCGGGAGCGAGCAGAGACGGGGACAATGGTCGCGCGATGGGGATGCAGCGACGCGTTGCTGGTTGACGGGTCAAAGACGATGGCCCGGCTGGCCTGCGGGGTCTGGTACGAGCGATACGTGACGCAGCGCGGCGGCGCAAAGACGACAGGTGTTGCGGTGGTCAGCGCGATGCGCTCAGATGGCGGCAGCGCGTCGTCGTCGAAGCTGCGTGCGCTCGTCTGCGACACGTCCAGCTCGTGCGGTCCGACGTCCACCTCGACCTCTGCCTGGGCAGCAAAACTGGCGTCGTTGGTGCTGCGGGGGGACTCACTGGCATTGGCCGTCGTGGACCAGTCAGGAGACTCGCGCCTTTTCACGCAGCTACCGTGCTCGTCGCGGATCTTGTCGAACTTGTCTCTGATGAACTTGCATACGAGGCAAGAGGCTGGACACTCGCCGTCTGGTATATGGCCGCGGTCGAGATGGTCGCGGAGCGCGGTCCAGACGGCCTTAGCGATTATTTCGCCGCGCTCGACGCCATACTCGTCGACGATGGCGAGAGTTGCCTGGAAAATTTCTTCGTCGATGCTGTCGTTGCTGCGCAGGCTGTTCTGCGGGTGTTGAAGCGAAGCCGGTGAAGGCGGAGGAGCCGAATTGGAGGGAGATGCATCTGTCGAAGTCGAGGAACTGTCTCCTGTGACGAAGTCTTCCCCACTGTATCCATCATCCTCCTCGCTCGCCTCCCCACTGCTCTCACTCCCCCTGCCACCCCGACTCAACCCCCTGACGCCAAAGACTTCGACATCTGCCCCAAAACTCCCCGTCTGGACCCAATGCTCCCACTCCAGCCGGCCAATTCCCTGCGGCTCCCACATGCTGGCCACCTGCTCCCACTTCATGTCCTTGACGGCCGACTTTTCGGCTGACCGAAACGCCATGATTTGCCGCGTGGCCTCGATGCGAGCGAGCGCCTCGGCGCGGGTGCACGACCAGAGGCGCGCCCAGAGGGTAATTTGCGCCTCGTCGGGCGGCGAGTCGTTGTTATCGTCAGGGATAGCCATCGTGCTTGGCCGCGAGAGTGTCGAGCCGAGTGCGATTGTTTGCCGTGGTGTTGTCTTGGGAAACTCGAGCCTAGCTGTCGTTCAGTTGCACTTTCTTTTCCTGCTCCTGGAAGCACTCGGAGCCGTCACTTACACGCCTATATATCTGAACAGGAGGTGCGAATAGGGGGTGTGGTCGCGGCGGCCCCTTGTCTCGGCAGCGCGTTTGACAGTCTTCAAGACACTGCAGCCAGGGTGGTCGGAGCCGGGGAGAAGACCACGCGGAGGTCCGGCTCTTGCAAGACATTTCAGTCCCTGGTCTCGTCTTGTAGGCAGAACAAAACAAAGTCGGCCAATGCTTGACCAGTTGAACACAAACATTGGAACAGCAGCCTGGCACAAGGCCCAGAAGGCAACGGCCTGATTCTTCTTTTCCGCGTTGGCCATTTCATCTTGAGCAAGGAGTCACCATCTCTTTACGTGCTTTTTTCTTCCATGCAATTGTTTTTAGACTTAGGCGGAACGAAGGGTATTATGGATCCAATCCCCCAGAAACCCAGGACTGTCCGTTTTATGAAGAACCCTTCAGTTGCACTTTTTTCCTCTTCCATGCCCCATGCTTCAATCCTCAACAAGTTAAGCCCAATTCTGAACCAAAGGCGGAGCATTTTGGGAGTCGTCGATACTGATTGCACTTTTGATACCTTGAAGGCGGCAGCCGTTTGTCGTGTCAATGTTTTTCGTGTGAATATTTTCCATGGTCATGCCGAACATAGGTCATGGGTGGGTTAGTAAGGAGCATAGCCACGACCACGAGGACGGTAGCCCCCACGGTATCTGTAACACATCAAGTCAGCCTCCAGTCTTGCACTTGGGGAAAAGACATGAAGGGAATGTACGAAATTTTAGACATACCCGCCGCCGCGGGGAGGAGACGAGCCGTAACCACCACGGCCGCCCCAGCCGCCGCGTCCACCACGGGGTCCACCACGTCCGCCACGGCCACCACGAGTCATTCCAGGAAGGTTGGTGCGCTTGGGAACAACCTGCGCTAGGGTTAGTCTTGAGCAGACTGATCCGAAGTATGTGACTTGCCTTGATGTTGCGTCCGCGGAAAACGCTCTCATTGAGAACGAGCGCCTGGGCAACGAGGGAAGGCTCTGTAAACTCCACATACGCATACCTGCACACGCCCAATTAGCGTCCGGCTCTTGCTGCGCAGCTCTTGCCAGGTAGCGAATATTTAGAAGAAAAGGTGGATGGATGGACTTGGTATGAAAGATGGTCCAGCCAGCCACGAGGAAAAGACTCAGGAAACAGATCCAACTCTTGGAAACACTAACCCCTTGGGATGACCGGTAAACTTGTCGAGAAGGATGGTGACGCGGTTGATGGCGCCACAGCTCTGAAAGTGAGCTTGGATCTCCTCTGGCGAAGCGCCATAGTCGACATTTCCAACAAAGACGCTGCGCGCATCAATGTCCTCTTTGCTCTCGCGCAGATTCTCCGACTGGGTGTCGAGATGCGACTGCATCTCACGCAGCTTGGCGGCCTCTGCTTCCATCTCTTGGACGCGCTTCTTCATGGCGGTGATCTCTTCCTGGTAGTGTGTCAGCGCATGATCAGGTTGGCTTGGTTCATGCGTCGGAGCGGTAGGAGCTCACTTCTTCGTTTGCGTCGGGGTCCTCGACGGGGCGGGGCTCCTCGACGTCATGTTCGTGGTGGTCGACGTCGGACATGTTGGCGGTCGAATCAGTGTCTGGTGGCTCCTGCCTGAATGCGCGGCTACGTGGCACATGTAAGTTAGTGGCGTTGGTGTCTGAAGCGTCTTAATTGCGGTCGGACGTTGTTGACAAGTTGGGGGTGGAATGCGCACATACCGCGGCAGGTCGGGTAGGAGTGAGAATGGTAAAGGATTGGCTAGGAGCGAAGGCGGTATTGAGGGTGAGGGCAAGGTTGAGGAGGAGGCGATGGAGTGGATGATTGTGTGGGGAGACTGAGGTGGAGCAACCGAATGGAAGTCGACGGCCTCAGTGGAAGTCGCGTCAAGCTCAAGCCAAGACCCGGGGTGGTGGATCCGAGCGCCCCACGCTAGTCTCGCTTGGCTTAGCGCCAGAGCCCAAATGTGAAGATGAATCTCTCCAAAACAGCCCACTTTGTCTTTCTTGCTGCTTCTGATGAAATTAATCCACAAGATTGCGCAACTCTTTCGCACCTGTTTGTTGCTGCTGTACATTTCCAATCCACATTTATCACCGAGTTGTGAATGGCTCTCATTCGAAGTGCTGCGACCAAGACCTCTACTCTAACCTGCAGGCATCGCTATCTCATCGACTATCAAATGTTTATTTGGCCATCAGAAGAATGGATGCAAAGTTGGCTGCTGTCTTTTTGCATGGCTCGAAAAGCCATCCGCTGGTAGCCCACAGTGTCTCAAAGTCCAAACTGCAGTTTTATATTCCCACAAGTGCCATCGACGTTGGTAGTGGCAGCGGTTCAGGGACCAGGCAGGCGGAAGCGAGCACGCCCCACGCTAAACGCGGCAAACACCACGGCTCCTGCATCACCGCCCGCCAACCAGCCAGCCCTGAATCCTGCAACCTTTCATCCTCTCTGCCTTCCCCACAGTCCCTTGCAAGCCGTGCATAATTCTTCATCCTGTTCCACCCTAGCCCGCCGCCGTCATCATGCCCAACTACTCTGACAACGCCCAACAGCCGCTGCTCGACACGAGCAGGACCCTGACAAGCTTCGGCGACCACAACTTTGGACGCGTGCCGTCGGCATCGTCAGAAACCGACGTGGCGCGCAGCCGGCAGGCCACGCAGCGCTTCCTGAGCTCCAAGACGGGCCACTACGCCGTCCTGCTGCTTGTCGGCCTGGACGTGTCGTGCATCTTTGCAGGTAGGCATCACCAACACATGCAGCGGAAGAGCTAGCTCCAAATTTTCTCGCCCCCTGTCCCTGGTGTATGGTTCTGAGTTCGGGGCTTAAATAGACTTTGTGATCCGGCTCTTCCTGTGCGAGAAGCGGCTGCCCTACACCTGGAACGACGGCCTCGAGGCGCTGGGCATTGTCAGCCTCGTCTTTTCCTGCCTCTTCATGGTTGAACTGGCGGCGTCGCTGTGGGCTTTTGGCTTGGAGTAGGTCTTTTCTTCGTCTCCCTCCGTCCTCCATCTATTATATTATACAAAAAAAAAAAAAAAAAGAAGAAAAAAAAGTAAAGACCCATTTGCGTTAGTACTCACATGACGCAGACACCTCAAATCCCCTTTCCACGTCTTCGACGCCCTCGTCATTCTGGCCAGCTTCATACTCGACATCCTGCTGCGCGGCGTCATTGAAGAAGTCGCCTCGCTCGTCATCGTCCTGCGTCTGTGGCGCATCTTCAAGATCATCGAGGAGCTCAGCGTCGGCGCCCAGGAGCAGACTGAAGACCTCGAAGCCCGCATCGAAGGCCTCGAGGACGAGAACCGCCGGCTCAGGTCTGAGGTCCAGCGTCTCAAGGGCCGTTGATCTTTTGACGTTCTGATCTGCTAGAGCCAGAGCGGCAAGACTACGAGTAGGTACCTAGCTCCAAAACCTCCAACCCTCTAAGCCAGTTTTGGAGAAGTCGTCACGGGCTGGGATTGAACGTCTGCACAAATTCTATCATCTTTGTAGATGTGTACAAAAAAAGCATACAAACGGGTTGATGGATTGACAGGAGTACGGAGTGTTGGCGGGACAAAACACAGATGCCCTACTGTACTGTGCAATAATACCTACATACATCTACAGCACACAAACACAGGGAGGCAAATCGATCCTATAACACCAAATACACTGTGCTGAGTCACATGTCACCACGCGTCCACCACAAGCTCCGGCATTCCTTTCCCACTTCAGTCTGTCCGGACTCCGATCCTGTCCTCTCGTCCATCATCGAGCGCAACACTTCCACTTCGACCCGTTTTGTGCGCACGTCCAACTCAAATCACGGGAAGAACCAGTGCCGAAAAATCAAAGAACCGTCACGAGGAAAATGAGTCTCCACTCAAGATGATTCATTATCCGTTCTCCCCCATCGACATCTATCCATATATCCAAGAAACATGCTTCGCACATCCAGCAAACCGTAAAGCGTATCCAACAAAGCCTTCATTCATTCATCCATCCATCCACTCATTCTGCGTCCATCACGTTGCCTGGCCTTGTCTGCCCACGGCAAAAAGCAGCCAGCCGGCAGGCCATTCGTCGCTTTCCATGTCCCCTCTCCTCTCCTCAAATTTGAATCCTTCCATGCACGCGGTATTTCCAGTTGACTATTAATGAGTATTCAAGCTCGTCCCCCGTCCCCGTCTCCTTTCTTCATTTCGAAGCGCGACAGATCCGTGATTAACATCAAAGTCAACCTATAAAGTGTCGGTTCGGCACGTGGGCCCTGAACCGAACCGTCCCCGTTGAGAGGCTCGGAGCGCGTCGCTGTCATGTGGATCTCGTTGGTATGGTCGGTGATGTCCTGGATGTGCTGGGCACCGCCAACACGATGGATAAGGCGGGTTAAAATTTCTCGTCTTCTATGCTGAAGACACTGCGTCGACGCGGACTCGGACGACGAGTCAGCTGGATGTCTTGGTTGTAGGCTCACGAGGGAGAGAGAGAGAAATAAAGAGAGGCAGACGTCTTGGTCAAACACGCTGTCTGTCTCAGAGGCGAAGTAGTCGTGCGCGACGCGGGGAAAGACAGACAGACTTGCCCGCGCCACCCTCGTCGTAGGATACTGCCAAGGGGGAAAATTACAGAAACGACATGTGGGTTCTGCGCTTCTTCGAATCTCCGAGGTATGAATTGGCAGTCCTGGATCGAGAAGGGGCCGCAGGGCGCCATGGTCTAGGGAGAGAAGTCATTTCAGGGGCAGCAGCAGCAGGACTGTGTCCGTCCCCCCGCCTGGAAAGAAACAGTCTGGTCTTTCTCGGCCCTCGACTCGCCAGTCCGACCAGGTGTTCTCGAAAGCCAAGTCACGGCCTCGAAAGCGCCGGGAAGCGGGAAATTCGGCCGTGATTTAGGCCTTGGGGACTCTCTCCACCTCAATTTCGAAGAGATTCTCGACGCAGCTGGGCCAGGATACGACGCGGTCCGTTCAAAACCTCCTCGAACGGGCTCAGGTACAGGCGAACCGTCATGCTCGAACAGCGCTGAAGCCTCTGCCGCATCAGAGGAAATTGGGTTCAGCCACTTGACGATCCACCCACTACCGGCTGTGGCCCTGATTAAGAGACTCCGTGAGGAACCGTTCGTCTTCATCCAAGAGGACTGCTTGGGTCTCAAAACAGTGCATACAGACCATTTCATGATCTCCATCCTCCTAGGTCTTGGATTGAGGTAATAAGACTTGATCTCGGCGGTGGGGGCAAGGCCGAGATCGAGTTCTTCAGTTGCCATGCGACCGACTGCTCGCACCAGAGAGAGGTCTCGTCACGGTTGCTCCTGGCAGATGCTTTCGAGACGTCGTAGCAGAATATATATACGAATTGAAATCCGAGGTAATCGGTATCGCATTTGAGTTTGAGTTCGAGTTCGCATCTTGTTTCTGGCCGGGATGTCTCACCACCCACAAGAAAATCTCAGCTTGGATGTAGCGAGTAGGAGTAGGTGAGTCTTTTTAGGAACCACCGCGAGGTCTGCCTTTGACAGAGACGGTGGCGAAAGAAGAAAGCCAAATGGGTTTTCGGCTTGCTGTTCTTCTCCCTCTCGTGACCTTCTTTCAGTCTTCAGACTGGCGAGAGGTCGTGCATCTCATCGGCAGCAGATGTCCGTGCTGCTGCTGCTGCTGCTCGTGCTCGTCACCAGCGCCCTCGGCCGTGTTCAGGAAATGGCGCACCAGATCGCGGCACTTGCCGATTTCCGCCTCCGAAATGGTCGCCATGATCAGAAGTCTGCTCGACGTCGTGCTTCGGCTGCCAGCTCGGTAAGAGGGAGAAAATGCGGCGGCGTCGTTGTCGAGGCAATGTGGAGAGGGCATTGTCCGGGTGTTGCCAGGGCGTATGCGTGTGCGTATTTACAGCTAGAGCCCATTGCATCTTGATTGAGCAGGGCGCTCCGAGATATCTGGGATCGTTGGTACAGCGCTTTTGCTGCATTCTGTTCTTTGCCTGGATCCCCAGGACACCCACAGTCGCGTGAAGAAGAGAGGATCCGTGGACAAGCTCGCAAAATGGCGGCAAGGGCGCCAGCTCCGCAATCGGGGCTGCTCGTGGTGACAAAAGTGAAGTCGGATCAGATTCTGATCAACATATACGAAGGGTTTCTGTGAGACCTCAATTAGCACGAACAGCTGTGAGACTTTGGTAACTGATGTACCTTGATTGGATCTCAGGCTGGCCAACTCAGCCTTGACGGAGATTTCGAGGTGGTCTCAACCGTTGGTTGAGAGAAAAATCAAAAATTGCTCTCATCACGCATGTGTCAATGCAGGTTGGAAGCCAGCGGTGTTGTTGATCCAAACCAATTCCTCAGCGGCTGTAAGCCATGATGAAACGCGGGTTTAAGATTTCCTTCAGGACAGAAGCAGAGCCCGAGGAGACGATCGTTTCGTTCCCGAGACACGAGCAACGGAAAGAACGCTCATTGCGAAAAGACTCGTCCTCGCGCAAGCCTTGCTTGACCCAAAGTAGGAATTACGAAAGTCTAAACATGGTCAAAAAACGGAAGAGCAGGAGAGACCAACAAACTTACATAAAATTCAAGTGAGCATGGCACTCAGGGACTGTACGTTCCCGCACGGTCAGGAGGAAGAGGAGTAACAGTAGGAGGAGAAGCTGGGGTTGTCTGAATATAGAGCGAGGGGTGCCTAGATGCCGTGCATGGTGAAAATACATACGGTGTATCCGAGGAACAGATCATGTTGAGGTATAGCGAGTAAGTCCCAACGCCACGTAATCCAGCCCATCTACGATTGGAACCAGGAAATTTTGAAGCTGATTGACAAGGGTTGACGTATTTGACGACGGCAGTGCGGTGTTGCTGAAAGCGTGAAAGCTTGCATTCGGTCGAGCCATGGCGATTTGCAACAGCTTGGCATCCTGCGACAGAGTGCAACATCGACTTGACCCGGCGGCCAATTCCGACGGTGATCATGAAGCAGAAAGAGGTATTGGTGACGAAGCCTTGTTGGATGAACCTGCGATGAATCGAGACTGTCCCACGTCAGGAATTGCGCGCGTTGCGGCTGTGGATCTTCAGGTTTGCGCACTCGCAGCGGAGTTGCGAGCATTGACTTACTACATGGTTGCTGCTCAGACTTGTGTTCCTCAAGACAAACACAAGACACTGTGCCGGCACAAGGGCGGTAGTCAAAGGCCATCAAGAGCCGCCAGAGACCTCCATTGCTGACGTTGGCCTTCGCAATGGCTCGAAACGCAAGTCAACTCGGACTGGAGGTCTGAGCAACGCCAAAATCTGGAAGCGACGTCGCCCCAATCATAGTCCAATGCGCGACATGTGGTGTGCGAGACGTTCCAGGTTCTTGTCGGCAGAGCTGACATGCTCGGTGCGCACCCTGATCGCTTCATGTAGGTCGTCGGCGGCCTTCTAAATGTTGGCCAACCCCAGTTCAATAAGCTTCTCCTCGTTGCCGGTCTTCTTCTTTGTGGGGGTAGTAATGAGGGTATAACAGCGACGGTTATTACCCCTATGACTTAGGCCCACGTGGTTTCTGTTGCCAGTCGCGGTGACCTGGCGGCGTGAGCCGGACCGCTCCGAGTGCGTCGTGAGGCGCTTTGTTCCAAGATAGGGCACCAGACATTGCTGATTCAACCACGGCATCGACACGCTCAAAGCCCAGAACCTTGGCAGGAAGCTGGTCAAGCATTTGGATTTCCCGAGAGGCATCGCGTGTCATGTGATTTTGGCTTCTAGGCTGGCGGTTTTCAATCATGGAATGCAGCGGAGAAGCGATTGGTTCGCCCTGCTGCTGCTGGACGAACAGGTGAGCCATGGTACCTGTCGACCGAAACCCGCAAGACTTCCGGTGTAATCGACGAGGAAGACTCCATCGTCGTCTTCGAGCCTGCAACTGGACTCACTGAAAGTTGAGCGACGTGTCGTCCACATAGAACTTCTTTGACGGTGGCCGACCCGCAACTGCAACAATGAAGAGATCGAGTCCAGACAATACTCTTGGATCTCGTCAAGCTCTCGGGGTGCGGCGTGAACTTGTCTGGCTCGATGCTCGCAGTCAATAGCAGCCGAGGCATGATCTGCCTTCAACTCCCTGCGGCAAAGTCCATAAGCCCTCGAAGGAAACCTATTACTTGTCTGGGGTGGAGACAGGTCATGCCGTGATATTATCGTGAAGAAATCAGCATTTCAAGCGCCAAAATAAAATTGGAGATTGACTCACATAAAGGATAGTATATAAGAGTCAGCGTTTCCTCAGGAAGAGTGTTGCAGGAGATTCATCCGGGGTGTTTGAGACTCCGGAGACAGATTCACACCGCGAGAGTGAGTTTCCGCAACGGTGTCGCCGAAAACGGGTCGTGAATGGACTTGAAAACTTGCGTGTTTTTTCCCACTGCGGGCCGACATGGGAAGAAGGTTTCGTCTCCTAGAGCAAGACCAAATTCTGGCTCCATAATGACCAGAAGATCTTCTCCGGGTAGCGAGAGAGCTCGGAGAGCACATGGGATACGTTGCCAACCCCACCCGACCGGATATCGCATACGCCACTCACAAATTGTGCCAATACATATTTGGATGAATGCACGGTGGATCCGGCATGTGGAGAAAACACCAACTCCCCTGACGTCGACAAAATGACGGGCATCCCTCCATGAACGGGTGGTGCAACATCGACTTTGTGCGATCGAATTGCTCGTAGTCGGCGCTGGTTGGAAATGAACAAGAACGCGGCGATGCTAAATCGCCCCATCCTGTTCATAGATCCGTAGCGTCCGTAGCGTCCGTATCGAGTACCTGTGGTTGCGCCTGTAGATCAACTCAAACATAGTCAAGTCGGCGTGCATCTGGTATATATACCACTGCTTTCCGGTACGCGGTAGGTGCATGGGGTCAAAGGGGACTCCTGAGCTCTTGGAGAGCGCCTCCCCATGCTGCAGAGCGCTGTGGATCAGATCCAGTAGTCACACCGCCACTGGGTGCTCCAGAGCGAAGGAAACTCGGGATCTGGGACGCATGCTGGGTGTGAAAATGGTCAGTGTTGGACCGCAAGATTTGATCAGATCAACTTAGTTGCAAGCGAGCGCTCCGTGCCGAGGATTTTGTATACGAGGAAAGGTTAGCCACTGCAGGAAATTCGGGCCCACGGCGTTCACGACGGCTCCCATGTGGGCTCTGGTGTGTGAGAAGATGAGAAAGAAAAGGGGAAAAGATGGAACTGTACCTGAAAGCCTGCGCCAAGTCGATGCGAATGACCGAGTTCATCCCAATGTGCGCAGTGTAGACAGACAGGGCCTTCTGCAGGTCCCCAATGTCCGAATTGCGGTTATCCGCGGGTAAAGCAGAGCAGAGGATCCGTTGGAAATGGCCGTTGTGTTGGACGCGCCTTCGCTTCCTGAGGAATGGGTTGGTATCGCTTCTGAAAGCGGACAGTGACGGTGTGTCTCGCAAGGTCGGGGGTGAACCGCCTCTATCTCGCATGGGTTGTCATCGCAGCGTTTTTGTCAGGGATGACATTTTTCGCACTAGACAAGGTTCAGCAAGAAGAGGAAGAACAAATTCTGGTGAAGCTTACGGCTCCTCCTGTCCTCTTTCTTCGATTCCTCCGAGGAGTGGTCGACATGGAGTTTCCAGAGTATCTATGCTCTCGACAGCACAAGAAATCACCGGGAGCGACATCATGTACTCCTCGTCGATGAAGAGCCACCGACAGCCGAGAAGTCACCATGGTCTCCTCGAGGGAGCGGTGCATTGGGAACGACCTTGTCTTCGAGTATCCGGACGCGCGAGACTGCCACACATGTGAGTCCGTTGGCGAACACCCTGTGGTCCAACTTGACCGCGAGGTTTTTGACTGAGATGGACTGAGCGAAGAACCCTGGCAACAGAGAGACGAAAGATGCCACAATTGCGAATCAATCGCCAGAGGGACCATTTCCGGAACAGCAGTTCGGACCACATCGATGCTTCTGACATCTGTTGACGACGTCAGACAAGCAGCCCACCATGCTGTTCTCTGCAGGCGCTGATTGCAGTACGCTTGTTGGACCCCCGGATCCAAGCGTCCACAGATTAACCTGTCGTGCAAGGTCCAGTTCGCTAAAGATGCCCAAGACATGGTCACAGTAGTGCCCGGTGATGAGGATGATGACGCACGAGAGGGCGTCAAGTTCGATCATCTTCATATTCCTCAGCAGAGCATTGTCCGTGCCGCCCCCACGACGATTTTGACGTATTTGATGCGCTCGCGCCAGTCTAAGTGCCAATCTTTCATGTCCTGAAGAGTAGCTAAGAGCTGTATGGTCTCTACCGCTGGGCGTTCGCGGTTGCGGCCCTCAGCATGCATCACGCGTGGAAGAAAACGACAACTGGACCGCGTTCCACTGGGGCAGCAAGATGATCGTGCAACGAACGACTGCGGTGAGTACGACACGCAATACTGCCTGCTGGACATTGCCGTCCCACGCCGGACGCTGAAACGCTCCGGCAGGTGGCCCAGGAGCAGAAGAAGCAGCGGAAAGGCCTCACTGCCATTATCGCCAAAAAGCTCCTCCGAACAGATGTAGTCCGGTGGCGCCACGAAGAGATTATAGACTGTGTGGCCATCAGTCTGTTATATATACGGAGGATGGCGCCTTGCCGAGGGAGACTTCGGTCCAGTTGAATGCTGGGACCGCAGGCAGGAAAAGTGAGAAGGACTTGGAGAATAGCTTCAGACGCCATGTCGCGAGTCGTGACCGGCTTCCACTGATCCAAGGGGGTGACGGGGGAAAGGGCGGCGCTCCACGGGGAAAGAGGACGAATCTTTTCTCCTGCAAAAAGCAAATTGTCAGCTCAAAGAGTTTGGAAAAAGGCTTTTGTGATGGGGCGTCTGTCACTCACTTGGGTAGTTCCTTTGGCCGACAGGCGGGTTGGTTGGAATTGACGTTGCCCACACAAAGCAACCAAAGTGCGCGAACAGCAGGGGTTGAAGTCTGACCATGGAGAAGCTCTTCCCCTCTTAAACCTGTTCGGCGATTCCGAAGACAGCGACGTCTTGACCGGTAGAAGTGGTTGACATGGAATCCGTGTCCATTGTTTCTCCAAACACCACTTCCTCAGCCCCAGAGAGACCCAAGGTAAAGGTAAATGGTCAGGCTGGACATGATGAGGAAATGGAGAGGAAAAAGAACCAACCATGCAAGCCCAAGCGACGCAGAGCACCGCACATCCACGCGACAAGCGCCCTGACGGACGACACATGAGTTGTCTGAAGGGCACAGAGGGAGCCATCTTCTCCCAATGCTGCGGTATATCGTCGTGGTGACCTTCAACTCACGCCCTCAATCAGCTCCTCAAGGATGAGTCCCCCACGCCACCGGACCCGGCTTGGTCAGAAGCGTGGAGGACTACCCAGCACCCCTGACCGATGAAAATATACATTAGAAAGGAAAGGAATTGGAAGATGTAAAAGAGTGAGAAGAAAGTGAGCCAAAACAAAGCCTCCGACCTCCAAAGAAAAGGTAGGAGGGGGGCGGGTGAGTAGCTCACCTCTTAACCATTTCCCCATTTCCCACCCCTCCCCCGTATCTCGCCTACCCCTGCTAGAGCCCCCTTCACCCCCCTTCCCCTTCCGAGCAACATCACTATCCGCGAGTACGCACATACCCGCCGTCACTAAAACACCACCTCACTCACTGCCAATGCGGAAAGATGCGATGATGCGCACGGCATTTTTTTCCTTTCACAACTTAGGGATACACACACACACACACACACAGATGGACACACCATCTGCATGCGGCCCGCCGCTGCCGCCGTGTTACACAACACCGCAATGTCGATCGACGCCGACGTGCCTGGCTGGGCAAACGGCGACGGACATCGCATCCATCGGGCGCGGCGCTGCGCTGCGAGTGTCATTGGCAAGGCCAGGGAACGGGTGTGTACGCAAAGGGGTAGGAGGACGGATGAGTGATGTGCGTGTGTGGGTGGGTAGGTGCCTGCCTGCGTGTATTGGGCCAGATGTATCATATCATATCGTATCGGCGGACGGGTAGGTGAAGGCGCTGCTGCGTAGGTACGTCAGTTGAGCTTGGTAGTCGAGATAGGTGGCGGACGGATACTTGCATATTTCTGCGCTGGTCGGCTGAGGAGGGGCGTTGGTGGTTTTGGTTACGGTGGTGGTGGTGGCCAGAATGATGTACATAGAAAAGCTGGGAGGAGGCAACAGGAGAAGAAGAGGTAAACGACAACGCCAGCCAGACACATCTCCGCAACCGCATCAATCGGGCAATTAACCCTAACCAATGAAATATTCTTGAATCAAACTCGCATGCCTGCGCCCAACTATCAGCGCGCGGCTGGCTCTGCGTGTTCCCGTTAGCGCACTATTTACAGACCCAAGCAACAAGGACACGCACGATATTGACAGCAGAGACAGGCCCCACACACCAACAGGGCTGAATACGTGTGACATGACATGGTATGATATGATGATTTGATCTGTCCGCGCCTGCCAGGCGCGACGCAGTCGACAAGGAACAGGGACGGTATCGTACAGATACAAGGACAGACACACAGTCCTGACACCGCAGCCGCCGCCGCCGCCGTCTGCAGACAGGCAACTGGATACACAGTGTTGGTAGTTTGAGGCGACGAGTCTCCCGATCGATCGATCGACGTCGAGACAACAAGCCAGCCGCTGCTACAGCGTGTGTAATGAAATGTGAATGACTGAGAAAAGAGAGCAAGAACAGAAAAAGGAAACGCCAGAAGGAAAGATCAGAGATACCGTAGAGACCCATACGTAGCATGTCCGATCCAGAGCGCCCGCCAAACAATCAAACGCCGTCAGTAGCGCCCTTGCCCGATTCCCGAAGACGAAAGAAAAGTACGCACGCATTTGCCTTTTTTCCTTGGTAGAGTAGGAGACAATGGAAAGAAAAGATGAAAACATACTAAGAAACTCCTTCGCTGATGCATCTGGTATGTATGCGTGCTTGTCGATTGCTCGCTCGCTCCGCTTGCATGCCTGCACAAGCGCGCCGAAAAGAAAAAGGAAAAGAAAAAAAATCTGCTCTGCTACCCTTGCTACTGTGGGAGGCAATGAAATAAAATGTTCAGGTAGATCAAACTGACAAAGAAAACGCCCGAAAGCGCCATGCGAATTCTGTTCACAAAAGATGGCAACAGACGCGGATATGGACAGGACGCGGAATGCATGGAAAAATGTGCGCTGCTGAGGTTGCGCAACATGGATAAAAAGGGTGGATGCGGACAAACGCGCCGCCTCAAACCCTGCGCGACGTCGATTGGAGAAGCCGGTCTGCCCTCTCAAACACGTTGCCTGCAAAGCGGCCTGTGATGGGAGGGTCCACGGGCGTCGACGTTGGGCCCAGAACCATGCTGGGAGGCGGCGGGACATGGCCCGGGGTGCTCGGAACAGTCGCCTGAGCTGCAGCGCCCAGCGCGGCGCTCATGGGAGTGGCAGGCTGAACCGGCGTTGGAGTAATGTGACCAATGCTAGAAGCCGGCGTGCTGTTGTGGGAAGAGTAAGGACCAGGAACCGAAGTGCTGGTGGGACCAGGGACGAAAGGAACAGGCCCAGACGAGGTGTTGTTAATGCTGTTCCCAAAGGCGTGGCCATGGCCATAGTTTCGAGACTCGCTGCGGGGCGGGAAATGAGTGGGCGTCGAAAAGGAGGATACAGAATCAGAACGGACGGCCAGGTGGCTCCAGGGAGAGGATGTAATGAGGATGCTAGCCGCCTTTACAGCCTTCTGGATGGGCTTCATGAAGGACTTGATGTCTTCAGGAAGCGGACCAATCTGACCGAGATCCTTGACTGCAACGGCGAGGTCGCTCCAGGTCTTGTGGCTGTCAGTTGAGTCTTTGAAAAAAGGTCGGGATCTTACCTTAACATATGCAGTGCAGAGCTCCCAGAAGCGCTGCGAGGCACGAAACTCGCTGTCGCGCAGTTTGATGGATGCAAGAACCTCGTTCAGCGACGTAGCCGCCTGATGCGCTTCTGTCGACCGCTCCAAGACCTTGATCCATTTGACATGTGTCATGAGGCCACGCTCAGGATCAGACTTGGCAGCGTGGCAGGCTTGCTCGAATCTTTGGTGACAGACCGGCATGTTTTGCAGCGTCCAGTAGCACGCCATGCCCAGTTTTTGCCAGATTCTTTCAAACTGCTGCTCTTCGTCCGCTTCTTCCATGCTCTGCATCGTGCTGCTGCGCGACATGCTCACCGAGCCGAGAGTGGCAAACGACTCTCCGGAGCGAGGAGTGACGGCAGATGCTGCGCTCGTCAGGGTGTTTGATCGGCCATTTTCCTGCATGGGCGGAACAAGCCCAAGTCCGCCGTTGGGCGCGACGTTGGTATCGAGAGACAGGCCTTGCTTCCTTTGACCGGGGTGCCTCTGACTGGGACGAGGCGCCGTCTGAGTTGGGGTCGTCGAAACCCGAGCATCGCGTCCGTCGGCCTTGGGTCCAGCCGGGTCGACAAACTCGACGCCGAGAATTTCGCAAGCATTGCGTGCCTCGACAGTTCCCATGTACTGCGCGTTCAGCTGAGCACGCCATGCTCGCCGCACTGCAGGATCATCTGCTGCCTTGGACATGTCTTCCATTGCGTCGTGAAGCAAGATTTCGAGGTTGACGAGGGCGTCGAGACACGCATCCGCCTCTTTGAGAATCTTGTCGACCAGACTGTCGGCCTCGTCTTCCTGATCCTCGGTCAAGGCGTCGAACCGTTCGAGCAATTCCGACAGCGCATAGGCCCCAGTGCGCGCACGATGGAATTGGGTCATGAGTCCTGGCTGACCGGGAACATTGGCACGGCGGAGCAGTCTTTCTGTGGGCAGGAGGTAGTCGATCGCAGACTCAGCCGTCAAGCGAGCCGCTTGCACAACCTCCTCGTACTCGGCCGTCCAAGGCTTGTGCTCCACGAGGTTGGACAAGGGGCGCATCTTGGCCTTGGATTGGTCTGCGGGAAAGCCGTTGCTGGAGAATTCGGGGAGAGCTGACCCGTGACTCATGCCGCGTGAGTGGTTGGTGTTGTTGGTTCGTCCTTCGGTGACTGGTGCGAGTTCTGTGGCCTTGCGACTCACCATGCCCATTCGCTTTGCCCGGATTGCGTTGGAGCCGGTGCCTTCACTATGGCTTCGGTTGCGCTCGTTCCCATTCACGGCCAGAGGCGCAACGGGCGGCCTTCGCGATGCCGCGCTTTGCTGTGACTGGACCCTCGCATGTGATCTCGCCGGAATGGGAGGAGCGTTACCTGGGGAGTCGGGTTTCCCGGTAATGTCTGTAAAGGCATCCATACCGCTGATGCTAGGCTTGACGGGAAACCGGCCGCCGGCTCGCGTGCGCATGGGACGAGGCGTTTCCATGTTGCCCTCGCTACTGCCGTCAGCATCACCCAGCGTCACGGCGCGCCCAACGTACCTCGAGTCCCCCTCCGACTCGACCTTGAGCCTTTGTCTTGTCGAAACCTGCCGCAGATATCGCTTGACTTGGGTGGTGATTAGGGCGTCGCGCTCATTGTCTCCCGACGGCACAGTTGCCCTTTCTTTGATGTTGAGGATTTCGGGCGGCGGAAAGGAGATGGGATTGCCGTCGAGCTTGAGCATGTGCAGGCTGCTTATGTCGCCGAGACACACGGGCAGCTTCTCGATCCTGTTGCGCTGGATGGCGAGGACCTTGAGCGAGGTGAGGTTGGCAATGTCGTCGGGGATCTCGCGAATCTTGTTCTTGCTGACGTCGAGTATCTCGAGGGTGCGGATTTGCAATATCTGTTGCCGGATTTAGTATCGCTGGCGTCATCGTCGTACCGGGAGTAACATACGGCCGGGGGAAACTCGCGCAAGGCATTGTATCGCACGTTGAGGTATCGCAGGCGCGCGCATTCGGACAGGCGGAGGGGGAGCGTGGTAAAGGAGTTGTGGGAGAGGGCGAGTCTGGAGCCTATTAGAGGTGGATCTCGAGGCAACTTGTGGGCAAGCTGGGCAGAGCGGAGCGCACCTCTCAATGTCAGCCTTGATGATGTCGACGACATCGTCTGGCAGGCGCTTGATGCTGTGGTGGCCGAGATCTATCGTGACTCCAGGCTGCTGGAGGTCCTTGGCGACGACGTCCGGGTCAGGGTCGTTGCGGCGGGGGGTTTCCTCCCTGGCCTGGGCGATGGCCTTGCGGGCCAGGAAGATGACCTCGTCGTCCTGGAGGGGCGGGCGGTCTTCGTTCATTGTTTGCGCATGGCCGGGAGTGGTTGGGGGGGGAGGGTTGAATGAAAGACCGTCTGTCCGTTATTGCGGCTGATGTCGATGTAGGAACCCGCCCGGTTTCCAGTGTCGAGCAGCGCACGGCCCAGGTCCACGCGCCGGCGCCCTGGGTTAACCTCAACTGACTGGAGAGAGCCAACGGTCGACTACGACAACCTGTAACCCGCCAAACGTCACAACGTCCCATGTCAACTGTGGTTCATACAAAGGCCACCTTTTCCCCAAAGGAGCGACCCGCACCCCTGTCCACTCTCGCCATTCCGGGCTCTAACTAGCTGAGCAAGAATGCTTCCACCGTGGTCCCTTGCGCCCGTTGACTCCGTTTTGGGCGACGTGTCGAACGCGTGGGCCAAGCATGTGATGTCTAAGGATTCCTGATATCACTCAGGTGGCCATGTCACAAATGGCAGGGGTACGACATGTTATTTCCACTTTCGCAAGTCCTGTCTTTAAGCCTTGCCCGCTGCTGCTCTTGCAATTAACTACTTCACTCAATCCCATCACTCTCCAACTACTTGCTCAAAATGTCGCTCTACGTCTCATCAACCATGCACCGCGCCTACACGTACCTATTCGGGCGACAACCGCAAACCGACCTCGAAGCCGTGCTAGACCGGCTGCACCAGCGGCTCGAGGACGTCGAGGGCGGCGTGACGGCGCGCGACACCAAGATTGCCGTGCTCGAAGAGCGCGTCGCGCGCCTGGAAGCCGAACTCAAGGCCCAGAAAATGTCGATGCTGCAGCAGAGGACGGCTCTGTCGGAGCAGCTCGTCCACGTCCGCCAGGCTCGCTCCGGAAGCTTGCCGCAGCCGCTGCAGCCCCTTGTCGCCGCCAACCACCACTCTGCTTCTTCGGGCAGCGCGCGCTCCTCTCCGGGCAAGCTTGCTTCGTCGACTCCTCCAGGGGCTTCTTCTTCGTCGTCGTCGTCCTCTTCCCTGGCTGCGAGGTGCTACTAGCATTCCTGCGGAAAAGGGGGACCACTTTCCCAACCAAAAAAAAGTCCCCTTGGAAAACCTGGATTTGAAAAAAAAGGCGCCCTGGATTAGCAGCATCAGCACTTGGGCAGCGGGCGGTGGGCCAATCACATGGTTCCAACAAAACAACGAGCCTCCTGTGCCCTTCCAACGAGTCTACCCACTACACATGTCAGCGCGTTCTGGTTCCTGGATTGGCACGCAGCAGACAGACATGTTATCGTCGTCGCCACTCGCCTGTCTCCACGTCTTGACCGGCAACCCACGACGTCACTGCGACTCCACTCGGGTTACCCATCGCGGATATCACTGATATTCTGCCCTCGTGTGACAGGCTGGCTGAGCTGCCTTGATCTCACATCGGCAGTTGCTTTGCATGATCGACTTGTTTTCTACAAGAGCCACGACTGCGACAGACTGCCCGCACGGCGTCATGTCTGCAGCGGCGTCACGCACGGTGGAACAGCACTTTGGAAATGCGAGAACGCGGAAATGCATCTGGAGCATCATCACTGCACTTTTAGCCTCCCTGCCGTTTGCTGGTCGCATTAAAAAGCGATTCAGAGGGCAGAGGCATAAATGATTGCCAGACCTGGGCACATCCACTTTAATTCATCGTCATTGTAGATGCATACCCTACCTCGATTAGACGACCTTTTTTTTGCTGTACATAAACTTTTGGATGCAACCGAAGAATTTGACTAGCTCCTATGCGCGAAGAGTAGCAACTCCTTAGGACCATCTGCTTTTTGATTCATTGAAGAACCATTCCTGCGCCCTTTCTTCCGTCTGAAGAGCGAGCTCTCTCTTAGGAGAAAACCTAGAGGGGGGCTTGCTCATGTTCCTTTTCATAGCTTGTCCCCTGCGAGTATCGGGAAGTTGGCCTTCGACATGGCCGATCATGTGCTTGGAGATCTCGAGAGGCACCTGGATGTCGCCTTGGTTGACGATAAAGGCCTGGATAGCGGAGATGGCGGCCCACAGACGGTTTTCGGCCTCTGGGAAGACGAGACTGCGCGGACCGTAAAAGACCTCGTCCGCAACCTCCTCAGCATGGCGCGGCAGGCAGTGCATAAACTTCCAGTTGTCTTTGGCGCCGCCCTCGCGTCCCATGGCCTCTGTGATTTGGAAACCGGCAAAATCTGCCATCTTCTTCTGCGCCTCGGCTTCCTGTCCCATCGAAACCCACGTGTCGGTGACGAGAACGTTGGCGCCAGCAACGGCTTCTGATGGCGATGTTGTCTCAATCAGACGGCCGCCACCGCTGCCAGGGCCAGCCGCTGCTTCGGCAATCTGGTCCCGAATCGACGAGGGGATTTCGTATCCCTTGGGAGTAGCAACGGCAAGGTCAACGCCCAGCTTGGCGGCACCAATGGCCAGGTCGAAAAGGACATTGTTCGCGTCACCGATCCAGGCGAGCTTGAGGCCCGCAGAGTCTAGTGAGTCTGAATGGGGGGCGTAAAGGAAGTTTTCGGAAATGGTAACGAAGTCAGCGATGGTCTGAAGAGGGTGGTAGAGGTCCGAAAGCGCGTTGATGACGGGGACGCTGCTGTGCTTGGCCAGCGTTGCGACGTCCGAGTGAGGGCCAACACGCGCGAAAATGCCCGCAACCATGCTGGACATGACAACAGCCGTGTCGTAGAGGGACTCGTTGACCTGGGTGAATTAGACGAGTCGATTGTAAGAGGCCAATGGCTTACACCTAATTGAATGTCTTCCTTGCCTAGAAACATGGGGTGTCCGCCCATCTTGACAACTGCGCCTTCGGTCGAGATGCGCGTGCGCGTGCTGCGCTTGCTAAACGTCATGGCGATCGTCTTGCCATCCAATGCGCCTCTGATGGAGTTGGGCACACTGCCCCCTTTGATTGAGCGCTTGTAGGAGAGGGCATTGCGAACGAGGGTTGTGAGCTCTTCCGGGGTCAGGTCCGCGATGGACAGCAGGTGGCGCGGCGGTTTGGTCGGCGCGTTGGCGGAATGGTAGCCGCGGCGAGCAGCGGGAGCCCTGGTCAAGGTGCGCAGAGCAGGAGTACAGAGGCGGAGGGGAGGCATGGCGGGAGAGGAGCTGGAGGTAAGATAATATGAGACGAGACGGCAAGCGAGGAACCCAGGGCGCCTCGGAAGCTGCAAACGGCCAGTCGCGAAGGTGACGAGAGAAGTTGGGGCGCTCGGACAGAATTTCGCCCTACCACTACCAGGATCTACGCCTTCCGTTCCGTTCCCCGCGAGCGGCCCTCTTCCGATAGGCTGCCGCACCACGTTCCTAGTCTCAAGTCAACTACTAGTCGTCCTCTTGCTGCGCCGTCTCTCCCCAACCTCACTCTCGATCCACCCTTGGCTGTACGGAGCTGGCCTCGTCTATCGCCCCCCAGAGGATGCTGTAGAATCGCTGCCTCCATCTTCCCTCGCTTCCACCGCATAACCCGCCATGTCCGATACCCCGTGGGGCTCAACCGCAACCCCAAACTCCAGACCAGCTTCGACCATGTCTGCCAAGTCAAAACACTCGACGCGCAAGCCGCCGCCGGATGATGAGGATACCGAACAAACCCCTCTGCTCGCCCGCGACGAGAGGACCGACGAAGAGGACGACGACGACGACACGATACAACGCCCCACCCGCTCCCAAGCTGCTTGGTCACTGTTGGGCTGCCTCCGACGCGACACCGAGGAACGCAAGACGCGGTGGCCCAGCCTCGTCGCATTATTGATACTATGCCTGCTCGTCATTCTCATCATGGTGGTGGGCTTCTTTGCCCCCGCCACCGTCGAACAATACGCCAAAGAAGCCGTCGTCTTTGAGCCGACGGGCCTGAGCTTCCAGTCGTTGACGCCCGAAGGCGTATCGGTCCGCGTACAGGGTGACTTCAAGATGGACGCCTCGAGAGTGGATACCAAGTCGGTGCGGGACTTTGGCCGCTTCGGGACGTGGTTGGCGAGAAGTGTGCAGAGCGGCGAGACAAAGGTGCAAGTGGTGCTGCCCGACTACAGCAGCGACGTCGTGGGCTCTGCGATAATACCGCCACTCAGAGTCGACATCAGAAATGGCCACACGACACACGTCGACTTTGTGGCGGATCTCAAGCCGGGCTCTTTTGACAGCGTCCGAGACATGGCCAACGACTGGATGCATGGCCGTCTGAGCAAACTCAAGGTGGAGGGCAAGGCGCAGGTGCCTTTGAAGTCAGGCATCTTTCCGCTCGGCACTACGTCGATCCAAGAGTTGTTTGTGTTTGGAGGTGAGGTCCACCCTGTTTTGTTTTCGGAGGGGGAAAAGCTAATGCCAGACATTTACTAACAGTGCCTTGGCCACAGGCAATGCAATTCCTTCAGTCCCAGCCTACGAAATAGAGGGGCTCAAGGTTCACGAAAAGATACTGCCAGATGCCCGCAAGGGCGTGGAGGCTCTCGTAAGCCTTTCGGTCGACAATCAGTTTCCTTTGGATCTTACCGTTCCCGCGCTTGGATTTGGAATACTCGTCGCCAATTGCGAACCCGAGGATCCGTACATCATGGTCGCTGATGCCATAACAGATCCTATCTTAATTTCTCCCTATACAAATGTCCTAGTCAATGTCACTGGTGTTGTTAGACAGATCCCAGACGAGCTCATGGAAAATTGCCCTGGAAAGAAAAAGTCGCCCCTAGACTTGTTGATTAATGATTACATTCACGGCGAGGACCCCAAGGTCTACGTCCGAGGATCCGACTCGCCCGACGTCAACACGCCCAGGTGGATCACCGACCTCATGTCCGACATTACTGTTCCTGTTCCATTCCCCGGCGAGCTTCCCCAGAACTTGCTCAAGAACTTTTCCCTTTCCGACGTTCACTTTCGCCTGCCGAGCGTCAGTGCCGACCCCGGGACACCCGAGGCGCAACCGCGTATCGACGCCAAAGTCAAGGCGCTCGTGGGATTGCCCGAGCAGATGAACTTGCCCATCAATGTTGACAAGGTCCGCGCGGACGCCGACATTTTCTACCACGGCAAGAAGCTCGGATATCTCGATCTCAACAAGTGGCAACCAGCAAATGCCACGCGCGTCCACGGCAAGAATGAGACTGGTCTCTTGGTGCAGTCTGAAGTCAAGAATGCTCCACTCTTCATCACCGACGAGGACCAATTCACCAAAGTTGTTCAGGCGTTGTTGTTGGGCAAGGAGAGTTTGGTGTTGAGTGTCAAGGCAGAGGTAGATGTAGAAATGGTAACTGGGCTGGGTTCGTTCAAGATTCAAAAGATTCCGGCCAAGGGCGTCGTGCCAGTCAAACGTGGGTCACTCTAGACTTTTCCTTTCATTCCGCCGTCACGAATCTCTTTTCTATCCTTTTTCTCCGTAGAAGCCTAGAATACAACAGACGTCATTGTTCAACCACACATCTGACATTCTTTGCCGCGACAGCTATCGGTTCCGGCGGCGACAACAGCGGTCACAGTCCGTTCTCCCATCTCTCGCCAAAAATCGGCAACCTCAGCATCGTCGAGACGACGCCCGACTCGATCCGCATGACCGCGCACGTCAACTTCACCAACCCGACCAAATACTCGGCCGACGTTCCCTACGCCGACATCTTCATCCTGACTAATGGCACCGTCATGGGGCACGTCACGGCGCATGACTTGGCTATCGGACCGGGCAACAACACGAATATCCTGGTTGAGGCGGTGTGGGATCCGGCGGGCATGAGTGGCGGCGACGGAAAGGCTGTCGGGAGGGAGTTGTTGTCGCAGTGGCTGTCAGGTACGTTGTGATTCTGTCGATCTCCCGTCCATCCATCAACACATGCCCTGCGTCTGAGGTTGGGCGGCGTCATGGTCATGTTGTGTGATGTGACAGGTCACATGTGTAGGTTGAATTTGATGGTGTGCTGATGTTGTGCTGTGTGGACAGGCTGGAACACAACGCTCGAGCTCAAAACCCACAACGCGACGATACCGGCGCTGCCGTCGCTGGGCTACGCTCTGTCGCCCATGGGCGTCAAGCTGGCGACACCGAAGCTGGGTGGTGACGATGGCCCGCATTTCATCAGGGGCGCGACGGTACGTCTATCTTGTCTCCCTTCCTGCACCTAACCCTCCTGCTCCCCCTCACCCTCGAAACCCCCTCTCTCCGTCACTCACTCACTCACTCAACCCCACCAGATGCACCTCCTCTCCTCAACCGCAATTTTCACCCTTGCCTCCCCTCTCCGCGCCACAACACTCTACGTAACCTACCTCAACGCGACGGCCCTGTACCACACCAACCCCGTCGGCCGCATCGAATACGACCTCCCCTTCGCCGTGCCCCCTGGGCTCTCCGAAACCCCCCGTTTGCCCGTCGCTTGGAGTCTCGGCAGCGTCGGCTACGAGGCCGTCCGCAAGGCGCTCGGTGGCCAGTTGCGCCTTAATGCGAGCGCTGATGTCGGGCTGAAGGTTGGCCGCTGGCAGGAGCGCGTTTGGTTCGTGGGGCACGGGTTGGGTGCGAGTGTGAGGTTGTAGGCAGGCTCATGGGGAAGGAAGAGAGGGGTTTCGTTGCTGGGGTGGTCGTTTTGGCTGCATTTTCTTTGTTCAGTGATGATGTCTTGCAGCTGACGATGCCATGCCATGCTTTGCTCTTTGGGCCTACTCTATTTCTTGATGCGGTAGGTGGCTGGGTGGGCGGACGGGTCGATCGGTCAGCCAGTCCTTCTTTTGCGCTGTTGCTCGGCATTGCTAGAGTCCATTTTTGTCTGTTTTTCAGTGCATGCGCGCCTTCGTCCATGCTTTGGTTATTGCCTGCCTGGCTTGCACGCGCTGACTCGACTTGGCTTTTGCGTTTGAGTAAGAGTCTATGTAACGTCTTGAGTCGTTTTTTCGCGTGGCACTAGTGGAATTCAAGCAAAGCATTTGAGCTAGACTGACTGTGCCGTGTTAACTGGACAGGGTATCAGTGGGGAATGGCAACGTCTCTCTCGACCCTCTGTCTTCTACACAAACAGACTGTCTTGTCTACGAATGAAATCGAGTCTGCGAAACCACCGGCAGCCAGCTATGCCTGAATCGCTACTTTCTCATAAAGCGCCTTCCCCTGCAACATCTAACCACCGCCCACACCTCCACCCCACGGCCCAGGCACCGCCCCAATCTCCTCCAAACGTCTCCAGCTCGCTTCTTCCAAACACCGACACGTCGTCTCCAAAGCCATGCGACGCCTCTGCTCCTTCTCCAGCTCAGCATGCAAAGTCCGAATCTTTCCAATCGCCTCCTTCAACATCGTGCCGTCGACAAAGCTGTGGTAATCGCGCGGGTCTTTGCTGTAATCCACGGGCGGGAACGGTTCGTGCGAGTGTTTTTCGAGTAGGAATTTGAGGGTGATGTGTGTCAGTAAGAGCGAGCCGTGGAGCCAGCCAGCGTGCGCGGCGCTTGGCTTTGTGGAGTGCGGATCTGACGTCTGAGAGCGTCTCTGGATGGTAGTCCGCGGCTTTATCATGTGCATTACCACTGCCTTCGCTGGGCTTGTCGTTGGTGCTATTGGGCGGTGTTTGTGTGATTGGAGTGTCAGCACCGATTGGCTCGTTTTTGTCGCTGTCGAGCGGAGATCGTCCGACTGCGGTATCGCCGCTGCTGGGCTTGTTGTCGCTGTTGAAGGAAGCTTATCTTTCAACCACTTGATACAACGAATGTGCTTTTCCAGATCTCGGATGGTGGCATCCTGCTTGTCGCAACGGCACATCATTTCCTCCAGATCCGATCCCGCCGCCTCTTTGAAAATCTCCTGCCTCTCCAGTTGTTCCTTGGTGATCGATCTCTCCAAGCTCCGGGCCTGGAGCTGCTCTTTGAGTCGAGTGATGGTTGTTCTTAGCTCATCTCCAATTGCGTGCTCTGCTCTCAGCCGCGCTTCCAGTTGTTCTGTGGCCGCTTTTTGGGCGTGGGAGCTTCATTCGGTCGCACCTGGCTGCCAGACGTAGAAGGATTTGGTGCGGCAGTTTGTGTGTTGTTTGCATGCGACGGGTAGATTCTGGTCGAACACCCCTGATTCGCAGTGATGTTCTGCAAGGGGAATATCGCTGGCGTTGAAGAATCCGACATGTCGACTAAATTCTGGTTGGTTTCTGAATTGGCCGAAAAGATTCTACAAACGACGCAGAGTTGAGGGCACGCGGGGTGCTAATCGGCGGCAGACAAGGCAGAGAGCCATAAATGCACGGCAGAGCATGAGGCTCGAAAACAGAATTGCCTTAGGTTGAGGCCGCTCACTGTCTCTCAGCAAGCCGAAGGCAGTGATCTGAAGGCTGATTTTTGAGCAGCATTGAAGGACCTTCGCCACGTTGACGCTCAAGGCTTTGCTCTCCCTGAAATGGTTGAGGGAAGAATTCCGCTTTCTGTCTAACGATGACAGTGCAGTTCCGCCTGACGCGTAGATAATACGGCCAAGCAGCTTCTTTCGTACTCAGATCCGGCTGGTGCCTTGAAATGCTAGAGGAAGAAGATCCCGGTATCTTGTGATAGAGGGCTTCTCATCGATGGAAGAAGGTCGATGTATTGAGTGACTCCCCGAAACGAAGCGAAGTGACTGGAGCAAGGAAAACATTAGAAATGAAAACAGTGTGAGTCCAAATTCAGCTCGACTCTTTCGTCCCTCGCAATTATATCCAAGTCTTGCCTTCCATGAAAAAACCTCCGAAGCAGTGTGGTTTCTCTCCTGGCTACCTTACCGGGCGACACGTAATGTCTTTGTCTGATTTCAGACCTTCATCTCCGCCAGGCTGTCAACCAACCCAGGAATGACTGTGGCTGTGATAGGGCAACATTCAGTTGCTTGCGGGGCTGACGCATGGAGAATGAGGCGGAATCAGCTGGAGAAAGCGTCTGACACGTTTTCTGCGAAGAAATCGTAAAAGGACGGAGCTCTGTACAGGTACAAGCTGTCTCTTACAAGTCATCCAGCGAGGTTTGTCCTTACACAAAACTCCAAAAGTCAACGTAACACAAAGCACGGCTTATATGCGCTTGTTGTGCTGACAAATCTTCACATGGACACAAATCAATGTCTTGGGGCGAGCCTTGCGTTATCCCTGATAGTGGCTTGACTTTGGCGATTGCAGCACTTTGAACGGGGCTGACAGGGCTTTTCCGCTCGCCCTAGAGCTTCCAATTTCATCAAGATGCATCTCATCTGCGATGCAATCAGAACCCGTTTTTGCTCATCCAGTAGCATGCATGCACAGCAGGTCGGACATGGCGGAAACGACAGATGAAAGACCGCTCCAGCCGTCAACACCGTTTCCTCCTTAATTGGGTATTCTCCTTTCTCAAGAGACTAATCACCTTCAAATTACTATAAACTCTCTTCAATCATACCTTCAAATGACGGTGCTGTCGTCGGTAATACCGACAACATATTCTGTCTTTTTGAACATCCCACAAGCTTCTTACGACACGCTGCGGATTCGGCGGACAAAACCCACGCCTTCAACATGAGCTAACCAGACCCGGACCGAATGAGGGTTCCGGGAACCGGAGAGCAATTACTTAGGGCCTGAAATCGACGTGCGACGCATTGACCCTGGAATAGCGTTTGATGAAGAAATATCGCCTCAACAGCGAGTGTAAAGGTATGTTGCATGTTCTGGATTTTGGATCCAATCGAGAAGCATTCATTCGCTGCCGCTATTGTGCCTTAGGAGTTCCAATCTGCTACAGCTGTCCATTGCAAACGTATAACTCAGCATTGATGCCTTCATTTTGGCGTGAAAACCCTCTTTCCCGAAAGACCAAAGGATCATCGCTTGCACTCGAGCCTCCCTCAAACTGCAATGACAGGACGTCGCAGCAAAAATAATCAACCGCTCCAACTACACACCGACTCATTCCCGGGCAAGGTTGGAAAGCCAATTCAAACACCAAAACCTCAGGCGTATCTATATGAAAGCACTTTCACGGTTCTTCGTATAAGCTGATGTGGCTTCAAAACAGACTCACAAGTCCGCTAATCGGGCGCAGATGGAGAGACAGTCCGCCCACAATGAGCACACTTCGCGACCCCACACTGCGCGCAGTCATTCGAAAAAGTTCCTAATGCGTACCCGGTATCGTTTTGAATCTGCTTGTATCACTCTCGTCTTTCTTTTTGGATGCGTCGCGCTTCCTCGCGGAACTCTCCTAGAGATGGCACGTCATCACATGAAATGGGGGAAGCCGCAATCGCGGCAAACGTACTTCCGACGGCGTGATGGCGGAATGTGAAGCCGCACTGGTTCATGCCGTCGAGGGCGTAAAAGTCATCAAACATGTCACGCAGTGCGAGGCCCTCGTCCTGGATCGTGCAAAGGCCTATGACGAGGTCGAAATCGGCGTCTTCGTCGACGACGATGAGTTTTCAGCGATACGGTCGTCACTTCATGGAGATCTGTTGGCCGGTATGTGGAGTGTCATCGCCCCAGAATTGCAATCGACGCAGCCGACAACGCTTCTTCCGGCACGGTCATCAGGGATCTCGGGCAGAGCTTTGATGCGACTGCGGTCAAAATTGATGCGGGTCAGGTAAGATTGACGGGCGAAGTTGCGAGCTCAGTCAGGCTTGAAGCGGGCAGTGGCAGCATGTTTGCCCTTGTGGCCACCGTCGGGAGACGGGTCAAGAACTTGGAGCGTCCGCTGCCACAAATCTGACCTTTTCTAGTTACACACCTGTGTTACCTGGTATCCAACGACAGCTGTATTTTGCTCAAAGTCAACGAATGAATGAGACAGACTTGAGATTCTCTTGCCCTGAACCCCTGGACGAGAAAGTCTATTCGTCAGTAACGGAATGTATGATGTGTCTACCTCTCATGGGTGACCTGAAATAATGCACACTGCACTGATGCGCGTCAGGATGGCGTACAGCAGCGGAGAACCAATCTCTGAGCCCATTCGAGCCTTGGAAACAATCCATGGTCTTTCTTCATGCACGAGAGCCCGCCCAAATAGCGACACCAGGCAGAATAAGCAAGGCGTACCCGAAAAATAGCGGGCTCGGTGAGAAGGCGCGCAGATCAAACTTTTATTCCTCGTGTAGGTGATCAGGCACAGCCCCGAGGCAGTGATCAAACCCTGATTTCTAAACGCTTGATGCTTGATACTGCTGGTGAATTCCCAGAACCGGCGATTTCATTGTACATTACACCTGTCAGGGCCTAAGGTTCTAAAGTGAGGCTCCTTCTATGTGGTCCAATGAAATCGGTCTTGCGTAATGTCGAAGTGTTTACAGTCAACATCTTGGTGTTTGACGAAGGCTGAAGACTGAGAATGCACGCAAGCTTCTTGAGTGGTGAAGTTTCACCTATTGCTGCAATCAGTCTGCTTCCTTCTGGTTGTTCGCATCGCCCTCTCCATCCTTGTCAATCTGTGGTGGAGCTCATTAATGACTGTGAGTATTAAAAAGAGAGGAATTTTTGGGCGGCAGCAGCGGTAGGCAAGCGGGCAGGCTTGCTGAATTCTTTGAAAGAGCCGCACAGAAGGGAACTTTGTCGTATCATTGGATTGTGATTGCAATACTCTCATGGCTAGAGTGTCCGGTTTCACACAAGCGACAACAGGGGAAGCCAGGGGCAAGCGAGCGTCAGGCGACTACCCCACATCATCATCTGCAGCCCAAAGTCTTGCTCAGCTGGGCTCCGATGGACACCTGGAGACTCGATCGAGAAAAATTGCACGCAAAATCTGGAGTTACCGGTGCTGTCCTAATGCCCCTGCGAGGCCGCAATCGAAAGCAAGACCGATCCTAGCTGACCATCTCCGATTGAGAAGCCCTCCGCCAATGTCGCCGGCTTTTTTTCAAGTCTTCCATTGTTCTGGTTCCTGCTCAAGCTAATGTCGTTGCTTTGTGTTCGATTTTAGCCTTGCCAAGTCAGACTTGAATAAAAGAGGAGTCCTCAACGCTTGTGGATCTTCATCGCTGCACATGTCGTTAGTCTAAACCTTTGGTTTTCAGGTATTTACTCTCTCAGGATTTCCTGTCCTGCATACCTGGGATCTTCACCGTTACTCCCTGCCTCTTCCTCTTGCGAGTGACTCCGTCATCGTTGTCTCCAGGGCTTTTCTCATCTTCAATCTCCACATCGTTGTCCCCAGTGTTGTCAATGTTCTCAGCGGTGGGAAGCCACGATGGCTTCGGACGGGATGCGCGCGCCGTGGAAGTACCGGGGTTGTTGGCGTTGCCAGCCTTCTTGATGGCCTCCAGACGAGAGATGTGCTCCTCGACCTCATCCACCTCCTTGTCTTCGGCACGCGACTTGATATACTCATCGGCTGTCATGGGCTCCTCAGAAGGATCGAACGAGGAACAGTTGCAATGCTGCTTCTCATCATTGTAGATGCAGTTGGCGCAGGCGCCACTGAAGAAACCGGGGATAGCGCGACAGCCGACAAAAGGACGACCCAAGGAACCAGCATTGCAGCAACGGTCGCAGGGAGTCTTTTGACGTAGGCCAGCCAGCTGAAGAATCAAACCAGAGCCTCCAGAGGGACGATGGAGGATGTCGATGGCCTCGCATTTTCCAGTCATTAAGATCGCGCTACGGCCGTGAGGAAGGTCATCCACCTGCTGACGAATATAACGAATGCGGTTTCCACCGGCAGCCTGCTTCGAGTCAGAAAATCGCCCAGACAATGTTGCTATGGGGAATGTACATTGCGAAGGCGCTCCCTCAGCTCGTCTTCCTGAACGATGAAGGCAGAAGCAGGAATAGGCGGCAGGTGACGCTCCCTGTCTTCTTGTTCCTTAGGCTGAGTAGCCATCTCAGGCTTCTGGTGTGGGCTAGGTCGACTGCGCAGGCTGTAACGCGTGTCAGTACGAGAAGCCAACGAGGCAGCATTGATCTCGAGGTCGTGGCGTGCGTCCGGAAGAGAAGCTCTCGAGGTCTCTTGCCTGTGACGCGTGTCGGAACGAGAAGTAGTAGAGGCTTCAGGATCGGTCTCTTGTTCATGGAGCCTTTCCATAACAGAATCGACGGGGGTCGCAGGGTCGTTTCGTTGCTCGAAACTGTTATCGATTTCAGCCTTCGCCAGCTCGTAGTTCTTGCGCAAGATCTCCTGTTGGAGCCTCTTGATGACGTTCATGGCCTTGACGAAGCGGTCTTTGGACACGTAATCTCCCGTCTCTGTGCCAGCGAGAAGCTCTCCGACTTCAGTCTGCATCGTTCCATCCTTGATAGAATCCATTGGCGACTGAGGAGTAGCGAAAGGTAGTACCTGGCGCTGGCGGGCGTTGAAACGATGGGAGAGGGCGCAACTCTCGGCGGAAATGCAGGCAGACAAGAAGCGGTTGAGGTCTTATGGTGGACGGGAAAGAAGGCCCCGCGACGCCCTTCCCCGAACGGAAAGTTGGTGAATTTGGTTAGGCAACGTTCTCGGCGCAGTACCGCTTCACGTTCCCGGCGCAGTGCCAAAGAGCAACACGGGAACGCCGAGAAGTCGGGGAACGTCACTAAGTGAATGGCGATGACATTTTGATATCCACTTGAACAGGCAATGCGACAGGGCTCAGCTCTAGTGCCGACACAAGCCATTGCGGCCATCGCTCCACAACACTTAACGCTCTCCTTCTCACACTCCTGACACTGCCAACACGCGTTACTTCACCCACGAAAACGCAGCCGCGTGAGCGAGAAGCCTGATATTGAGCAGTGGGCCACCGAAACAGCCTTGACTGTCGAAGAATTGGCCAAAGTAAAGACAACAGCCTCAGCCATGGCGGCGCCGGCCGAAAAATCGCAAACGGGCACCAGCGAGCCAGAGGAGACTCCGGATGCCCAGAACACGAGAGTCCAGAAGCGATGGCGGATGAACCTTGAAGAGTCATTGAGACAGCAGTACCATAAGCAGCTCGAAGAGGCGGATGAGAAGCTCAAAAGAGGTTATGAAGCCAGGCTAGAGCAGGAAAAAACAAAGATCCGAGAGGACGAGGAACAGAAGTTCAATTTTCGCTTCCACAGGGAATTTACCAAGTATCAATGCGACTTCGTGGACGGCGAACGTCAGAAGAACAGCAAGGCACTTGACCATCTCAAGGCTCGGTGGAAGGATGGCCCCCAAATGAACGCGGAACTCTGCGTGGAGCAGGACTCTCATAAGATGCTCAAGCGCAAGTACAACGATCTTGAAGCTCAGTTGGATGCCGAGCGCGCAACCAAGAAACATATGAGAGACAACTCGGCCAAGGATAAAGAGCTTATCAACAAGCTGCTCCAGGAGTTGCAGAAGAAAGAGGATTGGATTGAAGCGACGGACTCTCCCATGGACGAAGCCTGGAGCGACCTATATGATATCAAGAACGCGGAGCTGGACCACGTGCGCGAGCTGCTCAGGCAACAGAGGATCAGCAGAGGAGAGAAATCCAGGGAGGCCAAGATGTGGAAAGCGAAAGCGGAAGCGCTGCAACACGAGATCAGAGAACTCACTGTCAAGAAGGTGCTACCAACTCCGGACAACAACAAGAAAGCGGATTTCAAATCGATGCGTCTCGAGTGGGATGGAATTGGAACTCCCCGCTTGGTCCCTAGAAGCGCCCAAGACCATGCCACAGAGTAAACCTGGTAGCAAAGGATGCAACACTATGCCATGTCGACCACGATGGCGTTGCAAAATTGTCACAGGTGGCCTATGCCTTCGGGGCGCGAGTGCCTACCTGCTGCTCGATAAGTCGACCAAAAGCCTCGCCAAAATGATTAGCTCACCGATTTGCTCAACGACCGCGAGTACTTCGACTCCAAGGTACTACGCCTGGCCTTCAATCAATCCGTGGGCTTCAGAGGACAGGAACTAGAGCGCACGGAGCGCCCCGGTTAAGGTATCGAGCCTTAATGCTTCGGATTAGCTGGTACACAAGAGAAATGTCCAGGGAAGAATAGCTTACTTGCGCTGGCAAGAGCGCAAACGGGAACACTGAACCCCATCAGCCAGACCTGCACGAGCACTGCAAACTCGCCCGGCAGACGGAGGAGGGAAAGATGTAGCAAAAGACAAACCAGCACAGTAGATAAACAATGACAAGAACGTCTCAAATTCCAGTTTGTTTTTCTATCTGTCACCGGTAGCGTAGCCTCGAAACCTCAAACCCATCGAACGCAACCTCTTCATGCGACGCGGACTTAGGTACTGACCCCTTCAAAAAAGACGTAACCACCGGATCAAAGGAAGGCCACCGGACCTCCCTGTCAGCTACGGCAGCCTTGCCAACACCGGAAAGGACGAAAAGCCACCCCACTTTTCCCACCGAGCGCCATGAAAAGACCAGGAAATGCTATGCCGCACTTTTAACACGCGACGCACCGCCTCTGCCTCTGCCTCTGCCTCTTCCTCGACTCCGGCCTTGGCCGCGCGCACCACCTCTGCCACCTCTTGCGCTCGACTTCGGGGCTGGCGACGATTTGGGCCTCGCCGGGATGTCTTCACCGTCGTCATCAACGCCATCGCTCTCGCTATTCCCGTTTGTTGCCGCAGGCTGCGCAGGTCGGGCCGGAATGTCCTCGCCATAGTCTTCGCTTTCGGTGTCGGAGTATTGGACGGTGGTCTTGAGCATGGAGGCTGGCTTGTTGACGGGAGTGAAGCCGATTGAGGGAGTCTCGGTCCGCGGTGCCGGGGCGGGCGACGATGCAGCTGAATTCTTGGACGTAGTGCTCTTTGAAGTCGGGCCAGAGACAATCTTGACTTTCTTGCCGTTTAGGCGGTCCATGATGCTCTCCTTGTGCGAGGGCGGGGGAGCTGTCCTGGTAGCCTCAGGAGACAATGAAGACTCCACCTCACTATCCTCGGTGATGCCGGCAGCTTGCATTTTTGCGCGGAGATTTTCCTCGGCCTGCTTCTTAAGCTTTTGCTCGCGCATGGCCGCCTCTGCGAGACGGCGCACCCTCTGGGCCTCGGTCTCCTTATTCTCCACAGGCTTTGCCTGAGCTTGCGGACGGAACATGGGTGCCACAGGGGCCACGGGAGCAGGCTCTGGGAATTCAGATGCCTCGCCGTTCTCGGCCTCAGAGTCTTGGCTATCGTCGCTATTCATGTTGATGGACATGTTACCGGTGCTCGCCCGCGCTGGCTTGGTGCCCGGGGGACGAATCTGGGCTCCGTTGGCGGTTGGTTGCTCGCCCACGGTTCTTCGACGTCGCGTGCCATCGCGCCAGTTGTCCGGTAGTTCCACAAGTTCATCGTCACCTCGCACACGCGCGCGTCGGTTGCGTTGCCGTGGCGCATAGTAGTCTTCGTCCTCCTCCTCTTCCTCTTCGTCGCCAGAGCCAATGTCAATCTCCTCGTATCGTGTCTTTTTCTTGCCTGACTTTGATCGACGACGACTGTCGTAGTCGTCATCGTCTTCGAGGGCGATCCGAGCCTTGTTCGAATTCTTCAGCTTTGTGGCGGTTGTAGTGGTAGGCTGCTTTCTCTTGTCTGCAACATCGGACTGCAGAATAGCAACATCGGACGCCCCATTTTCGCCCGCACCAGCGGGTCGTGAACGCTGGCGGCGCCGTTCCTCCAACTCTTTCTGCTTGAATTCTTGAAGTCTCTCTGGGGGCAGGCGCAGGGTCACCATTTGTTGACGTCCTTTCATTCTGCCGAGCAAGTGGATGAATCGGCCTTCTTTTCTTGCTTGTTCAAGCCTCTTCTTTTCCATTTGCTTGAGATATTGCTTTGTCGCGTCATTGACAGGTTGCTTCGCCTTCTTGTCTCCCTTGCTAGTCTTTTGCCGTTTTGCAGTCAGCTTGATTGGGTCATCGCCGTCATGGTGTCGCTTGCGTGGCAAGTCGGGGAAACCGTCATCTTCGGCGTCGGCATAGCCATTCATGCCCATGTACTCGTCTTGATACTGTACAGATTGAGGCACATTGAGCGTATCGTAGTCGCCGTCCCCTTGCGACATGAATAGGGGGGACTCGATACCATTAGCCCTCGCGTCATCCAGCGTTTGGGACGGGCCAGGCAAAGCTTGGCTCGTCGACGGACCAGATCTCAGGGCTGGATCCAAAAAGCTTTCGTCGTCATTGGTATATACCACTTGAGTGGGCTCCTCCAGCTCCTCGTGCTCATCTGCGAGACGCTGATCCTGATTTAGCTTGTCGAGATCCGCTTCTGCTCTTCTCCGTTCTAGTCTTGCTTCATCCTCGTCTCGAATCCAGTTGAGATTCGAAACAGAAAAGTCGACAAGAGCCTCAGTGCTTCGAGCATCTGCAACCTTCTTGGTGTCATGGCCCAAGAGCGTTCCTTTCGGCTCGTATGGTCTCTGCCGTGGGTCTCTCCTGCACGCTCCAGTGTTGCACACCTTTTGACAATGTGGGCATTGCCATCGCGGATTCTCCATGACGGTTTGGGGCATCAAGTCGTGCGCCCGGAACAGCGCGCCATAGCAAAACCATAAGTCGCACGTGGTGCACTTGGCCATTTTCCATTTTGGATGACGGTTCAAGCACACGTGACATGATGCAGTCTTTGCCAAATACGCCTTTGACTTTTTCTTGGCTGTCTTGCGGACCGTGCCGTCGTCGTTGACAATGATTTCCTCGTCCGACTTGTCTTCGTCATCCTTCGGGCTAGGACCGTTGGGGTCTACCCACGGCCTCGTTCTCAACTGCTCTTGACATATTTGCGCCAACGTCTTTTTTTGCAACGAGCGTCGTTCTTCGGACAATGGAAGTGGCGTCGTCTCCGTCAGGCGACCATTGTCGATTTCAAGGACTTGCTGACGCCACTCTTCATATTTGAAGAGAAGGTCTTTCCATCGCCATTGCTCGACCCACTTGAGATCTGAAATACAATAACAGCTCCGACCCATGACATAGCAGTCCATACAGATGTCGTAGGGCTCTTCGATTTCAGTCCCCAATCCGTGGACGCAGGACTTGCAAGTCAAGAAGCGATTGAAGATGTTGCCTCTGCAGTAGGCGCAGGTGACAAATGACTCGAAGGGCATGAACTCGGGATGTTCCCTCGGCAAGTCTGGCGAGAACATTTCCGAAAGCAAGATGTTTTTGTACAGCTGCAGGAGCCGTTTAAAATCGCGCTTGACTTGCTTTACCTTGGTGCTCCGACGCAATTCTTCGAACTGCTGGGGGTTGGCCTCGCTCTGCGTCTTGACTTGCTTGAGTAGTGCCGAGTACTTTAGCAGGGTGTAGTAGACGATGGCTTTGTTCTTGTACTGTTCATCTCGACACACCATGCGGGCGTTGGGCAATGCTTCATCAAAGGCCATCTCCAAGGTCTCGACGGTCGTCCTGTTCCACGCGACCTTCATTGTGCGCGTCCCGCGGTTCCAAACTTGATGTGGGGCGAGCGGAGGGATGAGGATGAAATCGCCAGGCTTCTGTTCGTGTATATACGTCTTGAACGGGGCGCGTTTCCATGCCGCAACCTGTGCAAAATGCTTTTCAACTTCAATATCATGGCCCAACACTGAGAGCCAGTACTCGGCAACCGTGTGTCGGTCCTTCGTCTCCGTCATGAACCAGATCGAGGACCCCGGCCTTTCCGGCTTTCCATCCTCACCAACGGTCCCGGAGGCGTTGACCATGATATTTTGACCGAGAGAGGCACACATTTCCTTGTGGGCGGGCGTGTAGGTTCCCTCGTGACCAATGTAGCACATGAGGTTTTCCGCCCTCATCTCTTCAGGCAGACTACTCATCAAGTCGCCTGCACGCGCAATTCCGCGGCCCTTTTTTCTACCCTTCGCACTGGTGCCTTCATCAACGGCACCTGGACCGCCAACTTCACCGATGGTTTCGTTGAGGTAGAAGACACCGCCCGGAATGTATTCTTTCAGCTTTTCTTGCCAGACCTTGGGGCAGTCAATATCCTTGAGGTAAACGCGCTGGCGACTCTTGTCCTTGTAGTTGTCTCGTCTCTCAAAATATTGGTTGGTGAGACGGGGCATGTTACTAAGGTAATGACTGATCGTAAGAGGGATATCCTCTTGTTTGGTGATGTCGCGCGCATTCTCAACTAGTCAGAGTCAGAATGGCGCACGGCACAGAGTGCACGAACTTACCTTTCTTGCCACAGTTGGAGTCCAACCAGCCCGGAGTAAACGTCCAAGGGTCCAAAATCTGGTCAAAACCTTCGATCACGAGCGGCCTGCCCCCACCCACAACGTAGACGAGCACGAGCTTCTCGAATTGGTCGATTCCCTGCTTCTGAATCTCCTCGACACTGATGGATGTGACGAATTCAAAGTTCTCAGTGTTTTCGACGACTTCGCGGACGTCGAAGTCGGGAGGGATCGGCTCAAAAGTCGCGCGGGGACGCTGCGCAGGCATGGTAGAGAGGAAGCGGTTGAGGTGAGCTGGAGAAGATCAAAGCTTCGTTCGCAACGCGCGGGTCCAAGCTCTCATGATTGAGAGGGTCTTTGCGGAGTGGAGTTGTGTCGCGTGGAAGGAGCGAAGATGAGCGCAGAGGACAGTTTCCGAGGAGTCCGGTGGGGTTGTGAGAAAGGATGAAGAGCGGAGAGATAGTCGATGGTGGACGCGGCGGGCTGGTGGTCGCGTCAACCTACGTTCCGCGTGCAAGGGCCTCCCCAGAGTTCGCGTTAGCGGCTTTCCCGTCGAGGCCACGACATTTTCCTCTCAACATCACCTCAACACCACGTCCTTTTCACGACACTCAAGCCAGCCGGATATCCTCGGTATTTGGTGTAACCATCGGCCCCATCTGAGCGGTCTGCTATGCTCCAGAATCACTGTGCGTAGGGGGAGACTGTTGTTTCGACATCCGGAAACGACTTTTCAATTTTTTTTTCTTTTCCGTCATGTTTTCTTCAATCTCAAGTTGCTCATCACGGTTGGGCTCGCTGCGATTAGCTGGCCGAAATGTGGACTTGGCCCCACGGACACTCCGGGAGCGGCCAAGGTGTCTATCCAGGGGGCTAAACTTTCGGAGCCGCACAACCTCAGCATCGAAGCACGGTGATAGGCGAGATGTTATATCACGAGTCTTTTGTACCCAAAGCAGTGCTCGTTTGCAACAAGTCCAATCTCAGCATGGTCCGCCGCTTTCAGCGTACCAACCACCGAAAAGTGGCCTCCTCTCATATCTCCCTCCGTCCGTAATACCGTATGCCGAGCTGGTCCGCCTCGACAAGCCCGTCGGAACCTACTATCTTTTCTTTCCTTGTCTGTTCAGTACGCTTCTCGCTGGAATTCATGCCACGCCCATCACTCCACCATCGACGATAGTGGGCACCACGATGCTATTCCTGACTGGCGCCCTTGTCATGCGCGGTGCCGGCTGCACCATCAACGACCTGTGGGATCGCAACTTGGACCCACACGTCGCAAGAACGCGACTTCGACCGATTGCCCGGGGTGCCGTCACGCCCAAGCAAGCAGTTATTTTTACTGGCGGCCAGCTACTGACGGGTCTCGCTGTGCTGCTCCAGTTTCCCTTTGACTGCCTCTACTACGGCGTCCCGTCTCTTGCACTCGTCGCTACCTACCCGCTCGCCAAGCGCGTAACCTACTATCCACAATTTGTTCTCGGCCTGACCTTCTCCTGGGGTGCCATCATGGGATTTCCAGCACTGGGTATCGACTTGCTTTCAGACACAGCCGCCTTCAAAGCCGCTGCATATTTGTACACGAGCAACATTGCCTGGACGGTTCTCTACGACATGATTTATGCGCACATGGATATCAAAGATGACGTCAAAGCTGGCATCAAGTCGATTGCCCTTGCGCACGAGAGAAACACCAAGTCTGTGCTTGCTGGCCTGGCAGCCGTCCAAGTTGGTTTGCTCGCCGCCGCTGGAGCGGCTGTGGGCGCCGGTCCGATCTTCTACATTGGCAGCTGTGGCAGCGCAATCGCGACGCTTGGTACCATGATCTGGAGAGTCAAGCTGAAGGAGATGGGAAACTGCTGGTGGTGGTTTAGACATGGGTGCTGGTTTACCGGCGGTGGCATCGCTCTGGGCCTGTTTGGCGACTATCTGGCGCGACTCCTGGGCTGGTATGATGAAAAGAGACAAAATGCAGGACCAGACCCAGATTTTGCAGACATGAAGTAAGAGCATTCAGCCTCATTTTTATCTTTCTTTGCCAATCCAATCATTCAGTTGTTCATGATGCTGTGAAAGCCTGTTGTGCTTGCGTGTTTGGTCTGGACGGTTTGCTTTCTGTTTCTCAACGTATACAAAAGTCTTGCCATTCCCTCTTGCTCTTGTCGTCGGAATCCCAAGTGAGAATATAATACAATTACTTAGCGTTGTGGGATAGGAGGAGAAGGGAAAATCAAGTAGGAGGCGGCTTCTTAGATGCTTTTCGGGACACAAGAGCTGTATAGCGAAAGTAGTGGAGGGAGGTCGGAGCAGGTCAGCACACGCTCCATTCTAACATTGTGAATTTTGCTAACAGTGTTAGCGCCTGTGTAGAGAATGCTGCAATCATCATCAGTCTCGCGAATAAAAAGACCACACATTCGTCATCAAGAAGGCGCCTCTCATAAAGCAGTCGAGCTTCTTCCTCAACGCGGTCAATGGCAGCTTCCAGGAGGCTAGCACTGGTGTTCTCCACCTGCCAGAGACGGACGAACAAACCTTCAAGATCTTCACACATTCGATGCGCTTCAGCAAACTACCGACCTTCTTCACTAGCCCTGTTCCGACTCACACCAGGTCTGAGATGGCCAATCAGCGGCATTTCATCAACCTATACATGTTCGCGCATCTCTACCAGTTCGTCGGCTTGGAGGATAGCCTTGAGGACGAATACAGGGCCGCATTCTTCCCTAAGGTCCAAGACTCGCTTGACGTGTTCTGTGCTTTCCCAACCTACGAAGATCTCACCCCTATCCCGAGCGAACTCCCTGAATACTGTAAGCCCTCTAGAGCTGTCGCCAAACCCATTGTCACCTTTCACGACCACGAGAATGATGGCGCTTTTCTCTTCGAGCTCAGCTACCCTCGCGAACTCGGGGGAAAGATCACAGAAATCGGTGGACGCGTCGCTGGCGCTAAGCTCTCTTACATCAATTGTTTGCGGCGCGGAACTCCAGTCTGAATGGTTTATGGATGGACAGGAAACATGGTCTGCAGGTCATTAAAAGCCACCATGTGGGGTAAGTCTCGACATCAAGTCGCTTATTAATTCGCGTTTAGCTCGCAACTTCCTAGTCCCCAGTTTCCTTTTCCAGCCTTTTAGTCCTTTTGATTTCTGGAAACCGTCTTCAGGCGCCATGAAACTCTGTTTCCGCTGCAGAAGTCCCTTTGCCTTTGCGAATTGCTCACTGCTTCATTTCGTCGTGTCCTGTGGTTCCTATAGCGTTTGATGTGCGAACTTTGGATGAAATTCTGGCCTGATTATCAACACTAGTCGCCGTTGTCCGTCCATTTGCTCTTCGTAGGCATTACAATAGACGTGTATAGTAATGGAGGGTGTCGGAGAGGAAGCATCGATGGCAGATATGTGTTGCGAGGTGAGGGAGGTGCTAATTTTGGTTGGACGCAAGTTTCGGGGCAGAAGGGGTCTGAGTAAATCGGCGCAGACTCCAATTTGACACTGTTACCGTCAAGTCTGTGAAATGTGTTTAGGTGCACACTGAAAACGCCGTTGCCCTCGCCACAGGTGGCGCCGCCGGCGCAACTTGTTTTCCCACACCGCACAACCTCTGCTCCCGGCCACCTCTCGTTGTTTTCTCTAACACAACAACAATCTCCACAAGACCAAAGGACAAAACACCATGGCGATCAACTCGTCCCGCCACTGGGATTGGATGTTACCAGACAACCCGTAAGCAAATGCAGATCTTCCCCGAGCTCAACTAACGAATTGCTAGGTTGAACGTCAGAGTTGTCGTCAACCGTACCGTCTTCATCCTGAAGAAGAAGGATATCGTGATCCAGTCCCGGTTCTTCCGCAACGCCTTCAGCGACCGATTCCAAGAGGGAAAGACTAGCACTCTGCATCTCCCTGAGACCGACGCCGATACCTTCGAGCTCTTCACAACTTGGATGCGTACGAGAGAGATCTCACCCTTCTCCTCTCACCGAGACCAGACTCCCACTCTGCAGACCGACAATTGGTCGAAGGCGGAGCGCACGTGGGACAGTGCTATCAGCCGAGCCTACGTCTTCGCGCACATGTACATGGTGGAGGACTTCGCCCAAGCGCTTCACGACGCCTTCATCAAAGCGCACTTCTCACCCTGCAACGACGCGCTGTCAATCTTCAACTGTTTACCAGAGAATGCAACACTATATCGACTCTTTGACGAGGTCCCGGAGTACGCCCCAATCTGCAAGGCGGTCTCCAAGGCTATTATGGCATTCTTCAACAACCAGCCAGATGGAGATCTCATGTTCCATTTGCACCTTCCGGATAGCCTCAAGGGCAGGATCATGATGCTTGGAAGATGAAATCAGCCCGTTGTTCTCTGTTCCGATGGCTCTGAGGGGCTTTCCGATTGTCCTCTCAGGTAGTTATGGCAGCTTCTCCCCCACGAGCTTGTCGGTCGGCTCACAAGTCTCCAGGTGACAATTCGACTATTTGCAATGGAATGGCTCGGTCGTGGTCTTCTGTTTCCTCTCCTTTGGCCTGAACGAGAATGGATTCCTTCCAAAACATGTCGCTCTCGATTTCTGCTACAGTTTGACGTGCTTTTAATTGTCATGCCTCAAAGTTCTATGCCTCTGACTTGCGTAGGTATCTGTTTTCTCCTTTATTTCCAGCTGTTTCGGGGCTTGTTTATGGGTTGAAATGGACGAAAAAAGAGCGCATATCACGTCCACAATAACAGTGTCGACTAACAATGCGAGAAGTACGCTTGTTCCGACTGTGCCGACCTGGACCCTTTGGCTATAAGCCCACAAGCAGGTGACTCCCGTCGTCGACTTGCCTGTTCACTCTCTGGGCTTCTCCCCGCACGCAACTCTGCCTGGTCGTCTTCCAAGCAACAGCAACTCACCACCTTACCAACAGGAAGTCTCCTCACCAATTTGCTTAACACCATCTGTGAAGGACATGCTTACTCATCTAAACCACCACTGACATGCTGCCAGTGCCATCTTTGTCGGAAAGCCACACGCCGACGAAGCCTTCCACGTCGACAAGCCCATTCCTCTCGACATCCTTTTCCCTGTCAAAATCCATGCCTAACATCGAATTCCGACCGCTGTTGAAATAGTCTGTTGTTTGAAGGTGACGAAATTGAGTATGAATGGCCGCAGTCGGGACTGACTTCACAGAGCATGTGGGTTCACCATTTCATATTAACCTAACATCTCTGACCAGCATATTCATGTTCCATATTGAATCGCTAGAATGGTCGCATTTTCCCAAAAAGCTTGAATTCCTGAGCTCCCGGCTTCGCGCAGGGAACAACCATCACTTGAAACAACAACGAACAAAGTACGTTATTGACATGTCCCTGTGGTCGCCGACATATCTCCTTCTCACCCAAATTCTCATAGCTGTTTGCCTGCTGGGAACGTGGAATTTCGCAAACTTTGAGCCCGGGAGCAAAGAGCTGTCGATATGGCCCTTCTCCATCAAAACCGTTTTCAAGAAGTGGCTGCACTGGCACAAGCAGACGCAAATGAGGTCGCATTCTCTCCATTGTTTCCCAGCTCTCTCTGATGTGACTATGTTCGAGCAGATTCTGTTCAGGGCACATCACGTTCGGCTTGGGAAGCCCAGACGACGAGGCTGATGCTGTTTGCGGCTTTAGGTATTGCAGCTCTACCTCATTTACTTCAACCCGCATGCTGACGAGCATTAGCTTCAAAATTGACGTTGGTTCGCAACATTAAAGGTTCGCAATCGACGCGTGCCCTCTCACGTCTCTGTCACCTTTTTTTGCCACCGCCTTCAAAAACCACTGGAAGGACGGACGTAACAGAATCATGGTGCTCGAAGGCACAGTACCCGACTTATTCGATGTCTTTGCAATTTGGCTACGCGCAAGGCGTCTGCCATATCCTGCTGGTTTCTACACCTCATATTTCGTGCAAGATGAAGGCGGTACTAACTCAGAAGAGCTATGGGACTACCTCATGAGCAGTGCGTACGTATTCGCGACAATCTACCAGGTCAAAGAATTTGGATTTGCCGTCGAACAAGAGTTTGAATACCGGATATGCGCTTCAGAGAACCAGTCTGATTCTTATGACGCCATGCCCACAACCATCGCACTTTCCAGGCTTTCTGAAGAGATTCCCCCAGCTCGCCTCTCTGCGAGTTGCTTGCTGTGGAGACTTCGATGCGTTGGGCCGATTGTTAGCCGAGAGAACTCTCGGTGCTTTTTCCGCAACTTTTGGTTGGTTATCAAAATCTAACGGAGAGGAAAGAAGGGTGGGTGGACTGTCTCACACTCTTCGCAGGCGAGGGTGGAAGTTGAAGGGGCACTGAATACCAAGGTACTATTTGGTTTGGCATGCAACCAGGAGGGAACCAGTCTCTAGACAATTACATCTGAATCGAGGAGAAATCACAGCAGACTTGATGTCCTCCTGTGTTCCTATTATCAATAGAATTCTCACGTGGCAAGGCTCGTGGTTGCACGCTTTGCCCCTTGTTGCTCGTCAACCAGGTCGAATTGACGGTTCCGTACAACGTGACTCATTCATCAGCTACTTAAAGCCTTGCGTTCCGACTTTCTGCTGTTCCTCAGTGGAAAAAACTCAGTAAGAACTAGACTTTCAAGAAGAGTCTTGGAGGCTCGAAATCGAGTCTTGGTAACTCAATCCCGACTCTTGAGTTTGCAAAGGAAAGCGTCCCGGTCATCCCAGACCTCGCCTCCCGCTGTATACGTTCAAGGGACGCCTGCTTCTACGATGAGTAGCCCACTCCCGCTTTCGTGAGTACTCTCATAAATCACAACAGAGCTAGTTTCTAACATTAGGTTGTTCAGTGAAAGCGAGCAGGCGATGGTTACGTTGAAAGTTGGTCCAAACGAAAAAGTGTTTGTCCTTCACATAGACATGATTTGCAGCGTCTCCAAATTCTTCAACAATGCATTCAAGGGTCCATTCAAAGAGGGCCGTGAGAAAATGATGGTCCTTCAAGACACCGCGGAAGATGTTTTCAATGCCGTCATGGACTGGATGTACTACCGGAAACTACCAGTGCCGCAGAAAGGCGAACAAGACGAGTTTTGGAGAAAGAATGACCAAGGATTCAGAATTGAGAGGCAGTGGGACTATCTCATGAGCAGCTGCTACATATTTTCAACCATCTACAATGTCCCCGCACTGGCCGAAGCCATTTTGGATCTCTTTCGCGAACATTACTCGGAAATACAACCAATCTATCCAACCATGATGACTATTGTCAGGGTCTTCGACAACGTCGCGGAAACTTCTCCGCTCTGCCAATTTTTCGTCGAGAAATTTGCGCAGTACTGGGATCCGAGTCAATGCAAAGCCTATGACCATTTGACCAAAGATTTGCCGCAGAGTTTCGTCCTGCAGGCATTGAAAAAGGTCGCTGAACGTCGATCGTCTCTACAAAAGGAAATGAAAAATCAAAATTTGTGCTGGGGCACGCAGGGCTCTTTCTTGGACCATCGATTTTATGGACCTGCGGACACAAAGCAGGGACCGAAAAACCGCATGCGAGAATACAAACGGCGCATGGCCAGTCGCATTGAGAACGCAGTTGTAAACATGCAACGGCCGAGTAGGTTTTGATTTCCAGTCTAGTTTCGCCATCTCACATTTTCCAGGGCACGGCAGTTACCACCACTACGAGCCTCCTCGATTGTCGAGGGCCCGGCTACAACAAGCGCACAACTATTACTACTGAAACCCCTGTACAGCCACCGTGGATGTCAAGAGAAAAGAAAATCCTGGGCTGCCGCTACATGTAAAAGGTATCCACATATCCAACGGACTCAATCTGGAATACCGTGTAGTCAACCTTTCCAAATTGGGCAAGTGCGGGCGCTGCATGGAAATATCCTGAAGCGGCACTCACCCACGTCTTCTCGACATCTCCACGCATCTCCCGACCAATTGATCACCCCTTGTTTTGTACTTCTCGCTTCCACCTCTCGCTCCTCCAGAATAATCCCATCTAATCCTGCACTTCTCGCTCGGGTAGAGCAGCGACGCTGTCACCTGAATTTCTTCCCAAAGCTGGCATCAAAGTCTTTCTTCTCACCTCTGTTCGCCAACCCAATCCGGGTCTTCGACCGCACCTTCACTGCAACAAGTTACGACCTCCGATGAGCTTGACGGCTCGTGCCGTCTTTCAAGAGCGCTGCCCCAGCAGCAAAGCCACTGAAATAAGGCCATCCCCTCTTTACAACCACCTTTGCACGCTTGACAGCTTCAAATCGCTCAATCCACAAACATACTCGATGATCCGGAACTTATAAGAAGAAGCGAACTCTGCACTGAATCCACTAGCGCAAATCATCGGCTGGCGTTATGGCAAAGACTACACCAGATGCCTCGTATGTACCATCACCCACGGTGGAGACAGTGTACTGACACTCAAGCTCAGCGATGGAGAACAGCGGATCGTGACCTTCAAGATTGGCCCAAAACAGAGACACTTCCTCATACACATGGATGTCGTGTGCAAGTCCTCTCCGGTCTTTTTCAATGCCCTGAAAAGCGGATTCAAAGAAGGCACTGAGGGAGTAATCATCCTGGAGGAGACTGAAGTAGAGGTCTTCAAGATCGTCATGGACTGGATGTACACCGGTCGCGTACCCTTGTTCAGAAAGGCAAGACCCAGGGATGTTGTCAAATGGGGGCCTCATGAAAAAGTGCTTGACGAGGAAGGAAACGAAGTCGAGCTGGTGTGGGACTACGTGATGAGCGGCGTGTACGTCTTCGCCGAAATGTACGACATGGTCAAGCTTCGCGATTTTGTTCACACCAGATTCAAGAAGCGCTTTGAGACTGGCATTGACAGGACCCCACCTTTTCCGAGTCATTCCACCATCATACGCGTATTCAACAACGTCCCGGAAACCTCCCCAATCTGCAAGACGTTTGCCAGGAAATTCGCGGAGCACTGGATGCCGGCACAAGCTACTCAAGTGGAGCTTGAGCTGTTCCAAGAGTTGCCCCTCAACTTCACCCTCATGAGCATGACCGACTTGGCAGAGGTTCGGAACGAGCGTTCTTAACGACACTTGGTTCTGGTTCGGGTCATGCGGGGAAATAAAGGGAGCCTCCTTGGAAAAACTTTGGAGGGTGACCTCAACCAGGGCTCATCCGATTTCACATGACAGGGTGTTGACGCGTCTGTTTGCTGCCAATGATTGTATTGGCTGGTTCCTACTTTTCGATTGATACTCAGAATTCAGCTTGAGCACGGCGTAGGAAACACTGGCATCCCCTTGGCATTATCTTTCATCCCTCAAATTCATTCCGGAAACTCATATTCTGGCCTGCCACACCCCAGCAGATTCCATAGCCCCCCACACAGAGTCCAATAATCATGCTTTTTCCAAAATCAATGGCCCTCAGACCTGTGGGAATCTGTTAACCATGCTGGAACGCGAGATATGCTGATTCCTTCCTCATTGCCCGATTCTGCAAGCGAAGATATATTGCAAACGTGCCGTGCGAGCAAGAACACGCTGAATGCTATCGTGGAGATTTTTGCAACATGTTATGTAGCAAGACTTGTGGCCTGTAGGCCCTTGGACGGGTGAAGCGTGAGAAAGAAATGCGATGGACGCAGTGTCCCAAAATCAGTATTCACTGTGTCTATGCTCGATGGTCTACTGCGGGAGATGTTGGGAGCCGACAATTGATGTAGTGCGGCAATGGTATTCCATCGTCCACGAACTAGGCATTCTGCCGTCAACAAGACAAGACAGCAACCTCAGTGCCAACGCCGTCTCCTGTTTTAGATCTTTGACAGAGTGAGCTTATTGTAATTGCCGCAGAAGAGCACGAAATCGGAAGGTAGGCAGAAAGCGTAGCTGTCGACCGTGTTGACCAGCGGGCAAAATTGAGGTCGAGGTGAATGTCGAGAAACAGGGAGTGTTGTGTCGTTGGGACGTCCCGATTTGGGCTAGTGCGGGTGAGCTGCTGGTGATTTTCTTCCATGAGCGGTCTGGCGCTGAGATTCTCTCTGCACCTCTGACCTCCGCGTCCAATGCGACTGGGCCTTCTTCATGGCTGGTGCTACAGCGCTTCGAGCTCGGTGGACAGCACTAAGAGCTTCACGCGTGCGAGAGAGGCGAGTACTTCTCCCAAAAATGCCTTGATGTTTCTAACACCTCGGCTTCGCCCTCAAACAGCACAGAGCCCACCGTAGCTAAACAGCCAGAAGTCCCTCACTCACCTTTCTTTGGCAGCATGGCGAAAGCTGTCCCTAATATCTCGTAAGTGCTCACTCCACTTCCTCACTTCCTCTGCGACGGACGTCTATTGAAAACATTTCTAGCGAAGCCGACCAGAGCGTTGTCACGCTTAAAGTTGGCCCAAACAGCAAGGTTTTCCTCGTCCACACCAGCGTCATCTGCAACGAGTCGCCATTCTTTGAGAAAGCCTTTAAAAGCGAGTTCAAAGAGGGCAAGACGCAGGTCATGACCCTAGAGGATACAGAGGAAGAGGTCTTCAAACTCGTCATGCAATGGCTCTACACGCGTCAGCTTCCAGAGTTGCTGTGGTCACAACTTCAAGACCCGACGAAGGTCGCGCGAGTTCGCGACGGCGAGAAAGAAGAGCTGCTTTGGGACTTCCTCATGAGCAGCGCATATATCTTCTCGCAGACGTACGCTGTCCATTCCCTTTCCAACGCCATCGAAGGCCAATTCGACGCACGCTTCAAGTTCTGTTTCTGGAACCTTGCCGGATTCAAAACCTACCTCACTTATCCCACCATTATCCGGCTCTTCAACAATGTCCCAGAAGATAGTCGCGTATGCAAGCTTTTCATCGACGAGTTCGCAAAGCACTGGGCCACCCTTGACGGTGTTGACACCGCTGGAACTGTGTTTGATGATTTGCCGGCCAATTTCCTTTCGCAAGCGTTGAAGGCCACCAGCAAGCAATGGTCTGCCTCCTTTAAGAATCTGAAAAGTCTCGTCACTTCAAAAGAGATAGAGCTTGAGGTGAAAAGTCATGCGTTTCGAGAGAAGGATAAGGAGCTAAGGGAGAAGACCAAGGACATGGAAAGGCAAAGCCGGGCATTCCATCGCCAGTATCAGTTGTTGGAATACAATCGGAAGGAGCTCAGGGCGAAAGAACAACACATCAAGGAAATGAACAGCACCATGGCCCGTCTCTCTACGTCCAAGTCGCCGAGTATTCGGAATCAGAGAAGCGCGAGCAGCGTATGAGGAAAACTTCGGTCTGGACGACTGGACGCTTGTAAGACACACTCGGCTCTCGTCGAGCTATCGCGGGCCTGCTTTGGCGCTCAACGAACAATAGCAAAAGAGGGAGGAAGCAAGGAGGACTTTCATAGCTCTTCGAAAGGATATCCAATTTCAACGTGCCATCAGCCGTGTTCGAAGGAAGAATTCTGGCAAATTATGGACCTGCTGACATATCACAGCTACCACAAAACAGATACGTGCCCAAGCCGCCTTTCCCACACACACGATACCACGCCGCAGACCAAAAACACAGGAAGTGGGAGCAGGACGACGCAAGGTGATGAGCGCACAAGGTCAAGGTACCTGATTACAAAGGTGGGGCTGCTGCTGATCTGAGGACATGTCGAGCGGGTGAGATAGCTGGACTGGGGGTCGCGAGGTATATGAGGAGCGCCGCGGGAGGGACCTGCGGACTCTTGGGTCGTCGACTGATTTTCCAAGCAAAGTACTGAGCTGCGGCAAGCTGAAAGAGCAAGGAAGCATACTGTACCTGAAGGTTGTCTTTCGACCACACACCACGAGCATCGTCAGTAGCAGCGTACGCAAACAATGGGACGCTGCTCCCCACGTTTGTTCAGCCTCGACTAAAACCCACTGGACGCCATCAACTACCTCCCACGGCACCCTTCACATCTCCTCCCTCACGCCCAACTCGCCCAACACCAGCACCCCCTCCCCCCTAACCCTCCCCCACATCCACGGCAACTCCTGCACCCTCTCATTCCACCGCCTCCACACGCACTCCTTCCCCCTGACATCCCACCGCACGCTCCTCCTCGACCTCCCCGGCCACGGCGCCTCAACCAACGCGCCCAATCCCTCCGCCAGCTACACGCAACCCAGCCACGCAGCGGCGGCGCTCGAGGCGCTTCACACGCTGGGCCACCTGCCACCGCCAACGGAAGATGGCGATGGAGGCGTCGTCGTGCTCGGGTGAAGTCTGGGCGGGCACGGAGCGCTGCAGATGGTAGCAGCGGACGAAACGCGCATGCGGCGCTCCGGCGAAGGGGAAAAAGGACAAGCGTCCGGTGGATCAAGGGCGTCATGATCGCCGGCGCAGGGCGAGGTGCTGGCAACCTGAAGTTGCGAAGGGGTTTCTGTACGAGGCGCCCAAACCAGAGCAAAATCCCCAGAGCAAAAACCGAAACCGAAACGAGCACGCACAACCGCAACCGCAACAGCGCTGGTTCGCAGGAGCGCGACGGGAAAGGCGGAGACGAGGAAAAGGGAGGAGAGCGGGAGGAGGGGGAGGAGGAGGAAGAGGGACGCTCTGCGCGTCGAGCGAAGTCCCCATCGGCGTCCTCAATGGCGGCGCCGAGCCGTTTGTTGATTTGGATTATGTGGATGAGGTGCCGTATGGGCGGTTGTGGGAGGGGAGGGCGTATCGGTTGGAGGGGTCGGGGCATGCGCCGTTTTGGGAGCGGTTTGTGGGACATTGTGGGGGAGGGGAAGACGGAGAGGAAGGGTGACGGCGGCAGCTAATGTAAGGGGCTTGTGTCTGAAGGGTTTGGTGCTGGGGGATTGGGTACATAGGCGAGGAGTATGTATGCAGGTGCCTTCCTAGCTGCAGACAGCCGCCATGTTTGTTTCGACAGTGGGTAGTGCGGTCCAAACGCTTCTCAATTGACAAAAGTAAGAAAAAAAAAAGAAAAAAAAAAAAAAAAAACGCCCAGAGCAGGCCGGCCTTTGCCATTTGAGTTTTTCCCAATGCTCGAATCCCGTCCAGATGCCAGTTTGATTTTCCAGTTTGATGCCACACCGAGAGAGAGCAGCAGCAGCAGCAACAGCAGCAACAACAACAACACAAAAAAGATCCAAAGAAGCAAACTTCAGCCCCGTTCTAGACGACCCGGACTGACTCCGAGCTCCAGCCAAAACAAGCGGCATGCTCAATACCTAACTGCACAAGAGTATATGCGAAAAAAAGAAAAAGTGGCCCATATGATCCCCGTCTCTTTCCAATCTAAATGACAAGTTCTCCAGCGATGGTGTACGTGTGGTTTTCGCGGCAAAAAGTGGAATCGCGCGGTCTAGGAAATGGCGATCCACATGATGTTAATGACGACATCGAGGCCCTTCTTGTCGCCGCCCTCGTACTTGTAGCTCCACATGCCGTCCTTTTCGTTGTTCCAGTAGGCGCCGGCGGCGCTATGCATGCCGCGGCGGCCCACCTTGGCGAGGCTTGCGGCAGCGTCCTCGGTCGAGTCGCTGTCGGCGGTCCGGCTGAAGGTGGGGGCGTGCTGGATGATGGTGCTGTTGATGGCGTACTTGAATGGCGGCTGGTTGTTGGGCCCCGTCGACGTCTCGCTGATGAGGGATTTGAGGATCGAGTTCTGCATCCTCAGGTCAGACTGCGGGCTCCGCTTGGGGCGCAACCTCGACGTACAATTATCGTCTCGTTCCACTCGGCCGTCGATGCGTGGACGTAGCTCTCTGCCTTGCCAATGGCGGCATCGCAGGCCTGGTGGGGATTCCTGTCAGTCTGGGGAGATGGAAAGATGGAAGCGGCGGCGTACGTCGGTAGCGATTTGCTTGAGGCGGGTCTCGGAAACGGGCTGCAAAGGGTGGTATGTTTAGCAGGTAGGTAGAATAGGAGTATGCGGGATCCAAGACTTGTCTTACAGGGGCAGCCATTGTGTGTGATATAGTTTGGAGGAGGTGTTTAAGCAACGGCAAAGGGGAGCGGAGGGTGTTTTGCAAGTGTTTTTGCGGCAAGACAGGGAGTCGGGATGTTGTGTTGTGCTAACAGGAGCTGGCTGCAGGCGTGTGGGTGGGTGAGCTGGTGACGGTTGCGGAGCGACGGGCAAGCCACCGATGGCAGACGAGTCGAGTCGATCGGAGGAGGCCACCACCCGTCCGAGCGGGGACCCCCAATCACAGGCGACTCTCCCGACCTCGTGCGGCGTCGACCAGTCGTCTCTTTGCATCGTCACTCCGACAAATTCTTCACAGGCGACGTTCTCGAGGTACATTCTAGCCGCCAGGAGCACCTCTCCAGCTTCTCCGTCAAACACATCGCATTATCGCGCCGAAATATATACACGCCCGCCCTCGTCACGCACGCCCCAAAGCTGCCCTGCGCACGCTCCTCAAGGAATCTCCGCGATATCATCATGTCGAGCCAGCCCCTCCTCCAAACCGCGCCCGGTAAGAGAGCCCAGCTTCCAGCGCACATGTCACTGCATGCTAACCTCTACCTACAGGCAAGCGCATTGCCCTGCCCACGCGCGTCGAGCCCAAGGTCTTCTTCGCCAACGAGCGCACGTTCCTGTCCTGGCTCAACTTCACCGTCATCCTGGGCGGCCTCGCCGTCGGTCTCCTCAACTTTGGCGACAAGGTCGGCCAAATCAGCGCCGGCCTCTTCACCCTCGTCGCCATGGCCGCCATGCTCTATGCCCTCGTCACCTTTCACTGGCGCGCCAAGAGCATCCGGCAGCGCGGCCAGAGCGGCTTCGATGACCGCTTTGGTCCGACAGTGCTGGCCATTGCCCTGCTGGCGGCCGTCGTGGTCAACTTTATCTTGAGGGTGACGGGGGCTGGTGGCTCGCACAAATAAGTCGCTTACGTGGATCGATAAGCTGAACGATGTGGATATGTTGCGGGGTGAAAAAGCATGAATGCAGCGGTGGGCAGGCGCTTTGCGAGGCGAGGAGTTGGATACCGGTTTGGATTCGCTGTACATTGTTTTTTCGGCTTTCCCAGATGCCGTCATAGATTTCACACTCCGTATTTTGCTAATTCGAATCGGATAGGGATTTATACCCACCCCAAAACTTGTGCATGTGCAGAGATGGCAGCAGTTGCCGGTTTTACGATTCCAACTGAATCATTGAAAGGAGAATCGACTCGAATGGAAGGAAGGGAAGTCGTCCTATGGTTGAGACCGCCCTCGCTGGAAGGTGCATGGGCATGGCAAAGACCTCCCTTAAAGACATGACTTGTGCTCGACCTCGAATCTGCAAAATTGTTCCCATTGCTCCGTCAAGACGAGTATCGTTCCACTAGAATTTGCTTGTCTTCCGACTTGGTACCCAGGCAGCAAAGGCCAAACTCTAGTCGTTGTTATTCTCGCGTATCACTACAACACCTTGTCCGCAACCGCTCGCATCAGAGGCCAGAATCGAGCCTTTCGGACAGCCTTTTTTTACACATCGCTACGAAAAATTATCCGCATCCCATCACTTGCCACCATGTCTCCAATCCACGACGAGATTTACCTAGACGATAACGAGCCCATCGACACTCCCAGATCCGCCTCACCGCACCCATCAAGCAAAAACGAAGCCACGCCACAATACACCGTAGCCGAGCAACAAGAAGCCGAAACCAAGTACAAAAGCGTATCAAAGCGACGCGACGAGCTCACCACGATTCTCGAGGAAGCGCGCGAAACGCTCGAAGAAGTATACCAAAAGCAGGCCGACCAGCGAGCACAACCAATCAACGGCGACCCGCGCGTCGACGCCGCACTCAAAAAGACAGTCGACGACCGCCTCGTCGCCGTGCAAACGAAGCTGGAAGAATTAGTCCCTAGAATCACGGTCAAGATCCAGGAGTACGAAGGCAAGCTGGCAGAGTGCGTTGCCAAGATGCGCGCGATGGGGTGCTTTGATAGGCCGCTGGGGCTGCAGGTATCGGCGCTGCCGGATTCTGATGCTGAGTGAGTTGTTGACGAGAACTTACTTAGCTGTATACTGTGTGAACGAGACTGTCCTGACCCAATGCCCGATATAGGTCCCTGACTACGTTGGTGGAGAGTAGGCTGACTTTGGATAGTGCCTGGCTTTTTGGCCCTGAACCTGCCGCCGCCGCCGCCGACGACGACGCTGAAGTCGCTCGTACCGCCTGAAAGAAGCGCGACTTTGTCGCGCCGGGTGGAAAGGGGGCAGGAAGGGGACTGGCTGGGAGGAAACGTGGTGTACGGTTGTTTGAGTGAGGGTTAATGGATGTCGTTTGGACGACTGCTGCCCACAAGGCGTGTGTAACTATATGTAGCCGTGAATGAAAAACCCCTCGACGCAGCAGCCATCGTGCCAAACAGAATCCTCTCTCTGCACATCCACTGTGTACCGCTCGCTGCGTACACGTCAGCATTGCAGCATAGTAGATCAGCAGCAGCGGCAGCTTTGAGAAAGCGGGAAGCGTGGATTTTGCCTCAGACTGCCTGCCTGCCTGCCTGCCTGCTCAAGGCTTGAAGCACAACATAAACGACAGTTGGGGCTGCAATCTACCCCTCTTCTGAAGCAAGAAAAGTGACGAGGAGAGTGAAGCCTCTATCCGGAGGCTGCATGCATGTACACGCAGCAATCATCCGCACGTGTGAAGCAGTAACTAATCAGAGCGTCGTTGACACAACTAGTATTGATCTACTCCACCCACCCCCCTTACCCCTATCTCGTGGTTCATGATGGTGCGTGACTTGTTGCGATGGATAGATAGGTGGGTAGATGATGACGTGGCGAGAGAGGAAGACTATCACATCACATCCTTCTCTCAGCCTGTTGACCGGTCTGCCGCATCTATGCATTGCTAATCGGTAGATATGATAATATGACAAAGGGGGAGCGAGGGGGAAGGAGCAAGGGGTACGTATCTTTAAATCCTCCGAAACGCCCTTTCCGATTCGCAGTCTACCCACAGCGGGTGTTAGGAACCTACATATCTCCCACGCTCACCGTCACCGGTTAATCAGACTTCCGTTCTCTTTTACCTTTCAGGTTGTAAACAGCAAACGCGATGAGCGGAGTGATGGGGGAACGGCGTCATATCTATGACAGAGAGACATACCCCGCCACGCCACGCTACGCAGCTCGCGATGTGGGTGAGTGGCCGATTGATCAAGCAGACAGACAGACAGACAGACAGACGTGCAGTGATGATGCCCGACCTATTTTTCCCGCACAGCAGCCGCCGGACGCCGGGCAGGTGCCAGCCAACCGGCAAGGAAACGGGTCCCGAAGGACGCGCAAGCGGGATGATGCCGGCGATTCACATGACTTCCTGCTCTTCTGTCAAACATGCACGTCTATCTGTCTTACAGCTTCCATTCCCACAGTGTCGAGGTAAGCGTGATATTTGGCGATCAGATAAACAAACGGACAGACAGACAGACAGACAGACAGACAGCTCCCTTCGTAGTCACTTGATTACTTACCTTACTTTACCTTGCTTTACCTGCCCTTGCCAACAAAGAAGCGTCGCCGTCCGCCGTCTGTCATCCATCTGCCCGTGTGTGAGTACAATATCAGGACGGCAAGACAAGACAAGACATGACAAGACAGGACAGGGCAGGGGTGATGTTCAGCAGCCGAGCCGACGGCACGGTTCGGTTGTCTGCCGACCCGCCGTTCGGCCGCGGTGCCGTGCTGCTCTGCCGTTTCTATATCCGCGCAGTGGGATGATAGGTGTGTTTGTTGTGGGGGTATGCATGAGTGCTTGCTTGTATGTAGGAGCGAGAGTGTTGAGTTAGACAGCTCAGCTCAGCTCAGCTCAGTTCGAAAGGCGTCCGGCGTGTCTACGCGACGGACGGGAAGCGTGCGAAGTTTGCCGTAGGAAAAGCAAGGCGCGGCAAACGTCAAGGGATGGGGAGACGTAGAGGAGCGCGAGCATTCAGGAGCATCTGGTCATGCGGGGATATGGCTGTGGGGAGCTTCAAGTCTCGGCATATGTGAACAGCAGCGGGAGGAGGAGGGGAAGCAGAGGGGAAAGGGGACAGTGACGTCAGACGCGATCGAGCGATCCGCCAGCGTGTATGAGGCCATCTCGTCGCGGGCCGTCGGCGCGCGCGATCTGTGGCGGATTGATTATCGCACGCGGGCACACCTGTCTGGGAAGGAGGAGGGGTAGGTACACATCAGTACGGCATCACTCGCTCAACAAAGACAGAGTAAGGTAGGTATGTTGTCAGCCAAGCGCGAGGGGAGAGAGCATCTTGTCAGCAATAAGCATGATAGCACTGAGGCGAGTGGATGGGTTTGGCCGCGGACGACAGGGTGCTAGGTCGGCGGTTTGAAAGGTTGTGAGGTGGTAAGGAAGGTAGGTAGGTTGGAGGGAGGGAGGTTTGTTGTCATGACTACGCCGCGCTGCGGTAAGGTACAGTTCAGCTGCGAAAAAGCTTGACGGACGGTGTACGCACCGAACGAACGAACGACGTCAAGCACGTCCGTTGCGAGGAGAGGCGCTGCTAATGTGGTGGATTGGCGATCTGGACAGAATGCTGCTGTTGCTAAATCGCGAGCGGCGGTCAGGCACGCGGAAACGGTGTTTGTTTTAGAGGGAAGCAGGAGGAGGTGCTGCAGCAGCAGTAGCAGTAGCAGCACACGTCAGGGCAAGACAGGACAGGTCCAAATAGAGTTTTTCTTTGACGTTGCTCGGTTGCAGGGAACGGCGGGCCGGGCAGGAGCATGCACCTTCTAGCAGCACCTGGCGGGGGACGAGGCACCTGGGATTAGGGATCCTTGCTCGGGTGCCATCGCGAGCAAGTGAGAGGGAAGAAAAGGGGACAGACAAGACGACAGACGGTCCGAGGATCCAGACGGGTCCCGACTTGGCGGGTCGAGAGAGCAGACCTAGTCGCTGCTCTCGAGTCTATTCTTTCTAGTCGCGGATGCTGTCAGGCACGATGATCTGATCAGGCTGGGAAAATCGGCCATCTGCATGGATTTGTGTTTGATTGATGGTGGTGCGCCCTTGTCTTGGCGCCTAGTTTGCTGTCTGCTCGTGCTGTTCTGGACTGGAGCGCGTGCCTGGACAGCCTCCGCCATCGCGTTGGATGCATTGCCCAAGGCCGCGTAAGATGGGGGAAAGGGCGCACGGCTATGATTGCCGGCGGCACCGTGGCGCAGGCTCAATCGAGAAAGCAATCACGGCCAGGGAGTTGGGAAGACGGACGGGAAAAGTCGTGGCAGCATGTATGTATGTATAATTGGGTAGGGGGTATAACTTGTCAATCCCCTACGCGGAAGAGACGCAGGGGACGAACACGCGCGCAAAGACGATGACCAACAACAACCAACTCTACTCCGTAGCTCCGTCGACGACGACAAGGAAAAAGAAAGAAAGAGGCAAATGAAGCTCATTTCTTCTTGGAAGCGTCGGCTTTTTTGGCGTCGGCTAGCAAAGACGCCAGTTAGTAGATGGCGGTGATGGAAAGGAGAAGACGTACCGGCAGCCTGCTTGGCGCGCATGATGGCGGCGGCGTCTTCTTTGGCGCGCTGGAACTCGCTGCCGGACATCTGGACAGAGGTCACGTTAGATGGGCGAAATGAAGGATAGGGAGGCCGGACGAGAAAATAGAGCGAGCGACGGGCCTAGAAGTGCTGATCGCAGACGACGTACATTGTTCTTGTTCTTCTGTTGGATTGCGAGGGCGGTTAGCGGCAAGCCCGACAGAAGAAGAAAGGAGACGGGGACAAGGACGTACGAGGCCGGCCTGAGCCTTTTGGTTCTTTTCACGAGCCTTTTCACGCTGGTTACCGCGGGCCATGGTGGGAGTTGATGAAGAACCGGGGTGGGTTGTCTGTGGTGATGGTAGTCGGAGAGGGCGAGGAGAAAAAAAAGAAAAGGTGCAGAGAGAGAGAGAGAGACAGAGGGTGGGTGACGCCCTAAAAATAGTAGGCTCGGCCTGTCAGAACATGAATGGAAGCAGCGGCGCCGTCGGTCAGCTTCCGTTCAAAGTTCTACTGTACCTATACCGGTGCACAATGATAACCACACTGAGGTCGACACCTACATGTAGTCAACTTCAATTGTCGATGATGACAGACCCAGTTTTTACTCCCCTGCTCAACAACACCAACACGGTTGGTTGCCAGGCGCAGCGACTCGTTGAGAGAGGCATCCATGAAACGGGCGCCGCCTCGCCGCAGGGCAGGGAACACGGCAGAAACAAACCACAAGCCATCGACTGACTGACTGACTGACTGACTGACGGACTCCAGCCCGTCCGGCGTTTCATTAATTGTGACGAAATCTCGGACAATTGGCTGATTTGAACGCCTTGCTCGATGCGCTGCCGGGCAGCTCCCAGACCCAGAACGCTGCTGTTCCCTGCCAATCGCTGGTTTACACACACGCAAATGTCAAGCTCTTCACATCCGCTTCTGCTTCTGCTTCTGCTTCTGCTTCTTCACTTCACCTCCGGCTCCATGCAGATGCATGCACTTTGCTCCAACGGCTTTCACTTGACCACCTCGTAGAGGCTCTGGGCTCGTCCGTCCACCATCACCCTCGCTTCTGCATCCTCCACCTCTCTGCAGCAGCCAAATGTCGCTCTTCTCCATCAAGAACCTGGCTGGCCCAGGCTACATTCTGCTCAACATCTTCCGCCTCTTGAACATTCTCGTCCTGCTCGCCGTCAGCACTTCGAGCATTGTCGTCGTTGTCAAAACCATCATCCGGTCCAATCAGTACTACTTTTTTGACCTCTGTGGTCGAGTCATTACTGCCCTCGTTGCTTGTAAGCATTTTCCCCCTCACTCACAACACTACTAACGACTGCAGTATTCCTCGTCGTCTCTGAGCTGTCCATCTTCAGAAACTACTTTCTACGAGACTGGCCGCTCCTCAGCTACGACCATGGCTTCGTCGTGCTCGGCCTGGCCATGATCATCATGGGTGTCAATCTTCTCGGCAGTCTGAACAAGGAAATCAATGAAGCCACGCTGGGCACGCCCTTTTTCCGCCTGGTGCTCAGCTCCGGCATTGTCAGCATAGCCGTCGGCTTCTTCAACATTGGCATCAGCTTCATCTTCCGAGACCGCAAGCTCCGCATCAGCGCCCGCTGTATCCGAGCCAAAGGCGTAGTGGCTCTGCAAGACGCCGAGGCCCAGCGCGAAATGGAGCAGGCCCAGAAGACGCTGAGTGTCAAGACGTCCATGAGTAGCGTCCCCAACACGCGCAGCCCGACGCCGTACCAGCCACGCACTCCCACTCCCACGGCTGCCGCCGCTCCAGCGCCGCCCGCGTCGACCTCTCTCTTCCGCAGTGCTCGAGCCTCGCTCTTCCCCAACCGCAATGAACACCCCAACGACGCGTCCGACGCCAAATCGACCAAATCCAGCAAGTCCAAAAAGGCCAAGAACACCGGCTTCATCGAAAACATCTCCGGTCCGCTCAACATCTCGCCACCCGTCAACGGCGGGCCCATCAACCGCTCTCCCGAGTTCGAGCGCCTGCGCAGCACCGTCAAGCAGCCGGATCTGACGCACCACCCCAGCATGCGGGCTCTGAGGCGCGAAAACAATCCCTACGAGCTGTCGCCGACTTTTTGATCATGAGACGTTTCGTCGCTTCTCCTGCTCTTCTTCTCTTCTTGCGTCTATGCGCCCGCCGTTGACACCCCTGCGCGTCAGCAATGGATTATATACCCTTTCTATGCTCTTCGACTGGACGATTTGGAATTCGTTCGCTTTACCAGGCATGACGCCTGGCTCTTGGCATATCTTTAACGAGCAACCCGAATAATGACAGCATGACTGATTGATAGCGTGCATCCATTCGCTCAGCACAACACTTCTTTTCTCTTTTCTTCTCTTCTCGCCACTCCTTAATGTGTCTTGTTCCTTACAAAACTTTTTTCGACAGTGGTTCATCCAGGGGGGGGGCGCTCAAAATGGGAACGTAGAATTGACAAATATTCGCGAGAACTTGCGTGCTGCGTCTGAAACTGGGGGAGTGGTTGACATTTTTTGCAACTGACTGCCGCTGCATGCATGTTTTAGCTGCGGCAACAATTGCCGACCTGCAATGACCATTTTCCAAACGCCGTATGATGCAGTGGTGATACACGTCTGCCAGGGGAAAAAACGAGAACCCGCCAAATGCCCTTCTTCGTCGCCCTATACATTGTTCGTCGTCTGCAAGTTTCAGTTTATTCAATCATCGTCGTCGTCCCGGCGGCGGAACGGATCGGGCTTGTCGGGGTCGAGAAGCTGCAGCGTCTGGCCGTCGGCGGTCGTGAGACTCCACTGGACCGTCTCAAACTACAAGGCGGTAGTCGCATCAGCACTCTCTTCCAGCACGCGATGTAGGCAGCGCCAAACTCACAAAGCCCTTCTTATCCTTGCGCAGACTGACAAAGCGCACGGTGCCCTGCTGGCGGCGGCCCTTGACCTTGTACTCGATGTCGACCTTGCCGTGGACCTGATCAATGGTGCCCCAGATCCAGGGGACCTTGCTGGCAAAGTAGATTTCGGGGCCCAGCGCCTCGCGCACGCGCGGGTTCGTCCGCAGCGCGTACAGCGTCGCCTCGACCACCGACGACGTCTGCTTCTGGTAGTTGAAGATGGCCAGCGTCGACCCGCCCACCACCAGCGCGAACAGCGGCAGCGTGTACATCCACCGCCGCGAGTGGATCGCCGGCAGTGCCCGGTCCGCTCGGCGCGTCATGAGCGGTCCGCTGCCCGGCTTGGGGGCGGACACGAGGCTGCGGGCGGGCTGGAGGGGAGCCCGGAGCGCGGAGCGCAGGGCCGTTGGGCGGATGGGTGTGCGCATCGTGACGGGCGGTGCTGCCGTGGTGTGGTGGTGCAATTGGATTGCTGGCGGCTGGCGGCCAAGTCGATTAATTCATCGGGAGCTCAGTGATCGGCGGCGGGCGGTGTACTAGCGCCTTTTTCTGCCATGTGCGTCATCACCGCCGCGTGCTCGCATTGGTTCCACCTCGGTCGACGGCCGCGGACATTTCAATGTTCTTCAGCAACAGCAAAACATGGCATCCACGCGCCTGCGCAAAGCGTTCCGCTACCCCACAGACTCGGACGCTGACTCCGACGACCCCGTTGAGGGTATCGACGAAGAAGGCACGCTGCCACCCCCCCTCTCTCTCTCTCTCTCAAATATTTACACAGCTACCTAACAAGACCCAGAACAAGCGCAGCTTATCGCGCGTCTCCGCGCCCAAGATGCCGCTCGCACAACGTTCTACCGCCGCGCTTTTCTGTCTCTCCCTGCTTTATCCGCCCTCCTCTACCTGCGCCCGCTCTTCGCTCCCTCCAGCTTCTCCGAATGCCTGACTGCGCTGCTAGCGTTGACGAGTCTAGCAGCATCAGGATGGGTCCTGTGTTGCGTGCCGCTTGCTGCCGCCGCGCCGAGCGCGTTCGAATTGAGTGGCGGGCCGAGAGGTGCGGGTGTGGGCGACAAGTCGCCGTTGGCGCACTGGGTGCAGGCGCTGGGACTGCTGCCGGATGGCGATGGCCCGCTTGAGCGCTACATTGGCCTGTTGAATGCGTTTGTGGCGGGTGTCGTGGCGCTGAATTGTTGGGCTGCTGGGGATAGGGTTGGAGAGTGGGAGGGGTGGGTGCCGGGTAGTAAGTCGTCCTCTTGGCCTCCGTGAGCTATGCTGACAGCAAAAGTTGTGCTTGGTCTAGTTTTTTTGGTTCGCTCACAACTCGCGCCGGTCGATGTGGCTGGGCTGGAAAAATTGCGATATGGTTACAAGGGCGCATGACATATGGATTCGTTCAAGATACCCTTCCAGTTTCAATAGTCGTTGTTGAGCAGATTAAACAGGTAAATTTGAAGAACGCTCATACAGGAATACAGTCAATCGCGCAGCGGATTTTAACTGTCATGCATCAAGCACACGAAGAGAAGACGACCTTACTTCTTACTCCCTCCGGGTAGCATACCTAAGAAAAAAAAGTCAGCACACGTCTCCATGCACACGATCCCAACAACAAAGGGAGAGGAATCGCATGCCTGTCAATCTTGCCGCCAGCGCCCACAAGACATCCAGCGCCAACTCAATAGACTTACCCGCATAGCCGCCAAAGTTATTCTGCGCTGCCTGGGGTGGAAAGCTACTGGATCCACACAGACAACTGCACGCGCAGGCGCTGCCATCGCGACACTGGCCATTGCCGGGAACAATCGAAGGCACCGGCTGGGGAGCAGCAGCAGGCTGCTGGCCTCCCTGCGGCTGCACGGCGGCCGGCGCAGGCGTGGGCCCCGTGATGCCGGCCGCCGTCAGCGCGCCGTTGCCGCCTTGCGAGATGGCCGACGCTTTGAACGAGTTGAACGTCGTCCCGCTCTGCGGCGCGTTGATGGCGAAGACCATGCCTTTGCCGCAGTGCGTTTCCTGCGCGCAGTACGCCCCTACGCATCCATCCAAGCCAATCAGCAAATCTCCAGCAATCGAGAAGGAACAACTCGAACCCAACTTACATATCGGATTAGTATCGTTAACGCGCACGCTAAACTGCAGTCCCGGCCGGCCGTCCTGGTTCACGACGAACCCCGAATCGAAGCCGCCCCGGGCTTTGGCACACGGGTTCTCGAACGTGCTCTGCGTGATGGTGTGGTTCAGCTGCAGGAAGTTGAACTGTACGACGTCGCCCGGCGCCGCCGTGATGCTTTCGGGTTGGTATGTGAAGGCGGGTACTGGCTGGCCGCCTGGCGCGGCGGCTTCCTTGAGTCCGCCGACGGTGATTGTGTGCACGGTTTGTGCGGCGACAAAGCGCGCGAGCAGGAGGAGTGGGAGCGGGAGTGGGAGGGGGCGCATTGCTGTAGTGGTGGTGGATAGATTGGTGGGTGGATGCCGCGCTGCGGTACGAGAAGGAGTGGATGAGGAAAAAGGCGATGCCGCAAACACGCGCAATTGGAAAAGGGCACAGCACGGATCAAAAAGGCAGAGATGCAGGCAAATTGTCAAGAGCTGTCAAGCATGGATATAAGACGTTCAAATCCGAGAAGCCAGCCTGCCACCACCTACCTGCGCCTCGAGTGACCTCCTCCACCACTCGGCCCAACCCATGTATGAAGCAAAACGGCGCTCCCACGCGCGGAAGCTCGGGAGCGCCCAACCACCCAGGGCCATAGCCACAAAAAGGCGACTTCGCCAGTCGATTTGAGGAGAGGTGCGAATTCGCGCGTGGCGACATGGCAGCCTCGCGGCTTGGCAGCGTTGGCTGCGTCTCGGACCGCGTCGCATGTCCGTCGCATTATTCGAGTGACACTGGGCCTTTTCGCATAGTGTAGCCCCGCCGGCAGCCACATGGTCAGTCTAACCAAGTCCTTTTTTCTCTTTGCGGGTTTGGCGGGGAGGAAGAAGGAGAGGCCCGGTCCTTGTGCTATCCACGTATGTGCAAGCCTGATATGATTCTTGGAATTTGATAGCTTTTCTTCGTCGTGCGCGGGTAGTCCTGGTCGGATGGGCCTGCCCGTCGACCATGTGCATAGTGATTTGGCAAGACTGCAGACGATGCGCTTTTGGCATCCGTCGCAGCCTATCGGATGTGTTGATGAAATGGCGGATCGTTGCTGCATGTGGCGCAGCGTCGTCGGGAAGCAAGACTAGACATGGTGGCGTGGACGACAGGCTCCTTCATTTAGATGATGGTCCACCACTGCCTGGTGCCTGAGACGCACTGCTGCTGCTGCGCTCTTCGTACTTGCCTTGGTAGTAGCCCGCGTAGTACCATGACAGCATCAAGTTGCGGAGGAGCTCGTCTTCCACTGCTGCCTTGTTAGACGGATGGACCAATGGTGAGAAGGTTGCTGATTGACTTACTTTTCATGATCGGGCCTGGTGCTGTTGGGTTGGGTACGTGATGTATGGATGCTGCCGTCTCTTGAAGTAGTTGGTCTTGCGCTGCAGTATCGTCTGTTCATAGGTCAGTGTCATTCCACCATGTTCGCTTGATCGTGAGAGATGAAACTACCTTTGTCGATTTCGTTGGCTTCTTTCATTTCCTCGTCACCTGCCTGCGCGTCTCCTGGGACATTTGCTTCCTCTTCTTTCGCCGGCTCTGCAGGACGGGCCTCGAGTTCGGCATCGATAGCTTGAATGTAATCATCCTCTCCAGAATCTTGAAAGGCACTTGGAAAATCAGCATTGTTCAAAATCCCCCAAACGAACTTACTCTTTCAGAGACTCCAGCTGCTCTCTGTCGAGGTAGTGGAGAATGTTCTCGCCATGAAGCTGGACAGAGTGGTAAAGCTGGCATTCGTCAGCACAAGCAAGCTCTTTAGGTTCCAGATCCATACGTTGTACTCTTCTTGCGCAGCATCCCATCCGTCTATGAGGGCGCGGTCATCCCAGGCTCTTCTGTCGTTGAGGTCGATGTTGGCTGCCATCTTTGGCCGAAAGTCAAACGCGGAAATCCAACAAGCCCAGGTTGCAAGTAGGCGATGAGGAACTTCGCAAATGTTGAATTTTGATCAGAATTCCAGGGTGTCTGAAAAGTTTTGCAGCATTATCAAACCCAAGCTGGCCGCGATTGAAGTTGTAGACGCCGGCGCTATTTCGGCGCTACCCTGCTGGCGCACCGCTGCTGGAGAAAAAAGTTCCGGCGCGTCCTGCTCTCATCACAAAACATTGATTTCAAAATGGCACCCGAAAAGACAAACAAGAAGCGCAAGAGTAGGACGCCTCTCTATCTACCTCCACCCGAAGCTAATAAATCCAGGCGGCACCTCAATTCCCTCGCCCTCGACGAAAAAAATCAAAAAAACCGAAGCGCCCATTGCTGAAGAGACCGCGGCCGCGAAGCCCCAAAAGACCAAGGCTGCTACGCCCAAAGCTAAAGCCGAGACTGCTGCCAGTACCAAAGCGACTCGCAAGCGCGCTTCTGATTTTTTCGAGGCCGAGGAACCCGCGGCTGAAAAGGCAAAGGCCAAGTCTGAAAAGGCGAGCAAGAAGAGCAACAAGAAGCGCAAATCCGAGCCCGAGCCCGAGCCGGAAGCTGAAGATTCTGCTGCCGCGGAGGAGCAAGAACAGGAATCTGCTCAGGAGAGCGAGAATGAAAAGGAGGATGACCAGACAGCGGCCCTGCTAAAGGGCTTCGAGAGCAGCGATGACGAGGAGGACGGCGAGGATGAAGGCTTCGACGCAGACAAGGTTCCGACGATACCGAATGAGAAGAAGCTCCGCAAGAAGCTCAGCAAGGCCAAAGGAGAGGAGGGCAAGGAGGGTCCTGGCGTCGTTTACGTTGGGTAAGAATCACACGACCCCAAATCCTTTCTCGTTGCTAACAATTGATGTACAGCCGCGTTCCCCACGGTTTCTACGAGCACCAGATGCGCGCCTACTTTTCGCAATTCGGCGACATCACGCGGCTGCGGCTGTCGCGCAACAAGAAGACGGGCCGCTCCAAGCATTACGCCTTCATCGAATTCGCGCACGCGTCCGTCGCCCGCATCACGGCCGAGACCATGGACAAGTATCTCATGTTCGGCCACATTCTGCAGGTGCGCTACATCTTCGCGGACCAGGTACACCCGGACCTGTTCAAGGGCGCCAACCGCCGCTTCAAGCCCGCCCCGCGCAACAAGATGGAGGGCCGCCATTTGCGGCTCGGCATGGAGAGAGAGGGCTGGGAGAATCGCATTAAGAAGGAGGAGCAGAGGCGCAAGGAGAAGGAGGAGAAGCTCAAGGCGATGGGCTACGATTTTGAGGCTCCCGCTGTCAAGGGCGTGGAGGCGGTGGGGAAGAAGGGTGCGCTGCCGGCGGCTGAGGAGGCGCCCAAGGCCATCACTGAGAAGCCGCACCAGGAGACGAAGGTTGTCAAGACAGTCAAACCTGAACCCAGTAAGGGGGCGGTGACGGAGAAGACGACGAGAAGATCCAAGAGGATTAGCGGTGGCGCTGTAGAGGAAAAGGTCGAGGAAGTCAAAGAGACGAAGCCGGCCGAAAAGAAGAGCAAGGCTAAGAGCAAGCCTGTTGAGGAGGCCAAGGCCAGCAAGGGCAAGACTGAGAAGGAGACCAAGGCAGCCAAAACCAAGGACACCAAGGCGAAAAAGGCCAAGGCATCAAAATAGGTCACCGAGGATGGGAATAAAAGGCGTTCAATGGTCTTGATTCTATGAAATGTTATAAACAGGTATCCCACCATTTGGATATTTCCACCTTGCTATCATCGTCCCCGTTCATGTGAAGCATCCCCGTTGATGTCCATCCTCAATTAAATGAGCCACCCATTGAAAGCAACCGCCCTTTTTTTTTTAAGATCAACCCATACGCCTCGAATGCCTATTCTAGCCGACAATGAGCGCCGCGCTCGGAACCATGCCCGCTTCCTTCAGTGTCATTCCAAAGTCGGTTGAGTCAAACACCTTCTTGGGGAAGGTCTGGGTGAAGTTGGTGACGGTGATGCCCTTTTCCTGCGCCAACTGGTGTGCCACCTCAAACAGCGTTGTCTCCACGGGTAAGGTCTTCTGGACAGTGCCACTCGGGGTCTGCAACCTCAGTCTGGCCTCGGTGTATGCGGCAGACGGCTTGGGCGGTGCAGGAGCAGCAGCCGGAGGCTCTTCTGGGGGTGCTTGTCCAAGACGAGCAGCCTTTTCGGCCTCGGCCTTGCGCCTGCGCTCTGCCTTTTGCTCCTCGATCCGGGCCTGCACGCGCTTGCGCGCTTCAATCTCCTCCTGCTTCTCGCGCTTCTTAGCCTGCGCTTCCTTGATGCGCTCCTTTGCCTGCAGGGCCTCTTTGGCGTCTTGGGTTTCCTTGGTGGCTTTGCGACGGATTTCCTACCACTCGTTAGAATTGCCTTTCCAACTGTACATTTTACCAAACACACGTCATTCTTCGCCTTGTCGAGCTTGTCCTGCTCGGCCTGTCCAGCGCGCTTCACCGCCAGCTTGGCCCGCAGGTTCTCCAACTTGGCCTTTTTCTCCTCCTCGGTGAGCGGCTTGAGTACTTCGGTACTTTCCTCAAAATTGGCGTGGCCCGACTTGTTGGCGTGGAACTGGACTTCGCCTTGAGTTCGGAATGTCTTGCTGCAGTCGGCGCAACGCATGCTCATGGCGACCTGGCCGGCGCCGTCGGCGGCTGATTCAGCCGTGGAGACATCTTCGGCTTTGATGTCTTCGATTGTTTTCTCGCTGTTTTTGTCGAGCCAATCAATGGCGTCGGGGACTGTAAGACGCAGATCGTTAGTCGTGTTTGAGTGAGATACCGTGTTTAGCGTTTACTCACTGGAGCCGGCTTTGGAGAGGGCAAGCTGGGCGCGTTCTTGGTCAAAGCCCATGGCCACGAGCTGGTCTAGGTCGGAGGAAGACATGATGGAGGTTGTTGTGACTGGGATGTTTTGGTTGAGAGTAAGAGTTCTAGAAGGGCAGTGCAGAGCTCTGGCGGGGTGCTGATCGGGTGGTGACGTCGGATCCCCGGCAGTGCTGATCTTACCACAAAACGCGTATTCGATACGCCGGACGATGGCGGTGAGCCTGATTTGGTGGAGCTTGGGTGAAAGGTCTCGAATTTATCAGCAGGAGCCCCTGGAAAGCTCTACCGCCTGCCCCAAGGAGCCGGCAGCCGCTGACTGTGTACTGTATTGAATTGACAATCACCGGCTTTGTCGTCGCGTGCAGGCAACGGGCAATCAGCAGCCGCGGGAAGAAGGTACTCGTAAATCTCCACCTACTCCAGTCTGCCGTTGCTCCTCACAAGCTCACTGTCACTTTTTCCCTCTTCACCATCGAACCGCTCCTCCTCCGCCCTCGTCGTCTTTGACTTTGCGCGCTCCGTGCTCTCCGCCGTCTCCGCCGTAGCCCTTTGCCTGTCCGCCGATCGCGTAATTGCGTCTCCTGTCCTGCGATCACGCCCCTGCCACCTCGCGCCAACGCCGTCACCACCATGTCCGTTGAGCTTTCGCCGCCCGAGTTGGGCTTCAAGCGTATGCTGGCCTTTTTCTGCCTGTCCCAAACTCTGGTGCCTGACCTCGTTCCCTAGGCCCCTTCACTACCGAAGTTTCCCAGTCGTTGCGACTGCGCAACCCCAATGCGGAACCAGTCGCGTTCAAGGCAAGTGTTTCACAGCGTGTCTAGACGGAGCTCGTTCTGACGCCAAATAGGTCAAAACCACGGCTCCCAAGCAGTTTGTCCCCCGCCCGTCCCATGCCGTTCGCTGCTCATTCTAGACAGATACTGTGTGCGACCCAACTCTGGCCGCATCGAGCCGGGAAAGGAAGTCGAAGTGCAAGGTGGGATAAGCTGTCCTACTCGTAATCACCACAAGCTTAATTTCCACAGTTTTGCTCCAGGCGATGAGGGAGGACCCTCCCCCCGACGCTCGATGCCGCGATAAGTTCCTGGTCCAGTCCGTCGCAATGACTGGAGACAATGAACTCGGCAACGTTGCTTCTGTCGTATGTGGACAAGCGAGCGCCAAGGAATAAAACTGACGGGCGACAGTGGAGCCACATTGAACAAACTGCAAAGCACACTATCCAGGAAAAGAAGATTCGTGTTGTTTTTCTCCCTGCCGATGGCGAAACTTCTCCGGCCGTCAACGGAACTTCGACCAGCAACCACGATCTGTCGGCTTCCCAGCGCTCCCCCTCTCCCGAAGCCGTTACGCCGCAGCGCAGTGTTGCACCTGCTTCTGGCACCGTTTCGCGCTCAGAATCGCGCCCTAGCGACAGCAAACATGTAGGCGAGGCAGTCGCTGCGACACACAACCCAGCAGTGTCTGGAAAGGAAGAGAGCCTCAGAGCCGAGCTGGAGCAGGCGTATGCCAAAATCACACGTCTTGAACAAGAACGCGATCAGGGTCTCCGGCAACGCAAGGGCAACACCGTGGTTAGCAGCGGTTCTGACAAAGGACCGACTTCCCAAAACATGGCCATGCAGCACGCCCCAGCCAGCGGTGTCTCGGTCCAGATTGCTGCTGGTCTGTGCCTCTTCAGCTTCCTGCTGGCCTACTTCTTCTTTTAGACACCGCGCGCTCTCACGTTCTTCGTACGTCGAGCACACGGTCAGTCAAAAACAGCAACGGATTTTTTTTTTTCTTGGTTGGATTCCGAGGATATTGGGGTGAGCATGAGCGGAGGCGGTACGTGGCGGCGTCTGTGCCTCAACGGATGGACTGGCAGTCTTGATTTCGTAGATTCAATTGTTTTGTTTGATTTTAATTTTCGGACGGCAGGAAGCGGATTGGAGGCGCAGAAGCCAGAGTCAGTATTGAATGACCTAGGAATGTGGAATGTTATTACTTGACGACCATGAGGTGACCACACAGTTCCGTTCATCACGGCCCTTAGTAATGTCAAGCTGGTGGTGGCGTGCGGGCCGAGAACGGACGTGCTCCCAAGACACCGCTGGGCCCACCGCGGGGCAGATCGGGCGGCCGATAGCTCGCTCAAAAGTGACTCAAAAAACTGTCCTCCGCCCAGTCCGCGGTCGTTTTCTATATTATCCCCGCCACCACTCTTGCTCTTTGCTATCCAGAATCCTCATCCTCTTCGTCGCCTCACACGTCCGTCAAAATGTGTGGCATCTTTGCTTGCCATTGGTCCGTACACAGTCTGCGCTTCTGCGAATCAAATCGAATCGTCCGACTAACCAATTGCCAGTCACCCCGATGTCCAAAAATTCAAGCCCACTGCCCTGAAAATGGGCAAGGCGTATGTTCAGCCCAATTCTCTCTGAAACTTCTTTGCTGACCAAACGCAGTATCCGTCACCGTGGACCCGACTGGAGTGAGCACACTTCAACCCGAAAGAAGATACCATACTGAATCAAACAGGTGGCAACGTGATCGCGAACAACACTAGTAAGCGCTCCTCAATTCTCATCCTTATCGGCCTCGATCTGACTTTGCAGTCCTTGTTCATGAACGTCTTTCCATTGTCGGCGTCGGTACGTGAATCGCACCTTTGACGAGACAATCGCTTATAATCCAAAGAGTCTGGCGCTCAGCCTCTTGTCAACGACGAGGGAACCATTGCTCTGGCCGTCAATGGCGAGATCTACAACCACAGGGTGCTGAGGAAGCACCTCAAGAACCCCTACAACTTCAAGACGCACTCGGATTGCGAAGTCATTATCCCTCTGGTATTTGCTCTGCGCCGCCAATCTGGACACTTCTAATCAAGGCAGTACCTCGAACACGACATTGACGCCCCCAGACACCTCGACGGCATGTTCTCCTGGGTTCTCCACGACAAGGTCCAGGACCGCGTTGTTGCGGCGCGCGACCCCATTGGTGTGACCTCCTTCTACATGGGCAGGTCGAGCCAGACGCCCGGTGCCGTCTACTTTGCTTCTGAAATGAAGTGCCTCCACCCCGTTTGCGACGACATCATGACATTCCCCCCGGGTCACGTCTACGACTCCAAGACCAACCAATTGAAGCGATACTTTGACCCCAAGTGGCTCGTCGAGCCCAGCAGCATCCCCGAGACTCCGGTGGACTACAAGACGGTGCGCGCGGCGTTGGAAAAGTCGGTGCGGAAACGGTTGATGGCCGAGGTTCCTTTTGGTGTCCTCTTGTCTGGCGGTCTCGACTCGAGTTTGGTTGCCTCGATTGCTCAGAGGGAAATCCAGAGAGTCAACGAGCTGGCAAAACAGCAAAGACAACAGCAGAACGGCAGCACTGATGAGGAGTTGGTTGGAATCGACGACGACAACAAGTTGACCACAGTCCAGATGCTGCCGGAGCTCCACTCGTTTTCCATTGGTCTCCCCGGCGCACCAGACACCAAGGCGGCAGAGGAGGTTGCCAAGTTCCTTGGAACCAGACATCACAGCTTCACCTTTACCATTGAGGACGGCCTCAACGCCCTCTCCGATGTCATCTACCACCTCGAGACGTACGACGTCACCACCATCCGCGCGTCCACTCCCATGTTCCTTCTCAGCAGAAAGATCAAGGCCATGGGCGTCAAGATGGTTCTCAGTGGCGAGGGAAGCGACGAGATTTTCGGCGGCTACCTCTACTTCCACGCCGCGCCCGACAAGAAGGAATTCCACGAAGAGACGGTCCGCCGCGTCGACAACCTGCACCTTGCCGACTGCCTGCGCGCCAACAAGTCTACGTCTGCGTGGGGCGTCGAGGCGCGTGTGCCCTTCCTCGACCGCGAGTTCCTCGAGCTGTGCATGAACATTGACCCGGCCGACAAGATGATCACCAAGGACCGCATCGAAAAGTACATTCTGCGCCGCGCCTTTGACACGACCGACGAGCCGGACAACAAGCCGTACCTACCCGAGAAGATTCTGTGGCGCCAAAAGGAGCAATTCTCTGACGGCGTCGGATACGGCTGGATCGACGCCCTCAAGGACAACGCCGAGCTCCACGTCTCGGATGAGGACATGAAGAACCCCAAGCCCGAGTGGGGCAGTGACGTTCCCGACACCAAGGAGGCCTACTGGTACAGGTGCATGTTTGACGAGCACTTCCCCACCTACTGCGCCGGCACTGTCAAGCGCTGGGTCCCCACTTGGAGCAAGCAGACTGACCCCAGTGGACGGTGAGTTTCCCACCCACCTTTTTGCCTCTACTTGACTGACTGTCTGTTTGCAGTGCAATTGCCATTCACGAGCAGGCGTACAAGGAGAAGCAGTAAATCAAGTAAGACGTTCTTTTCTTGATTTTCTAGATTTGGGTGGATAGGAAAAAAATTCGAGTTCAATACCTCTTGGTTTTCAATCGTCTTGGCTCTACATCAACAAAATCAAGTCTTGCGTTTTCCAGTGCTTTGCGTTTTAGACCGGGCCTTGTGAGCCATTTGCTTAATACCTATCTTTTATTGGCGTCAGCTGCAGTTGGGGTCGAGCTTATTCTAGTTGGCTTTCAGCCACAGCTACGTTTTCATGTTGTATGTCTGCAATCTGAGACGTTTGTGAGCAAGCTTTGGTAAACTGATGAAATTGAGCAGGAATTCTCCGTACTCCAATGAGTTCATGTACAGGCCGTCGTCATGTCTTCCGACATCCTTTTTCACCCGTACTCCGCCCTTCCTCTGTTCTACGAGCAGATGACCCCCTGCAACTAACCTCGTTTTCAAGCGAGTCGCTTCTTGAAGTCCTCAACCTCCCGCTTTGACCTTCCATTTTCGCTCGTCAACTCTCGGATTTTGGCGTCTTTGCTTGACTCCATCGCACGAGTTGCTTCCTCCGGCTTGACTCCGAATATCTCGGGTTGAATGTCAAACATTTCCGTATCCTCTTCCTCTTCCATGGGCTGGTATGCTATGTTGATCAGCTTGAGAACATTGATGGCTGGAGAGACATGGAAAGGCAAGTCGAGCCTTGTGTCCGCGAGCATAACCAGGAGAGCTTTAGCGAAGCTGGGTGTGCTCGCAGAGCTCCGAGTTTTCCGGGACGTTGTTGAAGAGCCTGTTAATCGTGTCCATGGTATAAATCCAAAAGCACGGCTCCTGCGGGTCATCAATGTCTACTTCTCACAGTCGCTAAACCAAATCGTTACACGATCTCAGCCAATTTCTGAAAGAGATATGTCTCCGAGAAAACATAAACGTCGACCATCACGTCGACCCAATTTAGCTCTTTCCGACTAGCGCAGAATTCGTCCCAGTCGTCGGTTTCGGCCAAGGAGCAGCACGGCAGCCATCGGAAATAGGCCCATTCCATAACAACACGGAATGCCGCTTCTGTGGTGTCTGTGAGATACATGACTTGTGTGGCGCTCTCTTTGAAGCCATTCTCAAAGGCCGCCTTGAAGAAAGGGGATCTACCACCAATGACGTTGGCATGCACAACGAATGGCTTTGCGTTTGGACCTACCAGGATGATGACCATCTTCTGTCCCCCGCCGCTGAGAGGGCTTGTCAGTACATTTTGAGCCCTTTCAAGGACGGTGGTGCTTACGAAACTCCAAAACTCTCAACATCTTCCCAGCAGCTGACGTCCGGCAGCCCGAAAGGGTTCTTCGAAGACTCCATCGTAAAACTTGTTGCGCAGGAACGGAAGACACCGGAGAATGTTCCTTTCTTGGTGAGTCCTGGGACGCTCCATGATCTGGGAGGAACTTACGATTTGCAATCTTGTCTGCCTGTGGACAAGACCTGGGAAAGTCGAGAGTCGAGGAGCTTATCTTTCAGGCCACCTCAAGATGGTCGACTTGCAGGCTGGCGTATGTATTGCCGTTCTGCAGGTAAAGTAGGTGTCGAAGATTGAGGAGGCTCCCTGTGCGCAGCCGTGGTCGTGGATGGAGGCTCCCTGGACGCGACGAAGGCCGTCGACAAAGGCTCCCTGAGTGCAGACGTGGCGGTGGATGAAGCTTCCCTGAGCGGAGCTGTGGTCGCGGACGAAGGCTCCTCCAGCGCAGCCGTGCTGCAGAATGACAGCTCCCTGCGCGCAGCCGTGGTGGTCAATGACAGCTCCCAGCGCACAGCCGTGGTGGTCGATGACAGCTCCCTGGACGCGCGCAGTACTTAAGCGACAACCGTAAAGCCGAGTAGTCCAGAAGGAAGAAGATTATGATGCTCTTCTCAAATGAGTAGTGGGTGGATGATGGTGGTGGTGGTTTGAAGGTCGACCACTACCCGACCGTCAACACCAGAAAAGGAGTCCGTGCTCCTGGGCATCACGCCCACTCACTCACTGCGAGATCACGCCCCGAATCATTATTTCTGGCGTATGTGGGCAGGCAGAGCGGCGCTAACAAGGCCCGTGCTCTTTACACCACCGTAGGCGCGTCCGTTTCCTTTGAACCTCCGCCCTCTTATATACTCCTCCTTCGTCTGCTTGCTCGCTTGCAACCACACAACCACCACACCACCTCCGGTCTGCTTGGCTTCCTCACACCCTCTCACCACCTTACTTTTGCTTGCCCATACATCCTCGTACGATCGATTGCTTTGGCTCACTGAGCCCTCCGCCGCCAGCCATGGCGACTCCTCTGCTTTGGCAGCTCCTCCTGGCTGTCTTTGCTCTGAACATCCTGGTTTACCCTGCTCTCACCACTGGCACCCTCTCCTCGGATCATGGCATCGACGGCCTAGGTGCGTACTACACGCGCACGATCTGGGAGGCTTCGGACGCGCCTCCGCCCACGACCTGGTCCTCGGCTTTCTCTTCCTCTAGTACTCTCACTTCGACCGGTCTTTCATCCATTGGCAACGGCACACAGTCGTTGAGCGGCGTTACAACTTGGACAAGTATCATCACAATTGTGGGAACGAGTTTCGCTGCCCTGCCTTCTTCTGGAGTCCAGACTTCACTCGTCTCCACGTTCAGTCCTTTGGTGCCCTCGACGCCGACCGGTGATCTGAGCAGTGTCTCCCTCACCACTGCTTTGCCATCCACGCCGAACATCCCCGTGAATACGCCTTGGCCCTCGACGCCTGGAATTCTGTCGAGTTCCACCTTTGACTACTCGACGTGGCTCGCTTCGCTCACTTCCTCGCGTTCTGGCTCCTCGTTCATCCCAGGCACAAGTTCGACATCGGGCGATGCTTCCAGCTCAACGTTGCACCCCAGCGGAGCCTCCTCGTTCGAGTCAGTCGTCACGACTACTGAAACCGTCAATGGAACTCCGGTCGTCACCAGCGCTGTCATCACTTTCTTCCCTCCCTTGACTTCTTCGGATGCCTCTTCCACCTCCTCCTACGAGTCGAGCATCGTTTCTACGACGAAGGTCAACGGCAGTGTCGTGGTCACTTTTCCTCCGCCTCTGACCACTGGAACCTCTTCGAGCTCTGCCGGTCTTTCCTCATCCGATGTCGCGCTTACGACCATCGTCAACAGCACGACATTCATTGGCGCCATTCCAGCTCTGACCACCGACGCCTTGTCGAGCACTTCCGGCTTTCCTTCGACCGATGTCTCGTCCACGGCCGTTGTCAACGGCAGCACTACCGTGGTTGTCATTCCGCCTTTTACGACAGGCCCTTCTTCGAGCACTTCTGGCTTTTTCTCGGCCGATGTCTCGTCGACGGCTATCATCAACGGCAGCACGACGGTCATCGTCATTCCAACTTTGACTTCTGCCGAAAACTCAGAAAGCGCGACGTCAAGCACTGCTGGTCAATCAGCCTCTTTGACGAGTTCTTTCTCAATGGTTTCATCGACTGCAAGCATTCAGACGTCCTCGCCCGGAGCGTTGACTTCAAGTTCACCTGCAACCAACCTGCCTACTCCGACGGCCCCCGTTCCTGCATCTACGAAAAGCAACACTGCGGCGGGCTCCATGGTTTCTTCCTTGCCGTCTTCGATTTCCACTTCTACTTCGTCGACTGTCGCTCTGATCGTCATCACCCCAATTCCAATCGTCCTGAGCAGCGGCGAAGAGTCTTCGACCAAGGATCCGAAGAAGACCAAGGGCAGTCATAGCGACTCAGTGTCTGAAGACAAGCATGGAAACAAGCACACCATCCACTTTCCTGTGCTTCCTGGTGGCTGTTGGTTCTGCCCGCCTGGCCCGCCCGGTTTCCGACTCCCAGAGCTCACCCTTCCTGGCATCTATCCTCCTGGCAAGCCGCCCGGCCCTGGCTGGATGTCACTTCCCGCTCTCACGATCGATGTTGATGGCAACCCGAAGTTTGAGCCTGAACCTTTGGATCCTGATTCGACTCCTGCGTCGGCCAGTGCCACCACGACCAGCGATTCTGAGTCTGCAACCCCTTCTCAGTCCACCAGCAGCTCTTCCGATTTGTCCATCAGCTCCCCGGACTCGACCAGCGCTTCTGCGTCCACAAGCTCTACTGACGTTTCTGCATCCACCAGCGGCTCTCCCGAGTCGTCCAGCCCTTCTGAGTCGGCAAGCTCTTCCGCGTCAGCCAGCGCGTCCGCCTCTACCACCTCTTCTGCGTCCGCCAGCTCTTTGGAGTCGACCGGCAGCTCGATCGAGTCGTCAGCTACCTCTTCTGAGTCGACTAGCTCTTCTCAGTTGACTGGCTCTTCCCAGCTGACCAGCTCTTCTGCATCTACCAACAGCTGCGCCACGACCACAACCCAAGTCTGCTCAACTCTGACCAGCTTTGGTGTTGATGCTTCCGGATCGACGACCACGACGAGGGTTGCCAGCACCTGCTCGCCAACCATCGGCTGCAGCGTCCTGGCCTCGAACACGGCCACCGCGACCACGGCGTCTGCATCTTCTGGGTGCTGGGAGTATGACTTCAAGCTCGACGACCAGGAATTCGAGAGCGAGGATGAACAGTCCTTCCAGGAAGTTAACCCCGAAGCTGCCGCCAGTGGCTTCGGCCATGTCGGTGGTTGCACGTTCACCAGACAAGAGTACGATCCGGCACATGGTTCAAGCACTACCATCCCGATCACCATCCACATTGCTTCCTGGCCTGATGCGACTTTTTTGGCCAGCAGCAGCGACGCAACGGAATGGTTCGCGGCGACGATGGCAAGCGAGACGGAAGGCGCTTGTCCCACGCTCACCTACAAGAAGTTCGACAACGTCGCATCCTTGACGGCGAGCCCCATCATGACTGGCGTTGGTGGAATCCCTGCGACCTATAGCTTGGACGGCGGCAAGCCCTCTGTCAGTGTGGACCACGCGTACGACATCCCCCTTGTCTTGGAGTTCCTGGAATCGATCATGGCCGCTCAATCGGACCTCACGAGCTTCTGTGACAGCTTCAATGCCTTCTTCATCGCCTCCGACCCCGCGTATGACAACCTTCCTCGCCTTCAGAGGCTCTTCAACGACGCTGCCAACGCCTATACCAACGACTACGCTGTCGATTCAGTTCTGAACGACATCAAGGCGAAGCTGCTCGCCAACGTGGATGGCCTTCGGGGTGGTCAAGACGGCACCAAGCAAGTTGGCTCGACCAATGTCACCATGTCGGACAGCGAGAAGCTCCAGGTCCTCAATGAAATCGCCGCGGCTGTCGCTTTGATCAACGACGACGGTGTTACTTCTCGTTTCAATATGACCAACATCGCCTATCGTGCTGGTTTCATGGCTATTGATCAGCTCGGTGAAACCCCTGGTTGCAGTGCCGCTGCTCTGCCCGCTCCAAGCTCTGGCTCTCCTGGATGGGCAAATGCATACACCAACTTTATGAACAGCAAGTTGGCGCAGCAGAACACCGCCATCAGCGAGCACATCGAGTCCATCATTGCGACTCAGGGCGGCTGGTTCACGCAGACTGCAGATGAAGACGGCAACCCCAATCTTGCTGGAAGAGGTCTCGAGGCATTCAAGGCGGGCTACCCCAGCTCCATGTGGACAATGAACACGGCGTCTATGCTCAGCTGGGACATTCAGCCGTTCTTCTACCCACTGAGTCCTGCTACTTGCTACACCACGCCCTCCCTTGACATTCCTGGTCTTCTGAGCTTGTACAGCAGCCTCACTGCCGCTGAAACAACCGAGATGTCCATCACGGATTTGCCTCTCACGTCTTCCCTGGTCAATTGTGAGGACGGAGCGACTACAACGAGCTGCTGGGAGTATTTTCCGCCCACTGGCAACTCGACGGCGAATGGTACTCTTTCTTCGTCAGCGTCCATGTCCACCCCATTGTCCCGGAGCGGAAGTTCTCCTGGAATTCCTCTGAACCCCTCACCTGTGCCTACTCCAGGCTCGTCTCTGGCTCCCTTGACGTCTTCTCGCAATTTCTCCACGCCGGCCATGACGAGCGCTGTCAGCTCGACGTCTTCGATGGCTTCCTCGACCAGTGCCCTTCAAAGTGACAGTTCGAGCACTTCTGGCGCGAGTTCTTCCGAGTATTCCTTCAGTGATTCCGGTAATTCGACGATGTCTTCGTCTGAGTCTTCCAGTAGCCCTGCGGCCTCCTCCAGTGCCACTATGGAGTCTTCGTCGTCAGAAGCCGCGTCCATCAGCTCGACTTCGTCGGAACCTCCATTCTTCCCTACAGATTCTGCCACGTCCACGACCAGCTCCAGCAGTTCCTCGGAAGCAGCATCGACGACGACCGATGAACCAGCAGCTACTACGTCTGCCGAGGTCGTCAACTGCAACAGCTTCGACCAAGGAACGCCCGAGTGGAACTTCGACCTTGATGGCGCCAACAGAGCCATTGACTGGGCATGCAGCTTCTGGGCTTACTCAACTGACCACAGAGATCAAGACTTCTCGAGGCAGTGGGGAGAAGCCTATGAGAACCCTATCGAAGTGAAAGTCCAATATTGGGGCGATGGCAATACCACTACCGAAGGTGACGATGTCAAGCGTCTCTGTTGGTACGACGAGGATCGGGCTCGCTCTTCAGGGGAGTACTCGCAACTCTGCAAGGAAAATCTCCAATTTGTGCTCAACCAATGTGAGTTTCCCAGTGTCTTTCAATGGAATATATGGCTAACCATTCGTAGGCGATACCTCCAGTAACGATTACTTCTGGTGGAAGACTGGTGGCTCGAAGTACAATGCTTGCTGGATCTGGTCTCTTGCTCGTGGCACATTCGAGGGCCTGCCGGACGGCTACTCGCACAACGACGCCGAGGCGGCTGGTGATGTCGTCCCTGGTGACGACAATTACCGCACCGACAGCACTTGCGACAAGTGGGAAGATTGCCCTGAGTGTCCGGTTGAGCACGCGCAGAGGAAGTGCGACGATCACAAATTTGGCATCAAGTAAGAAACCTTTGTGTGTCCTGATGCAGCTGAAAGCATTTGCTGATTACCCCGCAGGTATTGCACATGCAAGGATCCAGAGCCTGAGCCGATCTCAAACACAGCTGCTCCTGCAGCTACTGCAGTTCCTGACAACACTGGCTACACCAAGCTCAGTTGCACGAATGGTGAACAGGGCAATCCCACGGAGAGCTTTGATCTGGATACTGCCAAAAGTGCCATCGACTACATATGCAAGTCTTGGTCTGGCGCAATAGAGATGGCAGACTACGAGAGCTACTTCCCTCTCGATTACGGCTCGGCTTTGGAAAATCCTCTTCATTTCCACATCGCCAAAAATGATGAAGGTGGTTCCTGCCCAGACTTGTCCAAAAATCATGGTTTGGCCTTGCGCACCTGTCAGGATGGCTTCAGCTACCTGCTGAATTCCTGTGAGTACCACTGCGCTAGACTGTTTCCAATAGTATCACTGACTTTCTGTAGGCGATACGTCCAGCAACGACAAATACTGGTGGAAGAGTGGCGGCACTTTCATCAAGGACTGTTACGAATGGGCACTCCTCCGAGGGGAATTTGATACCAGGCTTAAAGACGGCTACTCTCGAAACGACGCCCAAAATGCGGACGACTTGACTTCGGACGACTATCGTCCGGACAGCTCTTGTTACATCTGGCAGCACTGCCCCAAGTGCTCTGGCGACGGCTTGCAAAGGAAATGCGTCACTGATGACAAGCGTCCCGATAGGTAAGTTATGACATTATTCATGTTCGATGGATCAAAGCTGACTTGTTACAGCGGCGCCTGTCTTTGCTATGACCCGTCCTCTGGTTCTGCGGCTGTCGATGCCGCGTCGACAAGTCTGAACGTCTCCTCCGCTCCCCTCCAAGCGCGTTCCAACGTCTCAGACGTCAAGTCCCTCGCTCCGGTCGTTATCGCATCTGTGAACTCGTCCGCGGTCAAAGTCCCTTCCAACGTTCTCCAGTGTAACAACGCAGCTCAGGGCTCGCCTCGCCTCAACTTTGAGCTTAGCGGGGCCACTGCAGCTATCGAGTATGCCTGCAACAAATGGGCTCATTCGGACATTCTCAAGTTCCTTCCTTTCCATGTCGACTGGAGCGCGCCGTACGAGGACCCGATCGAGCTTGAGATTTTGTACCTGGGAGACCGGGAGCGCTCGGTTGCTCGCCACTTGCAGGGTCGCAGGGACACTCCATTCTGCGCCAACTTCCCCCGTTCGCCCGACGAGTTCAAGGATCGTTGCATTGCCAACATGCAATACATCGTCAACAGCTGTAAGTTCTTCGCCCTTTTATTTCCCTCTTTACTAACACTTTCAGGCGATACCGCGAGCAACGGCCATTACTGGTGGAAGAGTGGCGGCGCTCGCACCAACGAGTGCTGGAGGTGGTCCATTTCTCGCGGCCTCTTTGCGACTCTGCCCGTCGGCTACCTGCACAACGACGCCATCGGCGCAGACGACTACACTGGTGTCCCCGAGTACCAGGACTACCGTCCAGACAGTTCGTGCCACGCTTGGCAGCAGTGTCCGAAGTGCCCCCTCAACGGTGCGCAGAGGAAGTGCCGTGGCGACGAGTCCGAGGGCCCCAGGTAAGTCGTTTCTTGTTTGATTCCGAGCTCCGCTGACTTTGCCTAGCTACTGCGTCTGCAAGCCCTAATGAGCTACCTGCAGTGTAATATTAAAAGTCATGGGAACGACTGCGTTCGGAATTGGGTAGAGTACTTGATTCCTTAGGTAGAGAGAATGAAATGGGGACGGGTAATTCAAATGGTTTCACTAATGGACCGGAAGAAAGGCTTGTCAAAAGGCCGATGCATTACTAGCACCTTTCTGGTACTTCCCAGGAGCATTCAGTGACACTCCAGCATCTTCGGAAGGATAAGAATCATTCCACCCAAACTCACAAGAATACTCTATTTGAGTTGTGCAAATTACAGGGGAGTACCAAAGACAAAGTGAACAAATGTCAAAGGTATGTTGGCTCCAAGATATCAACGTCTGAATTGGAGAACAAATAGCTTATCAAAATATATATAGAAGAGAAAGATCAGAAGGCTGAACCTAAGCAGTAACGCCAACACCCGCACTGGCGCTGCTAACGGCGCTGGCAGCGCTAGCCGAAGCAACGTTTTTGCCCGCAAACTTAGACAAGAAGCCCGTGTCAGTTCCAGTCAGAGTGCCAGAGCTGCCAAAAGCGTTGACCTGGCAAGTGTGGCCAAGAGCAGATTTGCAAACCGAGTTCGCCGAAGTCGACGGGGCGGCAAAGACCTTGCCCTTATTCTCAAGCAAGACGGTCTTGACATTCTGGAAGACGTTGCCTTCGATGACGACGTTGGCATTGGCCGACCCGACGTCGAAGGCGTGGCCCGTGTTGGCGTAGTGGTAGTTGTTGACGAAGTGCAGCAGCGTGTTGGAGCCGACCTTGGGCGCGCGGCCCGACAGGTGGTGCAGGTAGTTGCCCTTCATGGTGATGAGGTCGTTCGAGCCGAGAAGGTACTGTCTGGTGAGCTTTTTCTTCTTTGGTTGAGGGTGGGGTGAGAGGGCATGCTTACCACCGACCAGTAGTGGTGGCCATCGCACGAAGCCGACCACGACGTGTTGCCGTCGAATTCGCAGTAGGAGATGGTGACACGGTTGGAGGCTTGGGTGCCGGCGACGAACATTTGACGCCCGATGAGAGATACCTTGACGTGGTCGATCCAGATCATGTCGGCGCCGTTGACCGTCAATGCGTCGCCTCCCCAGATGTACTGGGGGTTGAGCTCCGTAATGCTGCAACCAGTCAGGAATGTCCACCATCTCTAGGTCACAGCAGCTAGAATCGCCATTTCTTCTGACGCCAGCTGCGATGGTAACTCACTGAATATTTTGGATGATGACGTTGGAGGCACCGCTGACCATCCTCAGGCCCTTGCCACGAATGACACCCTTGGTACCCTCGCCAACGAGAGACTTGTTTGAGCCGACCGAAATGCCCAGAATGGCCGCCTTGTCGTACGTGACCGAAATGGTGGTCGAGCCATCTCCGGCATTTCCGTTGGTGCACCAGTCGGCCTCGTTGATGGCGTCCTGACCTCTGGTACCGCAAGTGTTGGAAGCAGGGCGGCAGCCATTTTCCGTCACAGTGCCTTCGGTACCCTTGAAATTGAATCTGGACTATCAGTATGGGTTTTCTGGATATTGCGAGTCCCAAACTTACTCCTTGTTCAGGATAATAACGCGAGCCACGTCATCCTCGAGGTAAGAGACGAGCTCGTCAGTCGTCGAAGGATAGACGGGCGTAGCCGATCCACCTCCGGTAACCCCTTTGGCGAAGCCTTCGGCAGCGCCAACTACGCCGACGGCAGCAACGCGGCTGGAAAGGGCGGCAACAAGGGGGAGGATTGCGAGTCTCATGGCGGGCAGTTGGAGCGGTAGTGATCCATCCTAAACGCAGCCCTCCAACTTTTTATAAGAAGAAGCATTCAACAGCCATAACCACCGCCAAGACTCTATTTCGCACACCGAAACGCGGTGGAGCCCTTTTGGGTGGTCATGTGCATCTATCGGTTCTTGCTGATGGAATTTCGCAGTCACTGCGCTCCCGAAAACCCGTCTTGCCGGTGAATTACTCCGTTGTCTTTGCGGTTGGTTCTGCTGTCACACGTGGTTTGGGAAAGATGTCCCACTTTGCGCCAGTGGCACTGTGCTTGCTCGGCTTTGGCGCCTGATGGAGTGCCGTCTCCGCGTTCTCAAGTTTCCCAACATGGCAGGTTGACAGCGGTTCCACCAATGGATCTGTGATGCGTCGTCTTTGTATCTGATGGATCATTTTGGCCCCGATAGAGCACCATAGCAGCGCCGCTATCAGAGTGGGATGTCGGCAGTCTCCGCTCGACTGTCGATGGCACAGCCTGAATCCGAAGCAAAATTGAGCATTCCTCGAACACGCGTCTCTGGTGGAAGAATGCATTCTTTCTGATCTGCAAAGCGGTCGGTAGTCGATGCGGAGAAATACTTGCAGTAGCGTGAAGAAACTGCTGCAACGCGACAACGGGGAGATCAACCGAGATTCGGAAGGTCAGGGGACCTCGCTTGCGTTTGCCTCAGACCCACTCAGCACAACAACATCACCGTTCGCTTATCGATTGCTCGTATCTTTCGAAACACATCTTCGGCCCCGAAGCGCTGGCCACTGCACTTTTTCGGGCACGAGCGTTGAGCTCACCGCCACCATCAAACCACTCCCCTGAACGGAAATTGAAGCTGAGGTTTTGTCCAGACTCTTTCAGTGCTTCCAGAACAATAGCTCCACTTGAATATATAGTAGACTTTAGGCGTCCGCTAGCAGTTCACAACGAGTCTTACAATATCTGCGGATGAAGGCAATAACTTTTGGCCGATATTTCTGGCTTGTGGTTTTTTCCAGAGGAGAGCTGGTTGACCTGAAGTTTGCCTCTTTATCCAAAAACTCGCCAGAGCACCGTTCGGTATGGAAGGAAGCGTTGATTTAACATATAACTCTGAATGAAGTGCAACGTGTCTCTGGCACCTGTTTCACAAAACAAGGTTAAATCTGAGCTTAACAGAAGGTCTGAGGTGGTGGGGAGAGGTGGGAGGGATCAGAACAGGGGAGCGTTTGTCGCCTTTCACGCAGAACAGCTCAGCACTCCCGTATGCCACGGCATCGAAGACTTGATCTGTACTAGACTTTGACACGCTGGTTTTCTCAAGAGCTTTGATGTTCGAAGAGATTGTCGATTACTTGGCGCGCGTATTGACGCGCGATGAAATCAAACAAATTGCTCGAAAGATGTTGTTGCCACAAAACATTGCTGTCCTTGCCACAATACACCTGCAAAATGGCGCCAAAGGTTGTTGCCTCTAGGAAAACCATTCAAGTCGTTTCGTTTCAGTCATCTTAGTTCGAGTACTTCGGGCAAATCAGCATACCATTCCAGTCCTTGGACCGAAAAGACATACCTCGCACTACATGATCTTCTTGCCGTTGACGTTGACATGAATCCCCTTCCAACCGACCTTGACTCCGACTGGTTTCTTCCCGCCGACATTCACGTCGACGCCATGCTTTGGGCCGACGTTGACTTTGACAGGGGCAGTGGGAGGCTTTGTGTGGGGATTGCCCGGAGCGGAATCCATGATGGAGCTATTTGGAGTGTCTGCAGTGGGATGTGGCAAGAGCTTCCTGAGTCTGGAGGCTCTGCGATCGTTTGCGCAACAATGGGAATTAGTGTCTGCCTTGGTCTGCAATTTTAGCGTGGAAATTGTAGGTGGCGTCGGCTTAAATATGCCCCTTGATGCGAAGGACAGGATTTTGACGGCGTCATGGCGAACAGTGACGGTTTTTGCACCGGCCGTGCCTCTCAAAGCTTCCTCGGGACTCTGGATTGTTTCAACACACAATAGTGCCATTACATTGGGCTTCTCGAGGTCCTGGCAGGTCGCATGAGCCATGAAGTTGTGCTTGGCGCGGATGGCAGCAACTACATCGTCAAGCCCGTTTCGAAAGCCGAGGCGGTTGAGGCCGCAGAATGCACGAAACTCTCAGATCTTCAAATTTGGGTCGTTTTCGGGCCAGTCTTGGTAGGTGGAAACCAGCCATGAAAGAGATCGAATTATGCTATGCCCGATCTAATCCCTCATCCGATGCTCGGCGAAAAGAATGGGTGCCATCGATTTCGTGCTTCCGTTGATGGCCTCCTGATATCGGCGTGGAATAGAATCATCATCATCATCATCATCATGCCATCCATGGTCACTGAACAGCTGCGCAAGAGCTTGGTTTTTAGCACGACAAGCTGAAGCGAGTGCTGTTACCGCACACACCCGTCTGATTGTGGGCATGCTTTCCAGGAGTATCTCCAGAGTTGTTTTATCATATTCCTGAATAGCTTGCTCCAGCGCGGGGTGTTCAAGATGTGGGTCATCAGATGCGAAACCCGTCAGGATATCCGTCAGGATTTGAACCAAGCGGGAGCTTCTGTGCGTGATGGCTCTTTTTAGAGCTTTTGGATCGTCGCAAATGGACCCATTCTCACACAAATACTCGGAGAGTTCCATTTTTTCGTGAAAATCTTTCATGTGTTCGCGATATATCATAGCCACAATAGTGCCCACTAACTCAGAGCTTGCATCTGGGTTGGTTGTGATGTAAGTCCACACCTGTCTGAATTCGAGAAAGTAGTCTTGTTTGTTCAAGCGCGAATGATTTTTGAACATCATGTGAAAAGCTGGCAACCCTTCAGGGCACACGCCATTGATATCTGGCCCCTCTTCGAGAGTAACGTTCAGCAGAAGTAAGCCCCATTCGAATGCGGCAGCTTTTAGAGGGTCGAGGGACTCGCGTTTGGCACTGGGAAGAGGGAATTGAATATGCTCCGGGTGTGCAGAGTCCACGGTAAGGTCGACAGATGAGGCAAAGGATTCGTCGTTGAGGAGCAATTCTATTAACACAGAACTGCTCCCTTTCTTCCTTCTATCTTTGGATGCGATTCCAAATGTTGACAGACCTGCCAAGTCGCTAAACTGCCCGGTAAATCCAGATGTTCTCGTCCTCGAGACTGGCTCAGAATTCACTGAGGCGTCATGTAGCAACAGAGTCTTGGTCATGAGATAGTCCCCTTGGGCCGAAGCTAGCTGAAGCACGGTTGGAGGTGTGCTGACGAACGAGTCGTAGTACTCATGATATGATTTCGTGCATCTGGATCCGTGAGGACAGAACGGTCTTTCGGTCAGCGCGCCATGGTGGAGCAGTAAGCTGGCGATTTCGACATGGCCATGCTTTGTCGTCCAGAATATTGGTGGACAAATAGCAGTCGAGCATCGAAAATCCTGGTTTATAGGTGCTCCGGCGTCCAAGAGTACTTTCACAACGTCTGTGTGTCTCAGCCGAGCAGCTATCGCAAGCGCTTCGTGTCCTTTGTTACCCCGCACTCCAAGGTCATTGGCGGCTGAGCGCAAACTTGACTTGACAACGTCGGCGCATCCCGCAACGACAGACACTGAAAACCGCAGAAGCGGGGAAAATCTTCCCAGTCCATTTTTGCTGAGATGATGCAGAAGCTCCTTGGCTTGAGCCACGCATTGATCCCGGTCGAAAGTCACGTTGGTACTGTAGTCGACTGGGATACTCTTGACACCAATTGCCTGCAGTTTGATGGCCTCTATCTGCGCACCGTGAGAGATGATCACTTTGCCATTCCCATGTTCTCGCCCATGCTCCGAGAACCTATGGAAAATTCGATTGGTAGATTAGAGAAAGTTGTCGTCTCTGAATTTAGATCTTGCGCCGCACGAATCTTTGCAATGCCTGAGCCCGATTGCATGATCAGGTTCGTGAGTAGTTTGAGCTCGTTCAGTAAAAGTGTCTCTTGGGCTACGGCTCCCGCAAGGGCTTCCATCTGAGGCATGATGGGTAGCTTTTGCGGCAATTGCAGCATATGGATATTGGAATTTGATTTTAAAGCCATGCTGATGTTCATGGGTAGGCCCTTGCGCCCACACAGGTTTACCCATTGCTTAGCCAAGAGATGATTCGATTTCGTATCCGGGAGCTTCTGTGTCATCAACGCTTTCACCAGAGCGACTTGAAGAGCATTTGGGTAGATACGCCCTTCACCTGGGTGCGTTGAATTCGTCGAAGACTCCCAGAGCGTGGCGATTGAACGCGCCACGGGCAAAGACGGGGATCTGGGGGCATGCGAGGGACTCAGACCAAAAACTTCAATTTGGTGAGGTTCGTCGGCTGGACCTGCCGGAGGCGTACACACTACGATTCCCTCTGGAGTTGGGCTGCGGTGGTCGCAAACTGGCATAATTATCAGCTCGATGCGTACAGACACGAGTTGTCTTCGACTGACCTTGGAGACTGGCCTGTAGCTTATCCCAAGTAGTCTGGTACCCAGACGTTGATGCCTTCTTCTTCAGTTTCTTGGAAGACACAGGTTCGCCGTTCAAAGTGATATGGCTGTCGCGGCCTTCACGCTTTCTTTTTTCAACTCGACGGATAACATGAGCCTACTCTCTGGTGGTCAAATTTTTCCGGAATTTCCACCTCTTGAGTTGTCGCTCATACTGTGCTTCCCTGTCACGTATCGAAGTCAATAAGCTATCATGAAACGCCCTTGAAGCACGTACGTTGCTGTGAAGTTGTGAAGCCTTCTCATTTCGGACATAACGTATTCTTTGGACGCGTTTTGCACGAGGTAAAGTTCACGGATAGCCTCCTTGAGCGATTCCCATGTTGGTGCCATGATCTTTCTAGTGGTCGGCAGGAGGGTGAATTGGTAGGTAGACTCGTCGAGCGAGGGAACGGCAGCTGGTTCCCTTATTGTAAGCCTGCGAGCTCAGGTCACAGTGGCTATCTTGTTGTTTGATGATTGGACAAAGCCCAAAACCTGCGTCTTGGGGCGAAAAACGACAGCGAGGTCCACATGATTGGGTTTCCCCAAATCCTCACGAATATTGGCGTAAAAGTCAGCACTGCCAACGCAACAAGGAGAGCTTGTCACAACACAGCCGTGACAGCTCTCGAATACAGAATCCAGCGCAAATTCAACAGCTAGAGTTTCTCGGCCCATTCCATCATTCTACCCTTCTCCAAATGTCTTTGTCTGCTGAAGCAATCATTGCTTTGGTCACTCTGATTGTTTCAGTTCCTCCGATAGTTCTGGTGCTTCATCAAATATTCAAACGCAAACGCCGCATACACATTACAGCCAGTGAGACCTCTCTGTTTGGTAAGATCTGGAAATTTTAGACTCTCTCCTCTTCATTGAACTAATTCTCGATTTTTCGTACATAGATGCATCACACAGATCTCGCTCAAACACATCACCTGTACTATGTCCAGAACTACTTTTTATGAGAAGGACAGACACCATAATCGGCCTTGGAATGACGCCAGTGGCATGTTACGCCTCAGTAAGTTCAGATCCTCTTTATCTCACACTGGATTCGACCATGCTAATCTAATCACAGGCTCCGTCAACGCGAGACTGTCCCAAGTCATCTCGAAGAATCTTCAATGTCGCAGAAATCGGATGAACGACGTGGCATTATGGGGAAGTTACAGCCCTACTCCCCACCAATGACCACTGCCACTCTCATTCGGCAAAGACACGCTTCGTGGAGTATTCAATCATCGACAACCTAGAAGAAGCGGCGTTCCAGGACGGCGCTGGCAGAAGATCATAGATGTCGGTCGAGTGAGCAGAGTCCGAAGACATTGTCATTTCACCTACTTCATCTTGAAATCGGTACTTCCAAGCAGACTCATTCCAAGCATACGAAATTTTTCCCATGGCTTTTCTCCTGGATCTCGTCATCACCCGGTTCTTCTGGCTCCTTTTTCGAGCTCGCCCCTTAGTATACTCCAACCTACCACCTGCACAACCTTACTTCCAGAATTAATACATCTGACAAGAGAAGGAGGACGAAAAAGACAAGCAGCATCCAACTACACCTAAGCAGTCGACAGGATCCCTCGCACCACAACACCTAGCAACAAGCCCAGTCTACCTCCTATTAACCCCAGCCAAGTCAACTCTCCACACAACCATCCCCTATCCCCTGTCCACAACCCCCACACAACCATCAGGCCCCCCTCTCCCCCAACCCGCCCATCCCATCCCAATCCATCCCCCAGAACACAACGACGTCATCCCGCTCTTCCTCCCACCCCCACACCATGCCCTCCTCACCCCCGTCCCTCCAAATCTTCACGACAAAAAACACCTAAACCCAAACCAAAGTGGGTCACCAAATAACCTTAAAAAGAGCCGCAGCCAGCGCGCAGACGACCGACGTCACCGCTCCCCACATGGCCGCAACTCTAAAATGACCGTGGGCGCCGAGCGGCAGGCGGGACGGGGCGCCCTACCGTGCCGTCCGCTTCGCGTCCGAGTCTCCGAGGCCCCTTTGCGCAAGAGACCTGGAAAGGCGCGCTGGCTGGCCAGGATGGGTGCGTGGGTATGTGGGTGGAACAGGGGTGGGTGACGCGGATGGATGAGCGGCCCGGCGCCGGTTGGGTGCCTGCGTGCCTGGCTGGTGACGGCGCGAGGAGGAGGAGGAGGAGGAGGAGCTGGTGGTGGTGGTAGAGAGATGAGCGGGAAGGGTCTGGCTGCCGCGCTGGGTGACGGGGTGGGTGCGCCTGAAGGCTGTTGATACTGCGCGTGTGGTTGTGGGTGCAGTTTATGGTGTCAGTGATGGGTCTGACGATGATGTCTTTTGCGTTTGCGTCTGGTTTGCCCTCGGGGACGCAGGACACAGCAGGGCGAGGGAGTGGACGATTAGTGATTCCGTTTGGTTACTGGTGTTTTTGCCGGTGATGGAACAGGCAAGTTGGGCCCGAGATGTCCTTTTCGGTTGAGACTGCTCGTGGTTTGGCTGCCAGGCAGGCTGATAGGGCGCGCCAGCTAGGGGGACGCGGGTGGTTAGTTATTGTGTGCAGGGGGGGGGTACTTTTACTTTGGAGGTCATGGAACAACAGGAGAAATAGGAGAAGCTGTCGGGCTACGCTGGAGATGAGCTGCTTTGATGCGCAAAGATAACAATCAGGAACAATTTCTTTGTGACGACAGTGAATGAGTGGGCTTGATGTCCATCTGCGAATGTCGTCAAAATAGCCTTCCAGTAAGCCTGTCGTCTCTGGCAGTAGGTAGGAAAATCTGATTGGTCCGACGAGCTGAGCAAACTCTACCTTTCCAGGTGATGCCAGTCAGCTCGCCCCCAACCAGCAACCCTCCTTTTGTCTTTGACAGCCCGCATCTCTCCCTCTACCCCTGGAGAGACTGGTTTTGAGCCTCCATGCCCGGATGTTGTACCGCTTACCTTCCCGAATGTTTGTCTTAAGGCGGTCGTCAAAAGAAACGGCAGCTCCTTGGATCCTTGACAGAACTTTCTCTTTTCCGACACCCGCCCAGTGTGGAGCCGTACCTTGCGTCTCAGCCAATCCAATCAAAGTATATACGACGCATATACGACGCATAAACGATGCAACCTTCACCTACCGCACACGCACTGACACACGGCAGCCAGCATTCTACTCACTTCCATCTACCACAGCTCCAGAGCCGCCAAAGAGCTCGCTCAAGCTTTTTCCAAGTCAAGTGGCGCCGGAGCGCTGGTTCCGCAGTCGAGAAGGGTATCTGGTGAGGAACAGGCGTATGGAACGGGAGCGTCGATGCTACGTTGTCTCTGGCAAGGTGTAAGTAAGATCTGAATTCATAGTTTGTGCTGCTTTTGTTTCGCTGATGCGGCGCGGTGTAGAGAGCGCGAGATGCTGGGGAGGTCGGGAAGAGATGGGTTAGCCCGTCATTGTTGCTGGTGGTTGAAGAGCAGCCAGTTATGAGAAGGAAAAAGAGGAAAGGGAAAGGGAAGAAGACAATTGAGACAGCGGAGAGATTCTGAAAGGTGAGAAGACCTCGACGCGTCAAAGTCGCACTCGCGCAGCAGCAGCAGCGAGCCCACAGCCCCTGACCTGGCTGGGCACAGCGCTGTAAAGCGAACAATAGGTATTGACGCAGCCAGAGCAGACAACGAGCACAGAAACGGCCAGCCAGTGTGCCAGCGTCGACAGGAAGCGCTTCCTCGCTCGCTCGCTCTGATCGGTCTGAAAGAAAAGTTGAACAGCCGGCACACCTACCCATCACCCCTTGGCATCAAGCAGCAACGCCAACGACAAACCGACCTACCGACCTACCGACCTACCTACCCACAAAGGGAAAACAATCCCTCGCACCCTCTCCGCCAATCCCCACTCCAACCCCTTCCATAGACAGACAGGACGGACGCTTAGCCGCGGCTCTTCCCATAACCTTACCGCATCCCACCTCGTCTCGCGTTCCTCCTGCATCCATCCACCCATCCACGCATCCGCGGAGAATCAGCTAGTATTATCGACTGACCACTGACTCTGCCCCAACGCCCGCCAAGCACCGCGTAAGATAAACACAACACGGACTGGGCTTTGGGTGGCTGTGACCGAAGCGAACCGAACGAACCCAGTGAGTGCTGCCTGTTTCTGCATCGACGAAAAGGAAGCTCGGTTTGTGCTGAGGTTCGTTGCCCGCCCGCGTTGATTGATGTCCCGCGGCTCGAGGCGGGTCGAGGCGAGTCGAGTCGGGGCTTGTGGCCCACGCGCTTTGTGCTTTGTGCTTTGCGTTTTGTCGATAGATGCCGGATGGATGCCGGATGGATGGATGGGTGGATTGGCGCCAGGTCCTAAGAGACCGGGAGCGAGAGGGAGCGGCGGGAGAGTTCGGCTTCTTCCAGATCAACGATGGGATTGGCAGATGATGGAGGTGCGAATAGTGGTGCGCCTTGGGTTGAGTTGTTGCGCCTGGCTCGTTGCGGCCCAATGGACGCGAGGAGAGAAGTGAAAGAGTCCCACAGGAACGAGACGAGACGTACGGCGCGGGGGTGCGCAGTCCTGACGTCTTTCTCTGGGCAGCTGTTGGGGGGGGGGGGGGGGGGGAGAACGGATGGGTGGATAGAGCGGGAGGGAGAAGTCTGGCGTGGTCTGCTCACCCACCAACTACTGATCCTCTTCTCCGCCCCATTTGCTGCTTCTTAGAGTAGAGCTGCCGATGAACAGTCGGCGGCGCTGCATCTGGAAGAATGACAGACGATGTCTCCCTGCTTGCTTGCTTGCTTGCTTGCTTGCCTGACTTGACGCCGTCCCTCCTATTCCGCTGCGCGCCAGCCAGTCAGTGGTCAATTAGAGGCGGGCGTCGCACAGACAGCCATCGTCGCCCATCGAACCCACTCACTGACGCACCCACACAGTTCGAGTGCCCCTCATCCCATCTCCCTTGCGCCGGGTTGGGGCTGGCGCCGTTTGTTCCTCGCCAGCACAGCGTCACACTGTAACCAGTTTGCCAGCCAGTCTGCCAGCCAGTCTGTGCAAAAGGCGAAAACAGCAACCCGAACTACCTCTGCCTCCTCGCTCACTTCCTTCGGACGCCCATCCGCCGAACGCGCCGCGCCGCTGATTGGACCGGCGCGCTGTCGTCCGTCCGATTAGATAAAGTCAGTTGGGTGCACCAGCCAGATGGCTATTGCATTTTTTTGTTTGGGAGAGTATGTATGTCAGCGTCTCGTCAGCTAGGCCGGGCAAGAGGAGGGAGAAAGGCAGACTCAGGGGCACGCAGGCAGGCAGGGGGCCCAGGGCTGCCGCCGCCGCTGCCGGTCAGTGTCAGTGTCAGTACGGACTACGGAGGGACGCGCTGTGTCAGTGATGGACAACGTGCCCGCCATGGCGCTGGCAGGGCAGGGAGGGATGATGAACGGCCGTCGTCGCTCGTCGTTCGTCATTATGGCGGCGTCATCGTCACACCTGCCGGCCAACCTCGCCATCAGCCGTCTCCATCCAGTCAAAGAATCCGCTAGCTAACGTGACGACGATGCAGAGCGCTCGCGGATGATGGAAAAATTTCCTCTGGCTCCGCGTGGCCGGCTGGCTGCTGGTTGGTCGACTCAGGCCCGCCGCACCCAGCGCATCAGACAGAGTCAGGCGTCATGCCCATTCGACACGGTACGGGCGGAGTGACAGTCGGCCGAGATGAACCGATGACGAGTGACGATAATCGCCACCGAGGAGCAGCAGCCAGCAGCCAGCAGCAGTGACCACTGGCCAGTCCAATCCAGCCCAGCCAGCCAGCCAGCAGTCAACAAGCTTATGCCCCACCGTCGCCCACAGTCCTCAAAGCTCGTCTTGTCAGTGCCCGCTGGACTTGGCAATATTCCCCGTTTTCGTGTTGCTGTGCTCGATACGACGACGTGTTTCAAAGACTGAGGAGTAGGGTACGAAAAGGGCGCGCGCCGCCAAAACAGCAACGAAAGAAGGAGAGACAGATAACGCAAACCTGACGCAACGCTCCCATCCATTTCCCCCCACGCGGCGACGTTGTGGCGTCCGTGCCACGCCACGCCACGCCGTGCCATGCGCAAAGCATGCATTCTCAGGGTCCAAATCGCATGGTTTAGAGTTTTGGGGAAGCCAATCCGCCAGTCAGGTGGGAGAAGGAGGCTGGCAAGCCAAGCGGTTGATGCACGGAAGGTTGTGGAAGGCAGGGATTGCGCTGGTGCTTGTGGTCGTGGCGGGTGCGCGAGACGAGGCATGCTTTTTGCGGAATGACCATGTGAGGTGCGAGATTGCGATGTTTGGTTTATGTTGTTTTGAATTGTTTTGGGTTTTGGTGGAAGGTATGTAGACGAAGGATGCCGAAGAGGTAATGCTGTCCTATCGTTCAAGGGATGCGGTTCATGAAGGCAGTAGTCAGTCGGCAGGAGTGTCTGCTCTTTAAAAAACAAAAAGCGTGGATATGTATGCCGTACGCGACAGTCTGGCTGAGAGACTGGGAGTCAATCCTCGAGAGACGGCTGATGGGATGACGATGGTTGACGCCGACTTCCACCTCCGCCTCGTCTCCATCCCTTTCGCACCTCCAGGTTTAGGGACCGCGGGGCACCGCAAGACCGGGGCCGGGGAGACAGCGGAAGACCAGCCATTCATCGCGGCTTGTATACGAGCCATTCCAATGCCAGCAGCAGTTCATCCGATCGTGCCGCGTCCGCAGCAATGCCATTTGTATGCCCAGTCCCAAAACCCACGTCCCAACACGGCGGCACTGGGCGATGTCGACAACCGATGAGCAGGTACAACGGCAGGAAAGATGGGCTCGCGCACGTGGTCGACGGGGAAGTGTCCTGTCCCGGGGCAGGCCAGCCCAGCCCAGCCCAGTCCAGTCAGCAGTTCAGGGGCGTTGGTTGGTTGGATTACTGCTCCATGTGTGAGATGCCTGGTGGAGGAGGGCGGATAAACATAAGCGCATGGCTGGCGCGGCGGAAAACGATGTCCCCACGCCCGCCGCTGCGGCCGCCGTTGCGGTGAGATCTAGATCTGCCATGTCAGGGAGGTGTGTTGAAGAATCTTTGAAGTTGGACCTGAAAAAGAGCAGGGAGCTTCCCAGCCAGCCGTCGATGACGCAAGTGCGATGATCCGACTGATTATGGCAACATTTGAAAGAGCAGCATTTATGCAAGTCGTTTTGGGTTCATGTGGTGGCCATATGGGCAAGTAGATAAGGTGGGTCAAGACGGACGTGGGCCGGAGACGGAGGAACAATCATGCAGATGACGCTTTTCCGTCTCGTTGTTTAACAGACTCCAGAATCCGCAAGAGACGAGGGCAAAAGCTTATACGCGAGCGAGTTTCGAGGTGGGTATGTACCCGTCGCGAGGCACCTCATACTCGCTACGTACCTAGCAGCATGCCTGTCGTGGTCTAAAGGTACACAGGTCATACGTAATCGCTGTGTACCCCATGCCTCCCTGCCCGCCAAGGCCGGCCGCCATTGGGTTGGACTCACGCATCTTTGTGAGGATTGATAACAGCTGGGTGCAGATTCTCAGATAACGCATCCAATTGAGCGGGAAGTATCGGGCCTGAAGAGTGCGTAGACAGACAGTTACGTCAACCGGCAGAGATGGAGCGGGACCACAGTGGGCACCGCACGTGTTGTGGCGCTTAGGGGAGAGCACGCAGGTAGGGCATGGAAATTTTTTGGACTGTTGCGGCGGCAGGGCTGGACCAGACTGGCCGCTCTGGCTGGCGGTGAGAGGGCCCACGCAGACCAAAAGAGCCGCAAGACTGAACTGACCCTGACGTCAGTTAAGATTTAAGGTTCTTTTCGGTTCACTCCGAGCCGGCTTTCGCTCCGGGGTGACATGTCTTGTGGAGTGTGTCAGGTGCGGCTCGGCTGGGGTCGCACGGGACTGTCATGCCAAAAGGTTGGATCTGGTGATTAGTGGGTCGGCTGCCATGCGGGTTGACGTTTGCGACGCTGCATTGAGGCTCTTGGACAGGTCGGGCCATGCTGGTATAACCTGATTTTGATATGGGCTTTCTGAATCACCACGACCAAACCAAACTTCGGACGAAGCATCGTGGCTTCTCAGTCTTCGAAAACATGGCCGGCACAACCAGGTAGGCGGATAATGGGGAGCATGGTGTTGGACAACCTAAACTGGATTCCAGCCGTGACTTGTTGCATGAGGCAGCTCCGCGAATCAACGGTCTGGTATTTACACGTTGAGCTGCTCTTTGTATTGGCGAGTTGAGTGGTACATGATGTGCTGGCCTGGAGTGACTCGGTCAAATGCCGTCAGCAGCGCCAATAGATTCCCAAAATCTTACACCCTTGTGCAATTGAATGCGTTATGCCTTGGGCTTCTTCTTTCCAATGTCCCAGCCCCACCTCCTCAGCACCTTGACGACTTTTGGGGTGACGGCGGCGGTCAAGGGCACCCGAATGAAAATAAAGGACTTGTGGATTGCGTATGCCAGGGCCAACTGGGTCCAAATGGCTGCGGCTCAATTAGTACAGCGAGTCAGACGTGCAGCCACTTTACCTACTTGCTTCGTCGCCCGTATTGGACTTGTTGGCCTCGTCGACCCGGTGTGCAGCGCCATCCTCGACGTGACCTGCCTCCGTCGGCGTAAGGACCTCCTCCGCTTTCGGTTGACCCTTGTGCAGGTCCGGGAAAGCCACGTGCACCAGGTCCCAAAAGCCTTGTATCACGGCATGCTCCCAGCGGCCTATTCGGTCGGTGCCCAGCATTCTGACGGCGAGGAAGCAAAAGGGAAAATCCAAGACGCTCAAGCCGAGGTAGACGCCCAGGGCTACCCATCCATACTCTCGCGAGAGCTTGCGCATGCGCTGGGAAAAGGACGGCGCGGGTTGGGGGCTGCCTAGATTCGGCGTGGGGTCTGGTTTGGGGGTTTTGGAGGCATTGTCGGATTTGAAGCGGCGGAAAGTAGAGTTGCGAAGGCGGAGCAGTGGCGACGGGCGGGAGCGGAGCAGCAGATGAGTGGGCGACGAGAATTGTCGAGGTCTGAAAAAGAGGGAGCGGATCTGTGCGGAGGCTGACGTCGACGAGGCAGCAAACGGAAGAGGGCGTCGCAGGGCGGGCAGGGCGCGCGAGGAGCGGAACAGGTTCATGGCCATGTTGGCAATGGCGGTGGGGGAGACGATGGGCGTATGGGCATGGTATGGTCTTGTCGTTTAGCTTCTAAAAAAGCTCGCAGGTCGGGCGGCATGGAGGAGCTGACCTCACGCCGGGCGCAGGCACCTGCAGTGAGTGGAAGACGTGCAAGGATGGACGGGCCGAGAGCTGCCGAGCCCGAGATCGAGTCCGAGTCCGAGTCGGCAGGGCAAGACTGAGGTGGTCCGCTCCCGTCCCGACCACAATTATTTTTACACCGTTCCGACGACCCAAAAAAAAAAAAAAAAAAAAAAAGACAAAAGGAGAGAGAGAGAGAGAGAGAGCAAAGAGGACATGGAGAAAGACACTCTGTTGTCCAAATGAATGCCGACGCCTACATCCGATGGCACACTCAACGCACAGCACCCACCAGCGTGCGTGCCTCATTTAAACTTTTGTTGTTTAGGGCGTGCGTCGCGCAGCTCCAGGTGAAGAGGCTCGTGTCTCGGCGGAATGGCAGCGGCTGCAACGGCTTCTCTCCCCTCTGGCGCTTGGAATTGGCATTGCATAAGCACGCACGCATAGCGAAACAAGTCGACGTCGTAGATCTCGGCGGGCACCCAGTCAACTGAAGTCAGCAGTCATCCGGACGGACTGTGCCCGCAACCAATCGAGTCAGCGCGCTGTCGCGTATGAAGCTTAATTGATGGGGAGGAGGAACGATTGCCCTTTTGAGAAAGCAAGCCGCAGCCAGGGGGGTTTTGGGTGGAGAAGGGGGTTCTGTCCGCACCAGCCCAGGCATTTGGAGGCCAGGCCACCAGCGGATTTGGGGAAAATGCATTCATTCCAGTGGCAGCAGCGCAGCGCCGGCTGACAGACGGTCTCGTCGGTTGTACCCGCGCGCGCATGCAAGCAAGAGAAAAAGAATTTAGTGTTGGTGCATTGCATTGACTTCTAGCGACGCATCAAGTGGCGGCGCTGGTGCGGTGCTGCGGTGCGGTGCTGCAGAGCGGAGCGGAGCGTGCTGCCGGGAGACGTCCGAGAAAAGTGCTAAGGTAAGCATCATGTCATGATGGACCAGCAGATGAAGACGGCGGGGACATTGAACTAACACCAGGAAGTGAAGTTATCGCAGTCCCGGCGCCCAGGTCGATGGAGCGTTGCGCGTCGGTCATGGCAGGGCAGTCCTCGCCGTGAGTTGAGGCCCCGGTCCCGGTCCCGGTCCCGGTCCCGGTCCTGGTCCTGGTCCTGGTCCTGGTTCGCCTTCCCGTACCGGCGACTCTCCTCGCTCTGTCACGACGCATCATCATCGCACCCTGGCACGTCCCCTTCCGTCCGTCCAGTCCTCTGTTGACCTCGACTGTCTGTCGGCCGCCGAAACTCTTGCCTTACCACGTGGGTCTTTGCTCATTCTGTCCCCATCTCTCTGTCAAAGCATTAAAAGCGCCTCGCCCGCAACCCCCCCCCAAAGACCCTCAGAATCATGCCTCTGCTCTTCGCTCCTCCACCACCACCAGCGCCATCGCCCGTCGCCATCTTTGCACCTTCCCTCCCCGTCCTAGCCCTCGGCACACAAAAACCAAACCATTCCACCATGGGTAACGGAGAGACAGTCAACGGGCACGACATCCTCACCCTTCAAAAGGCTCTCGACCTCGCCCGCGAGTCCGAGTCTGGTGTCGATCCCGCCGTGTCCGCTTTCCTCCAGCGCGAGTTGGCAAGCCTCTGGTCCCGCCTCGTTGCCCGTCCCGACGACTACGTCTTCACCCGCGACGAATTTGGCCTCTTCAACTACTTTCGCAGCCAGTGGCCTGACAACGACCTGGCCGGCAAGGCCATCCAGCGCTTCTGGAACCAATACCGCCTCAACAACGGCTCCTAGACCACAGACGAGGTTGGCACATGCAAGAACCGACGTTGATGCAGCGTTTGCTTACAAAACCCATTAGCATTGGAGGACGTGGCTCTTTCCCCACCAACTTGCGCTGGCAATCTGCAGCATTGACCCAAACGAGCTCTCCTGATTGCTCCGGTCCAGACTCGCCCTCTTGCTGCCATCGCACGAAACGAGACTGCGGTTGCGGGTGCTTCCACGCGGAACCGTAGATCAACCCTTCCTCAGCCGGCCACAAGCATGGCGTACAGCTCCACGATCATGCATGGCGCCGGTGGCTCACGGATCGCCCCGCCCATTCGCACACCAACGACGCCGCGGTCCAATCTGCTGCTGCTTCTGCTGCTATTAGTCGCAGCCTTGCTCTCTGTGCTCCCGACCGCTGCTGCAGCTGCCAACAGAGGTTTGCACCAGCAGGCGTTGGCCATTCGTGCGGAGAATGCGTCAACCTCCCCATTGGATGTCGTGGAGCTCGACCCACCTGTCCTCACCCCAAAAGCACCTGATTGCCAAGACACCCTCATGGTCCATGTATTTGGCCAAAGCTACGGCAAGCCATTTGTTGGTAAGTCAATGCCCCCCCACCCCTGCCGTACACCTTGCGACGCGTGGCATCCCACATGGTTTGATGCTGCAGCTTCTCGTTTAGCCCGTGCCCGTCCATTCGCTAACGGCCTTGCAGGCGAATACGCTCCGCCGGCATGTGAGTTCAACAGGGTTGTCTTCAACCTGACAGTCACGTCGCGGGGACGGCAGTACGACCGGTTGGCAATCATGTACTTTAATGACACGGAAATATTCCGGACGTCGACGGCCGAGCCCGCTGCGGATGGGATCATCTGGACCTACATCAAGGACATGTCGGCCTACGTATCCCTGTTCAAAGAGCCGCAAAAAATAATCTTTGATCTCGGAAATTTGCTCAGCGACGTCTACACTGGCAGCTTCAACACCACTCTGATTGCTTCGTTTTACAATGATGCCGAAGCGACCTTTAGGCCTGCTGACGCAATCCTGCCCGTGTCTGCTGCTGGATCGTCGTCTGATTCTGGTTCTGCTTTCACTCTGCCGGCTGATGTCGCGACCAATACTATGACCGTCCCCGCAAATGTCGAGCGCGCCATCTTTTCCATTGCCGCGTGTGGCCAGGCCGAGGAAGAATTTTGGATGTCGAGCGTGCCCAATTCATTGGTTGACACTTTTGGATCAGTCACCGAGCTCTACGGCTTTTGGCCCTTTCGTGAATTGCAACTCTTCATTGACGGAAACCTTGCCGGCGTCGCGTGGCCCTTTCCCATCATTTTTACCGGAGGCGTCGTGGCTAGCTTCTGGCGCCCATTGGTTGGAATCGATGCCTTTGACCTCGAAGAGGACCAAATCGATATCACACCATGGTTGGGACTCTTGAGCGACGGCGGAGAGCACACTTTTGAGATTCGCGTGACCGGCCTCAACGAAACGGGCCCCAATTCTGCCGTTTTGTCCGAGACTGTCAACAGCAACTGGGTCGTTACGGGAAAGCTCTTTCTCTGGTGCTCGGACTCCAATTCGACGACAACGGGCACGCGGCCGACCGTCTCTGCGCCCTCGCCCACCATTCGCACCTGGTACGACTATGGTGGTGTCTCTGCCAATGGCACCAACAGGACGCTCGAATTTGCCGTCAACGTGTCGCGCAGCTACTCCGTCTCGGCCACCATCAATGGCTCGCCATACACATGGGCGCAGGAGTTGTACTTTACCAACTACAACAACTACTCATCCGCCGGCACCGACCAGCTAACGATCCAAAACACGTCGGCGTACGACACCTTGATCACATCGAACGCGACAATCTCCTCGCCGCTCTACTCGCGCCGCGCAACCTACCCCCTCACAACCTTTGTCCACTACATCTCCACCGACGCCCTCACCCACCTCGGCGGCTGGATCGATCGCGCCAAAACCGTCGCCACGACGGGCGCCGCCGCGTTCCCGCTCGGTCTCGCCGGCTTCGCCCTCGAATCCAACACGGCTACCGGCACCCGCCTCTCAACGCGCCAAAACGGCACCGGCGACCTCACCATCACGTCGCTCCCCGCCTCGGCGTCGTCGCGCTCCGACCGCATGCAGCAGAGTCTGGAATTCGCCGCGCTCTTGCCCGGCGCGGAGGTGCTGCCGTTGTTTGAAGCCACTGCGCTCGCGGTTAATGGCAGTTGGGCCTCGGGCAGCGATGTCGGGCACGTGGCCGATGACGAGGCTCGCGTTGAGCGTGAGCGTGAACGTGCTTTCGCACCGAAACCGCTGCACGAGATGCTGGGGCATGGGCCCAGGCGCGGTGGTGTTGCGGCGAGGGTTGCCGTGTCGTCGCCTGCGTCTTCCGCTGCACCCCCTGTTCCTGCTTCGGGGGCGGAGAGGCGCAGGGCGAGGATGAGGGGCGCGGGGGAGTTGTAGGGAGGTGTGTTGGTATGGTGGTGGAGGAGGGGAGGGGAGGGGAAGGGTTGTCGTTGTAATGGCTGTGATGGTTGGATGGTTGCTGGATTGGATGGTGCCTGAGGAGGAGGAGGAGGAGGAGGAGGAGGAGGAGGAGGAGGAGGGAGAAGGTGGTGTCGTTGTTCCCGGATTTCTGGATAGAAGCCTTTCTATCTTGACCGGCTCCGCAAAAATCATGAATTCATTCATTCTTTCTTCTTCGCTTGCTCGTCTATTCATCTACTCGTCTGTCTATCCGTCTTGTCAACACACGCACTTTGCGCATACATATCACATAGGGAGGCAGAAAAAGATGTCGTGTAATAATTATTTCCATAGACATCCGGTCATTCTCCACCCCACACTCATACAACCTGCCTATCTATGTGCATCTGTAACGAATCTATCCACATCTTCTAGTACAGTACAGTACATCCACGCAATCGTCCTCCGCGTCGCCTGTACAACCGGACTGAGCGACTGACCGAGTGGAGAAGAAGATGCTGATGCTTTGCAGCACCTAGATATTTTCTATACTCACTCTTCTCTGCGCGCCCCTTTTCTTTTTCTTCTCCTTCAGCGTCATCTCCATCTAATGCCGACGACAGAACAGAGGATCTCAGAGCTAAAAGAAAGCAAATGCAGAAGAAGCCAAACCAGGAAAGAGAAGTAAATCAAAACAAATGCAAACCGTCCAACCATCTACGCATAAAATCATCAGAGCAAATGCACCCCACCCCTCACATGCGCGGCTAGGGACGCGGAAGAAGGAGACGAAGCGGCACAAAGGCACCGCCTACGTGTCTAATGCGGGAACATTGAGAGAAAAAAAGATGGGATGAGAGATGAGGTTGAGAAGGAGATGTAACTCTGACTCTTAATATAGGGGATTGGAGACGGGGGTCTCCGAAAGCACAAAACTTTTCTCGGGGGGTGAAAGCAGACCGAATCGAACCGAACCGAGACCAACGCCTTGCTGCTTATGAGTGTAAGTAAGAGAAAAAGGTAGGAGAGAGGGGGGATGGTGGACCAAGGAAATCTAGGTTTGTCGCTTCGTTTCTTTCTGCGGGCAGACGGGAGCGAAGGACGCTTGTGGAGAGTGTTGGTGGGGGGCGCAGGCGTAGGCGGAAAAGCAGAGAGAGGGGAGAAGAGCTGATCGACACGGTGGCCAACCGAGGCTCAATGACACCTCTCTCAGCCTCAACATGGCAGCCCACGACCACACCAACAAAACAAGGTCACGCTCACAGCTTGGCCTCGACCGGCTGCGCCAGGCGTTCCCTCTCCTGCGCAAAAACCCTGCGGCTCATCTCGAGCACCATCTCGAAGCCCTCGCGGCCCTTTGCGGCGTTCTGGCTAAAGCGCTCCATGGTAAACTGCTCAATGCTGTTCTTGACCTTGTTCCAGCCGCCGCACAGGGCAACAATCTGAGCCGTCTGCTCAAACGTCGTCTTACTGTGGCGCGCCGCCGCGCACGGCTTGTACACGACCGTCTCGCGCACGCTGAGCAGGTCCGACCACGTCATGTTCGTGCTGCACATGGTCACCGTCTTGCCGCGCGGGTCCACGTACGACGTCTCGTAGACGTGCGACACGTCCTGGCCGCCGAGGAACGACGACAGCCATTTGGGCGCGCTCTGCTGGCAGGTGATGAGGCGCTCGGTGCGGAGCTGCATGGGCCATGTTAGCGCTTGTCCGTGGCGTAGATTGCAATCTGTTAGGCAGACGGGGGCGCCTAGGGAGAGGGAGACGGGAGGCAGCACTCACAATGCCAGTGTTGGGGTCGACGTGCCGTGCGAGCGTGTCGACGGCGATTACGTGAGGCGTTTTCTTGTTCCAGGGCGAGTATTTGCGCCAGTTGGCAATCGAGACTTCTTCCCACGAGTAGTTGAAGTCGTGGCTCGTCGAGAAGATTTTCATTTTGGATGTGTGAGTCCGCGTGGGACGGGTCCGCAGTGTGGGATCGTGGGGTTGTTGTGGTTGCAGGGAAGAGTGGCGGGCCGGCGACGGCGACGGCGAAAAATGCAGGCGTCAGCAGCGTCTGCGATGCGGGTTGTAGCGGAGAGCGGAGGTGAGGCGCGGAGCGGGTTGGGGGAGCGACAGCGAAGTCGTCCGTCCGTCTAGTCGTCTTTCGGGATAGTAGTCTATTAAGTCGATAGGAAACGGGGGGAGTATTAGGAGACGGGGCGAATGTGGTTGGCGATGGGTGGAGGAGGGTGTTGGAAAGATAAAGACTGCGGTAGAGGCACAACCGAAGACATGGAAGAGGCCCGGGCGTTTTCTTTCGGTTCCGGTTCCAGAGCCACAGGGAGCGTCATTCTTTTGGCCACCACTAGACTAGACTCCAACAGGAAGGAACCCGCGTGCGATGATAGGCTCGCTTCCCCGACCCATTCCGCTTCAGTCCCGTCGCCCGCCGACCCCGGACTTCACTGACTCCTCCGATCTTCTCCGCGCACATGCAATGCAGACTGGAGAGAGAGACGTCGACATGTACAGCAGTAAACCACCACGACGCCTTGACAAAGCTCTCTCAACACAGCAGCCAGTGCCCTCTCGACGCCCGTTGTGCCTACGCCCGTAATGTTCCAGCCAGCCAGCCAGCCAGCCAGCCAGCCAGCCCCGGTCCAGCCCAAACGCGCGCCTCGCATCCAGATTCCTGCACCGTTCCCGTCTTACCCATTCACCCGCATCCCACTCTCCCCGGATACCACCATCCGCTCGACCGCACCGTTTCGACATCCCTCCCCTCAACCCGGCTGCATCCGTATCCATTACTCTATGCGGCAATTTGCCCAACCACTGAACTTTGCCTCAACTGCCGCCGTCCTGCACGACAGATCAGATGCTGACCAACTCAACTTGTAAGCTAGGTACGTGCCAAGCACGCACCCCTGCTGCCATTTCCACCATTCCTCTCTCTACCGCCATTCGCCTGCTGGAATACCTGGCTCGCTGCACCGCGCTTACTGATTCGTCCGGCCGCTGCGCTGGTGGCTGGCTGTTTGATGCGTTTCTTGGCCTGCCGTCTCAGCCTTGAAGTAATTGAATGGTTTCGCTTTTCCGAGAGCATTGCCCAATCAGATTTTCCAGACGGTGCCGTCTCACTTGACTTTCGCACTTTCGCTCCTCGTCAATCACTGTGCCCTCGACGTCGCTCCGCCGGATACCGGGTGCTTGTTTGGAGACGCCGAGGCAGTCTGAATGACCTGTCGATTTACTCTCCCATCCACGCTGCTTGGACGCCCCATGGAATATCCTCAGACTTTGGCGCGGTCCATTCTCCATTTGGCCATGTAGGTGCCAAAAGAATTGTCAAATCACTGAAACAGCTAGCCTAAGGGAGCTGGCATCCATCATGACTACATCTGAGGAACTGTCATGCACTACGAAAGCTATGCCTCGGAACCTGTCATTTACTTTGATACCCCCGCGCCGCTTTGAGATTTGTTGACCACGGACTCCCCGTCTACGAATGCTTCCGAGCCACGGTCATCAACCACCAAAGCAAGCCGCACCGCATTCACTCTACTCCATCCATTTCCGCCAAACCGCAGCACAAAAAGAAAAAAAAATGGATATCAATGCATTCCAAAAATTACATCACAAACCTCCGATCCATCTCATGCGCACACGACCACCATCCGCCGCCGCCCCACCACCACTCGCCACTCGCTTAACGCTCTCCTTTTTCTTGGCAGGGTCTCGACGCTCCACTTTTTCCTCCAACATGCCGCGCAAAAAAGAAAAAAAGGCGACAAAACGTACAACAGCCGGGATTCGCTGCTAGTCACCCACGCAACTACTAATCGGCCGCAAGGTAGCTTATCTATGGAAGAGCGGACGGGGTTCCGAGTTTTCTACCTGCTATGGTCGTACGTGGAAGAGTGGTCCACAATTGCAAACTATAACTAAAAAACAAGATGGGGAAAAAGCAGACTCAAGCACCTAACACTATTAATTAATTGATTAATTAATTAATTAATTATTTTATATCTTACTAGAGCTATAGGCTATCTAAGATAGAGCTATCTATAGGGGATCCTATATATATTTATAAGGTAAGTAGGGATGCCTAGCTAAAGAATCTTATATAATAAGGGGATTCTTAGTATAATGTTAGTATAGGGTAGGTATAGATAGATAGTTTATCTAGGCTCTTTTTAGGTAAGAGGGGGCTAAGGACTAGCCTTCCTACTATTATCTAAGTAGATAGGTAGTATAGAGTAAGAGTAAGAAAAGGAAGGGGGATAGGAAGAAGGTATA